>CAJVRI010000265.1:65000-567702 GCA_911649635.1 Poeciliopsis gracilis | reverse complement strand
AGGTGAAGTAGAATGTGTCCAGAAAAAGTAAAGAAACTAACCGTCGGGTCATTGTATATGAAAAATTATGTAATTGATTATGAAATTATTTTTTCATATAAAAAAAAAGGGTTTGCTCTTTTTTTAACTTGAAGATAAGGAGGGAAACTTGCAGCCACAATCTGAGGCAGAGTAAAGATTAAGAGGATTTTGAATGGCAGTTTTATTAGTAATTTCGGTAATTTGAGGAATAAAAGGTAAGAAGGCACATTGATAGGGTAGAGAGAGGTACTCAGAGATTCAAGGAGACGAATGGCGGCACTGCGCAGCTGGAAGAAGCCGATCACCAGGGGATAAGGTCGAGCGACTCCCCAGCAGCTTCCAGCCATTGTAAACTCCAGGAGTTAAGGTAGAAACCCTTTGTGAGTTTAACTGTGAAAAATAAATGTTTCTCAAACTTGAATTTTTTGTAACTCCTGTATGTGTAGTAACAGTATATCCAAAGGGGAAAAAAAAGTGTCATTTCACACAGTTTAGGTTGTGCTGAAGAAAATGCCACATATAGCATTGATATGTTTTCTGTTGAGAAAATAAAAAGGTAAAATCAAAAGTTTGTTCAAAATGACTATACATGTATGTCCTGGAACCAGAGGGTTTGCTGCACTGAAAATTTTTTTGAGAAAATAAAAAGGTAAAATGAAAATGCTTTTTCTTTGTTTACAGAGATCGCGCGATGTCCAGGCTGGTGATGGCTGTCCACACGCCACTGGGAGGGTGGTTGACCAACAGGTATGATTTTTTTCACCTAAAAGCACAACATGTTGTGTTCTCAGTGTACAAATGAATCTATTTTAAGCTATTTTTGTTATTTTACAGGGAGACCTGCTGGATTCTTCCATCCCCCCGAATCCGGTGTGGTTCAGCCCAACGTTGCTGGAGGAGATGGACCGGATCGTTCCTGCGTCTGGCCGTGACGCTCCGTTACCTACATGTTCTCCGATGGGGAAGAAGGTATTTATTTAATGTTTTAAACAACTAATCATTTGAATTTTATGTGCCACCCTTGGTTTTTAACAATTATGTAATTTCTTCTATTTTTTTTATTAGAAGAGGAGTCCGAGGCGTCGTCCAATTTCTGATCCCTCCCAGCTGAATCCGGTGGAGCCGCAGGTGTGACACTGTTTCAGAAAATATGTCACAGACTTTAAGATAATGAAATGTATATGTTAACTTTGCACCAAGTTAATAGCTTCTGTTGATTTATAGATGGAGGGAGCGCCGAGAGAGACCACCACGCCAGCTCGTCGCCAGGCACGGAGACCGGTCCCCCCGATGGACGTCCCCCCCGAGTCCTCTTCCGTGCCACTGGAGGACCATGTCCGGGATGGGAGCTGCCAGGTAACTCCTTTCTACCATCTCAGTCACAACAAATGGGTGCAACGTGTTGTGGAGAAAGTTGGTATACATGGTTCTGTGTATGACGAAGGTGCCAAAGATTGTCACTTACATGAGCAAAAAAACGCTACAAATGGCTGTGAAAAGTACTTATACATTTAAAAATTGTGTTTTCCACAAAACACGAACATTTGGATTTATGTTGAAATCTGATCCATTACTGCTGTAATGACAGTATTTACCATTATGTTCCTTTATCAAAATTTTATTTCAGTTAATCTATTTATCACCAGAATTATTCATTACTCAATTACAAAATACTTCTTTAGAACAGGCCTAATTGATGGTAGATAGTTGTGAGGTGAATACTTGTATAAATGACTTTTATTTTTTTAAATGTTACAGGCTTCTGCGCTGGAACCCGGCATCAGCGGTCCACCTGTCCTGTTGGTAAGTGCTTCACATTCCCAGGCCGACAAGAGGTATGCTGCATTTTCCCGTAATCACCAGTGCACATGCATGGCACTCACATTTTTAGCGTACCACAATGAGGGGTTGCAGTTTGATACGGTGTTGCTTGACAGAGTGATTGAAAAAGGAGACCAACTTTATGTCGGTGTTAAACAGCAACTGATCAGTGATGGAACGTTTCGTGACAATCACTTGACGTTTGAAGAGATGCCTGACCATGTGCTGACAGACAGAAACATCTATGCAGTACACACAACTGGTTTAAGGGTAGGTCATGTTTTTGCTGGAAGCGGGAGCCCTGGAGGATCTCGACAATTGGGTTTGCCTCTTGCCCTGCAACTGGAATGTCTGTTGGAAAATGTCACCCATGCTTTTCTTTTGGTGACTCCAGAGTGCATTGCAGTTTTCAGGGACAGAAGCGGTCGATTTGGAGTTTTTGATTCCCACTCAAGAAATTCAGCAGGCCTGCCCCACCCCAGTGGAACTGCAGTAATGATGACTTTCTGCAGTCTGTCTGACATGGTCAACCATCTGCACAAGCTCTTTAGAAACCGCGGCCCCAATGCCACCTATGAGTTTGTGCCAGTAGGTTTTGTGAGGGAGAATGACGATCCTTCTCAGGATTTGGCCTTTCATGACATTTCAGCTGAAGGTACAAAAGTAAGTCCACCTGTTTTAAAACCCGAGAGCACCTCTGAAGAGGAAATGCCTCCTTGGCTTAGGGAAGTTGCAAGTGTATTAGAGGAGACGGCTCAAACCATTCCAAATATGTCAAAAGTTCCAAAAGCTAATAGAAGAAAGATTAAAAACAGGGTCAAAACGCAACAGGGACAGAATGTAGTATATAAAATGAAACAAAGTTCGTCTGAAAAACAAAGATATCTGAAATCTCCGACATTTAGGAACAAAAAACTACAGGCCTTAAAAGAAGAATACATTCTTCATCAAGCACAGAGGAAGGATAAGTTCAAAAATAGATATAGGACAGATGCCTCTTTTCAGAAGAGAAAAATAAATTATGTTAAGTACAGATTAAACTTTGAACGCAGCTTCAGAGCCAGTCGTAAAGCCTACATGGTTCAGTATATGAGTAAACGGTTCAGAGATGACCCTCTTTTTAGAAGCAGGCAAAAATCATACATCAGCAGTCGATTCAGAGATGATCCGGTCTTTAAAAACCAGGCAAAAAATCATACATTAGGAATCGATTCAGAAACGATCCGGTCTTCAGAAGCAAACACAAAAAAAGAATGCGTAAATATATGAAGGTGAAGTATAGTGAGCCTGCTTATCGAGTTAAACATAAAGAAAAATGCGCTACCAATAGAGATAGGAGATCAAGAGAAGCAATTTCCAAAAATTTGACACTGCAGCACGCTTTGCGAATCAGAAGGAAGTACAGAAGAAATGTAGGCTTCTACTCTGAAACTCCACGCCCTCTGATGACTGATGAAATGAAGGCTGCAATAAAAAGCTTTTATTAAAAACATTAAAAACGGACCCACATATGTTTGCACCGTGTGTCACAGAGCTCTTTTCCCCAAATCAAGTAAAGCAGTGTAAACGAGATAAATATACCAAGAATATGCGTATAGTAGCTGATTGTCTAACAGGTACGTATGTTCATGTGTGTGGATCTGGGTGCTCAATTCCGTGTTCTGTACCCGAAGAGAGGATGGGGGAGTGGATCTGTTATACGTGTGACAGCCATCTAACTAGAGGAAAGATGCCCTCGATTGCTGCTGCAATCACCTTGACTTGGCGCCTGTTCCCATAGAGCTTGCGGAATTGAATGTACTTGAAAGACAACTAATTGCAAAAATTCTACCTTTTGCAAAAATTGTTTCCTTGCCCAAGGGACAGCAAAGGGCAATACATGGAGCAGTTGTCTGTGTTCCTTCTGACATGGAAACTGTTGTAAACAGTCTTCCAAGGCCCCGTGAGGAAGCCCAGCTTTTACAGGTGAAGCTGAAGAGGAAAACCAAGTACAAAGGTTACCAGTACTTTTACACAGTCAACATGAAAAATGTCTTAGCTGGTCTGAGAAAGCTTAAAGAGAGTCATCCGGATTACAAAGATGTAAGTATAAATGAAAGTGCAACATTTGAGGGTTTTCAAGAGGATCACCCAGTTGAGGACTCGGATACACTACCAGAGGAGGCTGAAATGGATGCAGTAGCAGACCAGCAACCTGACCACATAGGGGCAGAGCATCAGGCACTTCGACCTGGTCTGATCTTGGACACCTGCATGCAGCCTCCGGACATAGCACAGGAAGTATTGTCATATGGAGAAGGAATTTTCAGCATCGCACCGGCCAGGGGAATAAGCCCATCTCCTTCTTCAGTGTTCCGAGACTTGAAGCCAAGGCTTATCCTGTACATTTCCCAACTGGAGTAAACACGTTAGATGAATCCCGCCGTGTTGCACTTTCACCAAGTAGGTATTTCAATGTTCGGCTGTTTTCAATAGATACTCGGTTTGCGAAAGACCAGAGTTACCTTTTCTTCGCTCAGTTTGTCACTGAAACTCAGATGGCCAATGATAGTATGTCCATTCAGACAAGAAAAGGGAAACCAAGTACAAAAGATGGGAAAAAATATTTCCAAGCAAAATGCTACAGGACAAAGAGGAGCTGGAAAAACTAATCCAGAACAAAGAGGCCACCCGTTTCATGCAGCCTTTAAGAGGAACTCCCGCTTATTGGGAAAAAGGATTACGTGATTTGCATGCCATGGTGAGGCAACTTGGAAAGCCCACTTTCTTTTGCACGTTCTCTGCTGCTGAAATGAGATGGCCAGAAGTCATTGAGGCCATCAAAGCTCAACATGGAGAGCAGGTAAGTTTTTCTGAGCTTGACTGGAATGCAAAGTGTGACATTCTTAGGAGCAACCCTGTCACCGTCATGCGCATGTTTGAAAAGAGAGTGGATGCACTGTTTAGAGACCTCATTCTTTCCCCTGCACAGCCCATTGGACCAGTTGAGGATTACTTTTATCGTGTGGAATTTCAGGCCAGGGGTTCACCCCATATACATGCTGTGATATGGATTAAGGATGCACCTGAAATGGAAGACCCTGCATGTTGCGATGAAGTAATAAAGTTCATTGATCGATACATATCCTGTCAGTTGCCTGATCAAATCAGAGATCCAGAGCTCCACAAAATTGTATCAGAGGTCCAAATGCACAGCAAAAATCATTCAAAATCATGCAAAAAAGGTAATGTTGAATGCCGATTTGGATTCCCCAAACTACCAATGGACCGCACCAGAATTACCGTCCCAGTAATTGACTTGGATCTTGAACATGATGATGAAAAACCAAAACAAATTAAGCAAAAAGGTAGGAGAAAGTCCAAAAAATCCAGATCACCTTTCATCTCAAACTTACAAAGAGAGGCTAAAAAGAAATTGAAACCAATTAGGGATTTACTGAAGGATGAAAAATCAACTTTCAGGGATTTGTCAGAGATACTCCAGGCTTGTAACATGACCAAAGAAGAGTACATTGGCCACGTTGATGCTCTCACTTCTGGAATGGTGGTAATGATGAAACGTGATCCTAAAGATAGTTGGGTGAATGGGTACAACCCTGATCTCTTGCGTGCGTGGAATGCCAACATGGACATTCAGTATGTGCTTGATGAGTACAGCTGCATTGAGTACATGATGTCCTACATAGCTAAGCCAGAGCATGAAATGGCGCAGTTCCTCAAATCTGTTGTTGATGATTTAAAGGCGACCAATCTTAGCGAACGCGATGAAATGAAAAAGATTATGCAGGCTTACTCAAAACAGAGAGAGGTTAGTGCTCAAGAATCGGTTGCGCGCACTTGTAGTCTTCCTCTAAAAAAGTCCTCACGTAGCGTCCTTTTTCTTCAAACAGATGAAGATGGTGTAAAAATGAGCCTTCCAATGAGTAAACTAATGAACATGTCCCCAGATGAGGAGAATGTATGGATGACAGGATTGCCGGAAAAAATATCTCAACAGACCAGAAACGTTAGAATTCGAACACATGTGCCTGGCAGAATTTGCGTCGGAATACCGTGTTCTATATGGAAATCAGATTGAAGGGCCAAATGCAATTCCCCTACTTAATGATGCAGGCTACATCCAGAAAAGAACGATGGGCAAGCCTGCAGTTATCAGATTTACTCGTTTCTCGGAGAAAAAACACACCCGGAAAAATTTTATAGACGGCTTCTAAAGTTATATTGTCCACACAGAAGAGACGAGGACCTCAAAAATGAGGAACACACAACCTACCAAGCCTTTTACAACAACGGTTTCCGTGGTAAGTATCCGGTTAAACGGTATGTGGATTTCAACCGCAAAAGGTATGAAGGGCAAGGTAAAAAAATTGACAAGATTATGGAAGAACTAAAAAAGCAAGGACCAGTTCGTAACGCTTGGAACACTTTTGCACCCGAGGTTGAGATAGACCGTTTAGAATGTGCTGATGAGCGACCACCAATGGAAGACGACGAAGAACAAGATCCTATTCCAGATTACGAAATTGATGTCACTACTGGAGACATGCCAAAAATCGAAGCTCCAAAATTGAGCCCTGATTTCATCAGACAAATGTACAGGAGTTTAAATGAGACTCAAGCCTCCGTGTTTTATGCCATTTGCGATTGGTGTCTGAAGCGCGTCTGGGGTGACAATCCAGAGCCATTCTTTTATTTCTTGACGGGAGGAGCTGGCTGTGGTAAATCTCATGTCATCAAATGTGTTTACCAGGAGGCAACCAAGCTCTTGCGCCAGCTTCCTAGACTTCTTGATATTGGTGACATGTCCAAGCCCACTGTGCTCCTCACAGCTTTTACTGGTACTGCAGCGTACAATATATCGGGGAAGACTTTACATTCCATCTTGAAACTACCCAAAAGTTTAAAACCACCATACAAGGGTCTTGGAAATTCATTGGATGAAGTGAGGGCAGTTCTTTCTAGTGTGGAAATCTTAATCATTGACGAAATCTCCATGGTCTCCAAAGACCTGCTTGCATATGTTGACTGGCGATTTCAACAAATAAAAGGGAACAACAGGTTCATGGGTGGGGTCTCTGTTCTGGCTGTGGGGGACTTCTTCCAACTTCCTCCCCTTGGACGAGCAAAACCTCTTTGTGTCGCCGAGGACGGCATGCTTGATATCTGGAATGAAAATTTCCAGATGATCAGCCTGACCGAAATCATGCGGCAGAAAGATGACAGAGCATTTGCAGAGCTCCTGAACCGGATTAGAGTTAAAGGTAAAGCGGATTTGCTTAGTGAGGATGACAAGAGTCTTTTGATCCAAGCTGTTACTGACCCCAAAGAGTGTCCAATGGATGTCCTACACATTTTTGCAACAAACAAACAGGTGGACAGCCATAATGCAGCAGTTGTGGCCTCTTTAGGTGCAGTAACAGTTGATATCCAGGCAGAGGACTACAAAAGAGTTACAAAGACAGGAAACATGATTAACCTGGGCTGTTGCATAGCGGGCAACAAACGAGATTTGTCTAATAATATACAGGCTGGTTTGGGTTTTAGGGTAATGATTATAAGAAACTTGGATGTAGAGGACGGACTTGTGAATGGAACATTTGGCACCATTGCAGATATTGTCACCAGTACCAAAGATGGAAGGACTAGTGTAAAGTTAATTGGACTTAAATTGGACAATCCCCTAGCTGGACACAAAAAAAAGATTAAGGGTAAACCGGAAAGCTTTGTTTACATTGAAAGATTTGAGGAACAGAGTAGCGTAAAGGGAGTGGTACGACGGCAATTTCCAATTAGGTTAGCGTTTGGTTGTACGGCACACAAAGTCCAAGGGATGACTATGAAGTCTGCAGTCATTTCCTTGAAGCGCATTTTTGAACCAGGTATGGCATATGTGGCCCTCAGTCGCACAACTTCCCTGGAAGGACTTAAAATCATTGATTTCGATGAACGTAAGATCTACGCTGATGAAAATATTAGAGCAGCTATGGAATCAATGAGACCAGCATCGTTTTTGCACACCAGACCACTCTTGCATTTTCAGTCAGGTCATCAGGGTGCAACATTAACAATTGTCCACCACAATGTCGAAGGTCTTGTCTGTCACTCTGAGGACATGAAACAACATCATGAACTTATGTTGGCAGATATCTTATGCCTTACGGAGACTCATTTGTTTGGATCTTCTGTTCCAGCTTCTTGCCAAATGGAGGGCTATTCTTTTTTTTCACGGAACAGACATGTCTCCTACTCAAACAGAGTCGACATTGCTACCAAAGAGGGTGGGGAGTAGCAACTTACTGCCGGAGTCTTCTCCAACCACAGGAACGGCGATTCTTTAATGAGGTTACAGATCTTGAATTTAACGTTGTAAAAGTGGAAACCCCAATCAGAGCCCTCATCGCGACAGTTTACAGGCCACCAAGTTATGATCTTGGAACATTTTTAAGAAATTTGCAAAACCTCTTGGATGGCTTGAATTCAATGGCTATTCAGCCCATTGTCGTATTAGGAGACTTTAATGAGGACCTTATTCCTCCTGGGAAAAAAGCCATCAATGAGTTGTTTAGAGCCAAAGGGTTTATGCAACTTATCTCTGATCCAACCACAGAAAAACGTACTCTCCTTGATCATATTTACATCTCCCATCCAGAATACTGTGTCCAATCAGGTGTCTTGCAGACTTACTACAGCTACCACAATCCTACATACTGTGTGTTGGCTTCAGTGTGAGTTGCATCTACAGTAGTTTGCAAAAGGAGTCATGTTCCTTCAAGTTTCCCATATTTTATCACATTACAACCACAAGTATGGAAAAACTGTGGAGAGAACAAGTATTTGTTGATTTTTACAGGTATATACTGAGTAATAAACACTTTTCAGTTTATTTGCAAAAAAAATCAGTCATATACTTTTAAGCCTCCCTGGTAGAGTGCATTCTGGAGTCCTGAAAAGGAGGGTAATCAAGATTCTGGAGAATGCATGGGAGTTCGTCGAAACAATCTGCATGTGTTTTATGGACTTTGAGAAGGCATTTCACAGGGTCCCTCTGGGAACCTTGCGGGGGTTCTCCGGGAGTATGGTGTCCAAATCCTTTGACATGGGTGGTAAGGTTTCTGTGCAACCTTAGAGAAACGTGGTCTGCATTCCTGGCAGTAAGTCAGGCTCATTTCTGCTTAGAGTTGGACTCCGCCAAGGAAACGAGCCCGACTTTCTGCTGGTAATGCACACCAGTCTCTGACACCAGTGATATAGGAACCTAACAGCCTGTATTAAAGGACCTGGGGCCCCATAGTGCCGGAGAACCCACCCCTTTGCTCCTTGAAGGAGCAAGGGGGTCGATTTTCTTCTCCAAGTCCACAAAACACCTGTAGACTGGTTGGGCAAACTCCCATGCACCCTCCAGGACCCTGCTTAGGGTATAGGTCTAACTTATCATAAGGGTTCTACATCTTGGGTCTTTCATATTACATTTGGATGAAATATATTTGTGGTTGGAATGCAACAATATGGAAAAGTTCAAGGGGTATGATTACTTTGTAAGCACTGTACATCTTAACCCTGAAATCATGACATAAAATTCTTTTTGGAGAAAATGTTAAAATCTCGTCGTTTTTAATGTCACTTTATCTGACCGTTTGCTTTTTGTAAATACGACGACAGCGTGGCTCGTTTTTCTTGATCATTGTTGCAGTGGATTTGATATGTATTTATTCATTGTAGAGATTTGTGAATTATGGTGTATGCTTGTGGATTTGTTGTAGGCATAAGAGATTCTTGTACACTTTGTGAATCTTTTCATACTTATTTACTTCCTAGAAAAGAGGCTTAATAAACAGGTTGTGTACATGCACATGAAAGTTTGTTTGAGCTTTGTGAATAAGAAAGTGGCTGATCTTGAAACACTTTTCGGTTCTTTATCAGATTAGTTGCTGGAAATATCGCACCAGGGAGCAGTAGATAAGACAATCAGTTACTATATGCATATTCTGTTCAATTTGAAATCAAAATGATTTGAAATGGGGACCAAAAAAGTTTTCTTAATTTTTTCTAATCCAGTTAGAATAACCTTTTCCCTTCAAATAAGCCTAAATCTTTTGCGGAACTACGTTTTTATTCTCCACCGTTTGCGTCACTTAATTAAAGCTCTCCTTGTTTCAATCGCTCCTCAGTCACACTGAACTTTTTACTGCTGCAGCCCCCTAGTGGTTAGCTTATCTTCACTTCACAAGCAGGACAAAAGTTTCGCTCACTTTTGTCCTGTTGGACTCCCTCCACCTGGTCAGAATTTGTTTGGTTTTGGTGGAATTAACCCTTTGTTCTCCCAGTTTTAGTATGCTTTTGCAGGGTTTTCCACGCCAAACGATCCTTGGAGGCTGCCAAGAAGACAGAGAGGAAACAAGACCTTGAGGTTTGGCCCATTAGATGTAGCAAATGTATCTAAATTGTAGAAACCTTACAAGTTGTTACTTTTTTGTTGTTGGTAATAGCTGTCTATTGATGGAATGACTTGTGTGTTTTCAGTACAGGACATCCTCATCTTCCTCATGGACTTGGGCCTCATACAATCTGAGGAGATGGAGTTCTTGTTTCTTTGAATGTCTGAGGTGGTGCAACCTGACCAGGTCAGTACATAACAAATTAAGGCTAATTTATTTGCTAATTTGGTTGATTTTTTAATGTGAGATTTGATGACGTTGTATATCTAGGTTTGAAAGGAATCCAGTGGATGTATGTCCCTTTTTTTTGGGTCATATTGGTATTTATAAATATGTTAATCATTCTGACACATTCATTTAAACAAAGTTTAAATTTTACTTTATCAAATAGATGTTTAAAAATGTCATGTGTATTAATTTGTTCTTTGTCTGTTTTTTTTTACTACAGAGTCTGTGATGTCACCAGATTGGATGAAGTTGGCCAAATTAAAGCTTTGGAAAAGCGATTTTTGTTGTAAATAGTTGGAAATAGTTTTTCATGTATGTATATATTTAAAATAGTTTCATGTAAGAATATAGTTTCAAATATGTTTTCATGTATGTATATAGTTATAATAGCTTCATATTTATAACAAGTGAATTATTGTGGCAAAGCCATGTTTCACTTGTGAGATTAAATCTGTCAGGCCTGACCTTGACACTCAGGCAACAACCCTGAGTGCCACATGGCCGGACAGGACACATTTAAAAAAAAAAAAAAAAAAAATAGTTTTTTTATTGCAGAGGCAACACATTCTCAAATTTATTGTATTATTTAAATGTTGTAATTTTGGTTCATTGTAATTTTTAAAAATTTAAATTTTATTTAAATGTGATCTGTTGTGTGTGTGGGTTTTTTTTTTTTTATTTAAAATTTAAATATAACTATTTTGATAGTTATATTTAAATTATATATTTAGTTGTATCTAATTACACTTGATTTTTAATTTAAGTTTAATTAAACTTAATTAAATTAAGTTTAATTAAAATTTCAAAATTAAAGCCTTGACATTTTTATATTATGTCTTTGCTCTTTTGGCCATTATATAACTGATTTAACCCATAGGCAGTGCAGTAAGATAATCTTGCATTATCGTTTACTCTCATGTTAGGTCTCTTAGCATTAGCCTTTTACCTTAAATGAGGTATTAGCTATTTCTCTGAATTATTACCCATGTTTGGTATAGTGAATGGAGTAAGTCAATTACCGAGAACATGCTAGTGAAGCTCCACATGCTACTGATAGTATTCATGCTAACAGTAGCATTTAGCTAAATTTAGCTCATACACTTATTTAACATGCTGAATGGAGTAAGTCATGCTTGTGACTCTCCACATGCTATTCATTACATTGCAGCTTTCTTTAGCCTTTATGCTAATGTTTAGCATCAGAACGCTGGCTCCAAACCGACGGGCACACTTTGGCAGGGCCCCGGTTAAATTTCTTCAGGAATTTTCTAGTTGGGGCCCTGCCATAGCAATGCATAAGGAGGCAGTGACTGACTTGCGAAGCAAGTCAGTCACTGCCTCCATGCATTGCATGGCAGGCACCTATTAATCTACACCCAATAGAATGCCTTTTTATTATTATTATTATTATTATTATTAGGTCTCTTAGCATTAGCCTTTTACCTTAAATGAGGTATTAGCTATTTGTCTGACTTATTACACATGTTTGGTATAGTGAACAGAGTAAGTCAATAACAGACAACATGCTAGTGATGCGCCACATGCTACTGATAGTATTCATGCTAAAATTAGCATTTTGGCTAATTTTAGCTTATACACTTATTTTAACATACTGAATAGTGCAAGTTAGGGAACATTGTTGTGATTCTCCACATGGTACGTTTGTCACTTTTGCCAGCCAAGGTTATCATTTAGCATCAGAACGCTGGCTCCAAACCGACGGGCACACTTTGGCAGGGCCCCGGTTAAATTTCTTCAGGAATTTTCTAGTTGGGGCCCTGCCCATAGCAATGCATAAGGAGGCAGTTACTGCTTGCGAAGCAAGCAGTAACTGCCTCCACTCCGACCATACATGGCGAGCACCTATTAATCTACACCCAATAGAACGTTTCTTTATTATTATTATTATAACTTCTTCTTCCGTGACCGTTAATGCGGCTCGTACCGCTGCGTGCCCACCCACAAAAGTGGTATCAAAACGTGCGGCTCGTCGCCGGCATTGGAGCTATTACTGGTGGTGGGATTCGGAGTTACGATGGCGACGTAAAAAGCGAAAAACGATCAAAAATTTTTGGCAGTTGGAAACTGCCCAAACTAGAGTGTAACTGACGATTCGTTAGAGTGTGGGAAGCAGTGCGATTCTGACCCCAAATAAATTTTGAAATCGCCGTCACGCCCACAAATATCGCCCGATCGGTATCAAACTCGGTCATGACATTGATACGCATGCCTGCTCCGGTAAAATGTTTTCAAAATTTTCCTAGGGCTTACGGTTTTCTGTCAAGGTGCTTCAGAGCAAAGTCATGCGACAGGATTTTCACACGCTCTGCCAGGATCACTTCCATGTATTTCTGAAAAATGTCAGACCCCAGCGCACACTATTTTTATCTCGTCGCTGTTATTACTGTGAGTGATGTACAAATATGAATCGCGGGACTATTGGAGACGAAAAATAGGGCTCTTAAACGCTTCAAACGGTTTTCCGATACGTATCACGGTTTCCGAATGGGAAGGAGCTGTTCGGACTGCTTTTTTCATTCAAACTGACTGAGGTGTCTCACAAAGATAGAATTCTTTCTCCACCATTATGTCTCACACTCCACAGCTGGCAGAGAATCCATGACCATAGCAACGGAACACACCAGGGCCGAGCAGCTAATTAGAACTACAGAAACGCATCATTGTAGTTTTTACTGTGGCAGAGCTCTGAGGAAGTCGTTGGCCTTTAGAACTACTTGTGTTTTGGGCATTTTATAACTGATTTTAACCAACCATTGTTACACATGGAATTAGTGTGGCATTTTTAAATTAAGCTTGATGAAAATTTCAAAATAAAAACTTGAATATTTCAGGCCTTTCAGAAAAACTGATTCAAGCATTTAAGTCTCTCCTTGTGTGTCACAAGGAGAGACTTGTGACACACAAGGACCTCCTCTTTAGAACTGCAATTACTGATTGTCAGATATACAACATGGCAGAACACTCAGTGCCTACAAAAGAGGTCAGAGCTGATTGTAAGAACTACAACATGGCGGACCTGTCAGTTACTACTGAGGAGGAATGAGCTGGCCTTTAGAATTACATTGTGTTTGGGCATTTTATGACTGATTTTAACCAACCGTTGTTAAACATGGAATTAGTATGTGAATTTTAAATTAAGCTTCATGAAAATTTCAAAATAAAAGCCTGAATATTTATCTGAGGCCTTTCAGAAAAATTGATTCAGGCTTGTAATTAAGTCTCTCCTTGTGTGTCACACTGACATGAGAGTTGACTTCCTCTTTAGAACTACAATTACTGAAGGTTAGGACTACAACATGGCAGAACACTCAGTGCCTACAAAAGAGGTCAGAGCTGATTCTCAGAACTACAACATGGCGGAACTGTCAGTTACTACAGAGGAGGAATGAGCTGGCCTTTAGAATTACATTGTGTTTGGGCATTTTATGACTGATTTTAACCAAGCATTGTTACACACATGATTAATGTGAGAATTATAAATTAAGCTTAAAGAAAATTTCAAAATAAAAGCCCTGACATTCTTTTATATGACGTAATTGTTCTCTTGGGCATTATGTGACGTTTTTTAACAAAACCACTGTTACACGTTGGATAAGTTTGGCAATTTGAAATGAAGCTTACTGAAAATTTCAAAATAAAAGCCTTAAGATCAGTCTGTGGCTAATGCAGGGTCTTGCATAGCAAGACAGTGCATTAGCTTTAGCCTTTACCTTAAATGAGCTATTAGCTATTTGTCTGACTTATTACACATGTTTGGTATAGTGAACAGAGTAAGTCAACTACAGAGAACATGCTAGTGATGCGCCACATGCTACTGATAGTATTCATGCTAAAATTAGCATTTTGGCTAATTTTAGCTTATACACTTATTTTAACATACTGAATAGTGCAAGTCCATGTTAGGGAACATTCTTGTGATTCTCCACATGAGTACGTTTGTCACTTTTGTCAGCCAAGGTTATCATTTAGCATCAGAACACTGGGTTCAAACCGGCGGGCACACTTTGGCAGGGCCCCGGTTAAATTTCTTCAGGAATTTTCTAGTTATTCTTTATTTTTCTTCCGTGGGCCGGATGCGGCTCGTGCCGCTGCGTGCCCACCCACAAATGTGGTATCAAAACGTGCGGCTCGTTCCCGGCATTGGAGCTATTACTGGTGGTGGGATTCGGAGTTACCATAGCTGGCGTAATAAGCGAAAAAAAAGACCCCCAAAGCCCCCCATAGAAATGAATGGAGAGGAAACCAAAACATACTAAAATACCCAATTTTTGAGAATTTCGTGTGTCGTCATGGATTCACGTAGAAATGCCATTGAAATTTCAGTTTGTAAATACGCCCGTGATCTTTTCTAAAGTCTAGACAACAAGAGGATATGAATTACGGTTTGTCCACAATTTCTCTCTAAGCGCACCAAAGTTTTCAATTTTTGGAAAAAATTAGAGTGTAACTGACGATTCGTTAGAGTGTGGGAAGCAGTGCGATTCTGACCCCAAATTAATTTTGATATCGCCGTCACGCCCACAAATATCGCCCGATCGGTATCAAACTCGGTCATGACATTGATACGCATGCCTGCTCCGGTAAAATGTTTTCGAAATTTTCCTAGGGCTTACGGTTTTTCTGTCAAGGTGCGTCAGAGCGAAGTCATGCGACAGGATTTTCACACGCTCTGCCAGGATCACTTCCATGTATTTCTGAAAGAATGTCAGACCCCAGCGCACACCATTTTTTATCTCGTCGCTGTTATTACTGTGAGTGATGTACAGATATGAATCGCGGGACTATTGGAGACGAAAAATAGGGCTCTCAAACGCTTCAAACGGTTTTCCGATACGTATCACGGTTTCCGAATGGGAAGGAGCTGTTCGGACTGCTTTTTTCATTCAAACTGACTGAGGTGTCTCACAAAGATAGAATTCTTTCTCCACCATTATGTCTCACACTCCACAGCTGGCAGAGAATCCATGACCATAGCAACGGAACACACCAGGGCCGAGCAGCTAATTAGAACTACAGAAACGCATCATTGTAGTTTTTACTGTGGCAGAGCTCTGAGGAAGGAGCTGGCCTTTAGAACTACTTGTGTTTTGGGCATTTTATAACTGATTTTAACCAACCATTGTTACAAATGGAATTAGTATGTCAATTTTAAATTAACCTTAATGAAAATTTCAAAATAAAAACTTGAATGTTTCAGGCCTTTCAGAAAAACTAACTGATTCAAGCATTTAAGTCTCTCCTTGTGTGTCACAAGGAGAGACTTGTGATACCCTAAGGACCTCCTCTTTAGAACTACAATTACTGATTGTCAGATATACAACATGGCAGAACACTCAGTGCCTACAAAAGAGGTCAGAGCTGATTGTAAGAACTACAACATGGCGGAACTGTCAGTTACTACAGAGGAGGAATGAGCTGGCCTTTAGAATTACATTGTGATTGGGCATTTTATAACTGATTTTAACCAACCATTGTTACACACATGATTAATGTGACAATTTTAAATTAAGCTTGATCAAAATTTCAAAATAAAAGCTTGAATATTTCAGGCCCTTCAGAAAAACTCACTGATTCAAGCATCTAATTAAGTCTCTCCTTGTGTGTCACACTGACATGACAGTTGACTTCCTCTTTAGAACTAAAATTACTGAAGGTTAAGACTACAACATGGTGGAACACTCAGTGCCTACAAAAGAGGTCAGAGCTGATTATAAGAACTACAACATGGCGGAACTGTCAGTTACTACTGAGGAGGAATGAGCTGGCCTTTAGAATTACATTGTGTTTGGGCATTTTATGACTGATTTTAACCAAGCATTGTTACACACATGATTAATGTGAGAATTATAAATTAAGCTTAATTAAGCTTAATGAAAATTTCAAAATAAAAGCCCTGACATTCTTTTATATGACGTAATTGCCTTTTTTGGTATTATGTGACTTTTTCAACAAAACCAATGTTACACTTGGGATCAGTTTGGCAATTTCAAATGAAGCTTACTGAAAATTTCAAAATAAAAGCCTTAAGATCAGTTTGTGACTAATGCAGGGTCTTGCATAGCAAGACAGTGCATCAGAACGCTGGCTCCAAACCGACGGGCACACTTTGGCAGGGCCCCGGTTAAATTTCTTCAGGAATTTTCTAGTTTATTGGGGCCCTGCCCATAGCAATGCATAAGGAGGCAGTTACTACTTGCGAAGCAAGTAGTAACTGCCTCCATGCATTGCATGGCAGGCACCTATTAATCTACACCCAATAGAATGTCTCTTTATTTATTTATTTTTCTTCCGTCAACCGGAATGCGGCTCGTACCGCTGCGAGCCCACCCACAAAAGTGGTATCAAAACGTCCGGCTCGGCGCCGAGAGGGGTGCTATTACTTGTGGTGGGATTCGGAGTTACGATGAAAAAAAGTAAGCGAAAAAGCGATCAAAAATTTTTGGTCAGTTGGAAACTGCCCAAACTAGAGTGTAACTGACGATTCGTTAGAGTGTGGGAAGCAGTGCGATTCTGACCCCAAATTAATTTTGAAATCGCCGTCACGCCCACAAATATCGCCCGATCGGTATCAAACTCGGTCATGACATTGATACGCATGCCTGCTCCGGTAAAATGTTTTCAAAATTTTCCTAGGGCTTACGGTTTTTCTGTCAAGGTGCTTCAGAGCGAAGTCATGCGACAGGATTTTCACACGCTCTGCCAGGATCACTTCCATGTATTTCTGAAAAATGTCAGACCCCAGCGCACACTATTTTTATCTCGTCGCTGTTATTACTGTGAGTGATGTACAAATATGAATCGCGGGACTATTGGAGACGAAAAATAGGGCTCTTAAACGCTTCAAACGGTTTTCCGATACGTATCACGGTTTCCGAATGGGAAGGAGCTGTTCGGACTGCTTTTTTCATTCAAACTGACTGAGGTGTCTCACAAAGATAGAATTCTTTCTCCACCATTATGTCTCACACTCCACAGCTGGCAGAGAATCCATGACCATAGCAACGGAACACACCAGGGCCGAGCAGCTAATTAGAACTACAGAAAACGCATCACTGTAGTTTTTACTGTGGCAGAGCTCTGAGGAAGTCGTTGGCCTTTAGAACTACTTGTGTTTTGGGCATTTTATAACTGATTTTAACCAACCATTGTTACAAATGGAATTAGTATGTCAATTTTAAATTAACCTTAATGAAAATTTCAAAATAAAAACTTGAATGTTTCAGGCCTTTCAGAAAAAACTAACTGATTCAAGCATTTAAGTCTCTCCTTGTGTGTCACAAGGAGAGACTTGTGACCTAAGGACCTCCTCTTTAGAACTACAATTACTGATTGTCAGATATACAACATGGCAGAACACTCAGTGCCTACAAAAGAGGTCAGAGCTGATTGTAAGAACTACAACATGGCGGAACTGTCAGTTACTACTGAGGAGGAATGAGCTGGCCTTTAGAATTACATTGTGATTGGGCATTTTATAACTGATTTTAACCAACCATTGTTACACACATGATTAATGTGACAATTTTAAATTAAGCTTGATCAAAATTTCAAAATAAAAGCTTGAATATTTCTCTGAGGCCTTTCAGAAAAATTGATTCAGGCATGTAATTAAGTCTCTCCTTGTGTGTCACACTGACATGACAGTTGACCTCCTCTTTAGAACTACAATGACTGAAGGTTAGGACTTCAGTAATGGTGGAACACTCAGTGCCTACAAAAGAGGTCAGAGCTGATTCTCAGAACTACAACATGGCGGAACTGTCAGTTACTACTGAGGAGGAATGAGCTGGCCTTTAAAACTACTTGTGTTTTGGGCATTTTATAACTGATTTTAACCAACCGTTGTTAAACATGGAATTAGTATGTCAATTTTAAATTAACCTTAATGAAAATTTCAAAATAAAAGCCTGAATATTTCTCTGAGGCCTTTCAGAAAAATTGATTCAGGCATGTAATTAAGTCTCTCCTTGTGTGTCACACTGACATGACAGTTGACCTCCTCTTTAGAACTACAATGACTGAAGGTTAGGACTACAACATGGCGGAACACTCAGTGCCTACAAAAGTACGCTTAGTGAAAATTTCAAAATAAAAGCCTTAAGATTCCTTTCTGGCTAATGCCTGTTGAGTGAAAATGGCTGCCTAAAACTGATAGAATTCTGTCTCCCCCTGTCCAACTCACAGCTGGCAGAGAATCCATTACCATAGCAACGGCACACAGGAGGGCCTGCTAATTAGGACTACAAAAACGCATCATTGTAGTTTTTACTATGCCAGAACTCTGAGGACTGAGCCGGCCTTTAGAATTACTTGTATTTGGGCATTTTATAACTGATTTTAACCAACCATTGTTACACATGGAATTAGTGTGGCAATTTTAAATTAAGCTTAATGAAAATTTCAAAATAAAAGCCCTGACATTCTTTTATATTACGTAATTGTTCTCTTGGGCATTATGTGACTTTTTTTAACAAAACCACTGTTACACGTTGGATTATTTTGGAGAAATAAAATGAAGCTGACTGAAAATTTCAAAATAAAAGCCCTGAAAATCTTTAGATCAGGTTATTGCTTTTTTGAGCATTAAATAACTGTTTTAATCCAATCAATGTTAATCATGGTATTAGTTTAGACATTTGAAATGAAGCTTACTGAAAATTTCAAAATAAAAGCCTTAAGATCAGTCTGTGGCTAATGCAGCATCTTGCATAGCAAGACAGTGCATTAGCTTTAGCCTTTACCTTAAATGAGGTATTAGCTATTTGTCTGACTTATTACACATGTTTGGTATAGTGAACAGAGTAAGTCAATTACAGACAACATGCTAGTGATGCGCCACATGCCACTGATAGTATTCATGCTAAAATTAGCATTTTGGCTCATTTTAGCTTATACACTTATTTTAACATACTGAATAGTGCAAGTCCATGTTAGGGAACATTCTTGTGATTCTCCACATGGTACGTTTGTCACTTTTGTCAGCCAAGGTTATCATTTAGCATCAGAACGCTGGCTCCAAACCGACGGGCACACTTTGGCAGGGCCCGGTTAAATTTCTTCAGGAATTTTCTAGTTTATTTATTTTTTCTTCCGTCAACCGGAATGCGGCTCGTACCGCTGCGAGCCCACCCACAAAAGTGGTATCAAAACGTGCGGCTCGGCGCCGGGAGGGGTGCTATTACTTGTGGTGGGATTCGGAGTTACGATGAAAAAAGTAAAAAGCGAAAAACGATCAAAAATTTTTGGTCAGTTGGAAACTGCCCAAACTAGAGTGTAACTGACGATTCGTTAGAGTGTGGGAAGCAGTGCGATTCTGACCCCAAATAAATTTTGAAATCGCCGTCACGCCCACAAATATCGCCCGATCGGTATGAAACTCGGTCATGACATCGATACGCATGCCTGCTCCGGTAAAATGTTTTCAAAATTTTCCTAGGGCTTACGGTTTTCTGTCAAGGTGCTTCAGAGCGAAGTCATGCGACAGGATTTTCACACGCTCTGCCAGGATCACTTCCATGTATTTTTGAAAAATGTCAGATCCCCAGCGCACACCATTTTTATCTCGTCGCTGTTAATACTGTGAGTGATGTACAAATATGAATCGCGGGACTATCGGAGACGAAAGATAGGGCTCTCAAAGCGCTTCAAAGCGGTTTTCCGATACGTATCACGGTTTCCGAATGGGAAGGAGCTGTTCGGACTGCTTTTTTTCATTCAAACTGACTGAGGTGTCTCACAAAGATAGAATTCTTTCTCCACCATTATGTCTCACACTCCACAGCTGGCAGAGAATCCATGACCATAGCAACGAAACACACCAGGGCCGAGCAGCTAATTAGAACTACAGAAACGCATCATTGTAGTTTTTACTGTGGCAGAGCTCTGAGGAAGTCGTTGGCCTTTAGAACTACTTGTGTTTTGGGCATTTTATAACTGATTTTAACCAACCATTGTTACAAATGGAATTAGTATGTCAATTTTAAATTAACCTTAATGAAAATTTCAAAATAAAAGCTTGAATACTTCAGGCCTCTCAGAAAAACTAACTGATTCAAGCATCTAATTAAGTCTCTCTTTGTGTGTCACACTGACATGACAGTTGACTTCCTCTTTAGAACTACAATGACAGCAGGTTAGGATAACATGGCGGAACACTCAGTGCCTACAAAAGAGGTCAGAGCTGATTCTCAGAACTACAACATGGCGGAACTGTCAGTTACTACTGAGGAGGAATGAGCTGGCCTTTAAAACTACTTGTGTTTGGGCATTTTATAACTGATTTTAACCAACCATTGTTACACACATGATTAATGTGACAATTTTAAATTAAGCTTGATGAAAATTTCAAAATAAAAGCTTGAATATTTGAGGCCTTTCAGAAAAACTAACTGATTCAAGCATTTAAGTCTCTCCTTGTGTGTCACAAGGAGAGACTTGTGACACACAAGGACCTCCTCTTTAGAACTACAATTACTGATTGTCAGATATACAACATGGCAGAACACTCAGTGCCTACAAAAGAGGTCAGAGCTACTACTGACTACTACTGATTTAAACCAAGCATTGTTACAAATGGAATTAGTATGTCAATTTTAAATTAACCTTAATGAAAATTTCAAAATAAAAGCTTGAATATTTCAGGCCCTTCAGAAAAACTCACTGATTCAAGCATCTAATTAAGTCTCTCCTTGTGTGTCACACTGACATGACAGTTGACCTCCTCTTTAGAACTACAATTACTGAAGGTTAAGACTACAACATGGTGGAACACTCAGTGCCTACAAAAGATTTTAACCAACCATTGTTACACACATGATTAATGTGAGAATTATAAATTAAGCTTAATTAAGCTTAATGAAAATTTCAAAATAAAAGCCCTGACATTCTTTTATATGACGTAATTGCCTTTTTTGGCATTATGTGACTTTTTAACAAAACCAATGTTACACTTGGGATCAGTTTGGCAATTTAAAATGAAGCTGACTGAAAATTTCAAAATAAAAGCCCTAAAAATCTTTAGATCAGGTTATTGCTTTTTTGAGCATTAAATAACTGATTTAATCCAATCAATGTTAATCATGGTATTAGTTTAGACATTTGAAATGAAGCTTACTGAACATTTCAAAATAAAAGCCTTAAGATCAGTTTGTGGCTAATGCAGGGTCTTGCATAGCAAGACAGTGCATTAGCTTTAACCTTTACCTTAAATGAGGTATTAGCTATTTGTCTGACTTATTACACATGTTTGGTATAGTGAACAGAGTAAGTCAATAACAGACAACATGCTAGTGATGCGCCACATGCTACTGATAGTATTCATGCTAAAATTAGCATTTTGGCTAATTTTTAGCTTATACACTTATTTTAACATACTGAATAGTGCAAGTTAGTGGGAACATTGTTGTGATTCTCCACATGGTACGTTTGTCACTTTTGCCAGCCAAGGTTATCATTTAGCATCAGAACGCTGGCTCCAAACCGTCGGGCACACTTTGGCAGGGCCCCGGTTAAATTTCTTCAGAAATTTTTCTAGTTGGGGCCCTGCCCATAGCAATGCATAAGGAGGCAGTTACTGCTTGCGAAGCAAGCAGTAACTGCCTCCATGCATTGCATGGCGAGCACCTATTAATCTACACCCAATAGAATGTCTCTATTTATTTATTTATTTATTTTTCTTCCGTCAACCGGAATGCGGCTCGTACCGCTGCGAGCCCACCCACAAAAGTGGTATCAAAAAGCCCGGCTCGGGCGCCGGGAGGGTGCTATTACTTGTGGTGGGATTCGAGTTACGATGAAAAGTAAAAAGCGAAAAACGATCAAAAATTTTGGTCAGTTGGAAACTGCCCAAACTAGAGTGTAACTGACGATTCGTTAGAGTGTGGGAAGCAGTACGATTCTGACCCCAAATAAATTTTGAAATCGCCGTCACGCCCACAAATATCGCCTGATCGGTATGAAACTCGGTCATGACATTGATACGCATGCCTGCTCCGGTAAAATGTTTTCGAAATTTTCCTAGGGCTTACGGTTTTCTGTCAAGGTGCTTCAGAGCGAAGTCATGCGACAGGATTTTCAAACGCTATGCCAGGATCACTTCCATGTATTTCTGAAAAATGTCAGACCCCAGCGCACACCATTTTTATCTCGTCGCTGTTAATACTGTGAGCGATGTAGAGATATGAATCTCGGGATTATCGGAGACGAAAGATAGGGCTCTCATATGCTTCAAACGGTTTTCCAATACGTATCACGGTTTCCGAATGGGAAGGAGCTGTTCGGACTGCTTTTTTCATTCAAACTGACTGAGGTGTCTCACAAAGATAGAATTCTTTCTCCACCATTATGTCTCACACTCCACAGCTGGCAGAGAATCCATGACCATAGCAACGGAACACACCAGGGCCGAGCAGCTAATTAGAACTACTGAAAAACGCATCACTGTAGTTTTTTACTGTGGGAGAGCTCTGAGGAAGTCGTTGGCCTTTAGAACTACTTGTGTTTTGGGCATTTTATAACTAATTTTAACCAACCATTGTTACAAATGGAATTAGTATGTCAATTTTAAATTAACCTTAATGAAAATTTCAAAATAAAAACTTGAATGTTTCAGGCCTTTCAGAAAAACTAACTGATTCAAGCATTTAAGTCTCTCCTTGTGTGGAGAGACTTAAGGGAGAGACTTGTGACACACAAGGACCTCCTCTTTAGAACTACAATTACTGATTGTCAGATATACAACATGGCAGAACACTCAGTGCCTACAAAAGAGGTAAGAGCTGATTGTAAGAACTACAACATGGCGGAACTCAGTTACTACTGAGGAGGAATGAGCTGGCCTTTAGAATTACATTGTGATTGGGCATTTTATAACTGATTTTAACAAACCATTGTTACACACATGATTAATGTGACAATTTTAAATTAAGCTTGATCAAAATTTCAAAATAAAAGCTTGAATATTTCTCTCAGGCCTTTCAGAAAAAACTCACTGATTTAAGCATTTAATTAAGTCTCTCCTTGTGTGTGAAACTGACATAACAGTTGACTTCCTCTTTAGAACTACAATTACTGAAGGTTAAGAATACAACATGGCGGAACACTCAGTGCCTACAAAAGAGGTCAGAGCTGATTCTCAGAACTACAACATGGCGGAACTGTCAGTTACTACTGAGTAGGAATGAGCTGGCCTTTAAAACTACTTGTGTTTTGGGCATTTTATAACTAATTTTAACCAACCGTTGTTAAACATGGAATTAGTATGTCAATTTTAAATTAACCTTAATGAAAATTTCAAAATAAAAGCCTGAATATTTCTCTGAGGCCTTTCAGAAAAATTGATTCAGGCATGTAATTAAGTCTCTCCTTGTGTGTCACACTGACATGACAGTTGACCTCCTCTTTAGAACTACAATGACTGCAGGTTAGGACTACAACATGGCGGAAGACTCAGTGCCTACAAAAGAGGTCAGAGCTGATTCTCAGAACTACAACATGGCGGAACTGTCAGTTACTACAGAGGAGGAAGGAGCTGGCCTTTAGAATAACATTGTGTTTGGGCATTTTATGACTGATTTTAACCAAGCATTGTTACACACATGATTAATGTGAGAATTATAAATGAAGCTTAATGAAAATTTCAAAATAAAAGCCCTGACATTCTTTTATATGACGTAATTGCCTTCTTTGGCATTATGTGACTTTTTCAAGAAAACCACTGTTACACATGGAATTAGATTGGCCATTTAAAATCAAGCTTACGGAAAATTTCAAAATAAAAGCCTTGATAGATTTTTATATCAGGTACTTGCTCTCATTGGTATTATGTGACTTTTTTCAACAAATCCAATGTTACACTTGGGATAAGTTTGGCAATTTAAAATGAAGTTGACTGAAAATTTCAAAATAAAAGCCCTAAAAATCTTTAGATCAGGTTATTGCTTTTTTGAGCATTAAATAACTGATTTAATCAAATCAATGTTAATCATGGTATTAGTTTAGACATTTGAAATGAAGCTTATTGAAAATTTAAAAATAAAAGCCTTAAGATCAGTCTGCGGCTAATGCAGGGTCTTGCATAGCAAGACAGTGCGTTAGCTTTAGCCTTTTACCTTAAATGAGGTATTAGCTATTTGTCTGACTTATTACACATGTTTGGTATAGTGAACAGAGTAAGTCAATTACAGAAAACATGCTAGTGATGTGCCACATGCTACTGATAGTATTCATGCTAAAATTAGCATTTTGGCTAATTTTAGCTTATACACTTATTTCAACATACTGAATAGTGCAAGTCCATGTTAGGGAACATTCTTGTGATTCTCCACATGGTACATTTGTCACTTTTGTCAGCCAAGGTTATCATTTAGCATCAGAACGCTGGCTCCAAACCGACGGGCACACTTTGGCAGGGCCCCGGTTAAATTTCTTCAGGAATTTTCTAGTTTATTTATTTATTTTTCTTCCGTCAACCGGAATGCGGCTCGTACCGCTGCGAGCCCACCCACAAAAGTGGTATCAAAACGTCCGGCTCGGCGCCGGGAGGGGTGCTATTACTTGTGGTGGGATTCGGAGTTACGATGAAAAAGTAAAAAGCGAAAAACGTTCAAAAATTTTGGTCAGTTGGAAACTGCCCAAACTAGAGTGTAACTGACGATTCGTTAGAGTGTGGGAAGCAGTACGATTCTGACCCCAAATTAATTTTGAAATCGCCCTCACGCCCACAAATATCGCCCCATCGGTATCAAACTCGGTCATGACATTGATACGCATGCCTGCTCCGGTAAAATGTTTTCGAAATTTTCCTAGGGCGTACGGTTTTCTGTCAAGGTGCTTCAGAGCGAAGTCATGCGACAGGATTTTCACACGCTCTGCCAGGATCACTTCCATGTATTTCTGAAAAATGTCAGACCCCAGCGCACACCATTTTTATCTCGTCGCTGTTATTACTGTGAGTGATGTACAGATATGAATCTCGGGATTATCGGAGACGAAAGATAGGCCTCTCAAACGCTTCAAACGGTTTTCCAATACGTATCACGGTTTCCGAATGGGAAGGAGCTGTTCGGACTGCTTTTTTCATTCAAACTGACTGAGGTGTCTCACAAAGATAGAATTCTTTCTCCACCATTATGTCTCACACTCCACAGCTGGCAGAGAATCCATGACCATAGCAACGGAACACACCAGGGCCGAGCAGCTAATTAGAACTACAGAAAACGCATCATTGTAGTTTTTACTGTGGCAGAGCTCTGAGGAAGTCGTTGGCCTTTAGAACTACTTATGTTTTGGGCATTTCATAACTGATTTTAACCAACCATTGTTACAAATGGAATTAGTGTGTCAATTTTAAATTAACCTTAATGAGAATTTCAAAATAAAAGCTTGAATATTTCAGGCCTTTCAGAAAAACTAACTGATTCAAGCATTTAAGTCTCTCCTTATGTGTCACACTGACATGACAGTTGACTTCCTCTTTAGAACTACAAATACTGCAGGTTAGGACTAGAACATGGTGGAACACTCAGTGCCTACAAAAGAGGTCAGAGCTGATTCTCAGAACTACAACATGGCGGAACTGTCAGTTACTACAGAGGAGGAAGGAGCTGGCCTTTAAAACTACTTGTGTTTTGGGCATTTTATAACTGATTTTAACCAACCGTTGTTAAACATGGAATTAGTATGTCAATTTTAAATTAACCTTAATGAAAATTTCAAAATAAAAGCTTGAATATTTCTCTGAGGCCTTTCAGAAAAATTGATTCAGGCATGTAATTAAGTCTCTCCTTGTGTGTCACACTGACATGACAGTTGACCTCCTCTTTAGAACTACAATGACTGCAGGTTAGGACTACAACATAGCGGAACACTCAGTGCCTACAAAAGAGGTCAGAGCTGATTCTCAGAACTACAACATGGTGGAACTGTCAGTTACTACAGAGGAGGAATGAGCTCGCCTTTAGAATTACATTGTGTTTGGGCATTTTATGACTGATTTTAACCAAGCATTGTTACACACATGATTAATGTGAGAATTATAAATTAAGCTTAATGAAAATTTCAAAATAAAAGCTCTGACATTATTTTATATGACGTAATTGCCTTCTTTGGTATTATGTGACTTTTTCAACAAAACCAATGTTACACTTGGGATAAGTTTGGCAATTTGAAATGAAGCTTACTGAAAATTTCAAAATAAAAGCCTTAAGATCAGTCTGTGGCTAATGCAGCGTCTTGCATAGCAAGATAGTGCATTAGCTTTAGCCTTTTACCTTAAATGAGGTATTAGCTATTTTTCTGACTTATTACACATGTTTGGTATAGTGAACAGAGTAAGTCAATTACAGACAACATGCTAGTGATGCGCCACATGCTACTGATAGTATTCATGCTAAAATTAGCATTTTGGCTAATTTAACTTATACACTTATTTTAACATACTGAATAGTGCAAGTCCATGTTAGGGAACATTCTTGTGATTCTCCACATGGTACGTTTTTCACTTTTGTCAGCCAAGGTTATCATTTAGCATCAGAACGCTGGCTCCAAACCGACGGGCACACTTTGGCAGGGCCCCGGTTAAATTTCTTCAGGAATTTTCTAGTTATAAATATTAATTTCCTGTTTTGTATTTCAGAGAGTCGAGGCGTTCTTGTCATCATCATCATCATCATCGCTGTGGTTGTTGGAGTTTTGATTATTGCAATAATAATCTTACGGAAGAAAAATGGTAATAAAACAAATTGATTGATTTCTGTATTTCTATAATCTTATCATTAACTGTATTTCATTTCCGTCTCCACAGCAGGAGGAACTCCAGCTGATCAGTGAGTAAAGATTTTACACATTTATGACCAAATCATGAGCTGTTCTTATCCTAACAATGTTTTCAGGTTAAAACTCATAAAATTAATAAAACTAAGATGAACTTTTGGAAACTTGATTTTGAGCAGAGAATAATTTTAATATTTTAATCTTTAATTTCACAGAGGCATTGAACTTCAGAGTCCTGAACGTTCACATGAAGCTGCAGACGAATGAAGACTAAATCAGAATCAGTGACGTTTTGGTAAAAATGAGAAAATCAGTTTTGACAATAAAATTGTCTTTTAAACTCATGAGGAGGAATGAGAAGCAACACGTATCACAATACAGATGCAGAACAATCCTGATGTATCCAGTCAAAGGAAAGAGCTGCTCAGTGGATCAGTGGGTAGAACTGCTGCCTCACTGCAGGAAGGTTGTGGGTTTGAATCCTGAGTCTTTATGCATGGAGTCTGCAGGTTGGATCCTCCAGTTTCCTTCCACTGACCAAAAACATGAGGTTCCATGTTAACTGCTGTGTGTGTGTGTGTGTGTGTGTGTGTGTGTGTGTGTGTGTGTGTGTGTGTGTGTGTGTGTGTGTGTGTGTGTGTGTGTGTGTTTGTCCTGTGATGAATTGCTGAATTAAACCAGTTTTTTTTTATATCATGTCAGTATTAAGCCTTAACCTGAATAAAAACTTAACATGTTTATATTTTAAACATCATGAGTAAAATAAACGCTCAGACTCTGCAGCTCGTTTACGATGTTACATTAAATTCATTAATTCAATTTATACACAAAACCTCAAGCAATGTTGTTGTAAAATTGAACTTTTTATCATTTGTTCAATTCTATTTTTTCCTGAAATATTGTGATTATTTTCTCATTAATGTGATTTTAATATGAAGTTGTTTTGTTCTGTGACTCAACATTTATGAATGTCGTCCTTATTTCAGAAGAAATGATCTGAGAAAAGAAAAACCTGCCACAGATTTCAATCAATGACTGTTTGCAGTTTGCAGTAGCGCTGTGGCCTTGCAGCAAAAGGGTCTGGGGTTCGATTCCCGGTTTGTCCTTTCTGTCTCTGTGTTGTGACAGTCTGGTCCAGGGTCCAGGGTGACCCGCCTGGAGCCTGGAGCCTGGAGCCGTGAGCCTGGAGAGGCATCAGCATTTGGGGACAAAGTGTTAGAAAATGGATGGATGAATTTCCTGCACTTGTAATATAATATGCCTTTAAATAAAGTTTATTTTTCTGCATCTCAGTTGTTTTATTCACAGCAATAAAAATAAAACTTGAAGTACGATTTAACTAACATGATCTAATCGTTTTAAATCATTTTCCTTTTTCAAATTAACTTTAAAACCTTTACATTTTGTCATCAACCAAACCTTAGGAACACATTTCTGCTACAGAAACGAGAAAACAGAGGAAGAAAAGCGAAGAACTTGTTTCATGTCTGATTTCACTGTGAAGAGACGTTTGTTCCTGATGCGTTGAAGTTTTGTTTTCATTTGGATTTTTGTTTTTCTCACTAAAAGCAAACTTCTTCAGCTGCACACTGAAAAAATGACTTCTGGTTATTATTTAGATTTAAAACAAATTATTATGTTATCTGTATCTTAAAATGCCACATTATATTTATTGTGTTACTTAGTTTGTAAAAAGACAAGCAGACTTAATCTATTCTGAACTATTTTCATAAATTGAACAAATGCATGTAAAATGTAATCAGCAGAATTGAACCTGACAGATTTGTGCCCAGATTAATTTTATTTGCAAAGTAAGAGAACAGCTTGTGTGATAAAATAGAAAAATATCTTATTACAAAGTAAAATTAATTCACACTTTTTCAAGTGAAACTGCATGAATTTCAAAGTGCAAATTAAAAGTCTCCAAATGAACTGGATCAGTTTCTGTTGATGTTTGATGCTAAAGAGGAATTTAAAGTGCAAATCTATCAAAATTGAAGGTTTATTTTATTGAATTATTGCATTTAGTTTTTATATTCAGCTAATGAAAATAAATCTGTTTTTAAATGTAACTGAACAGAGCAAACAAGCAGTTTCTGAGCTCAGCTGTTGTTCCTGCTGTGTTTGCAGAGCGGCGACAGAAACCAGCGTCACCAGCACAGGATTGTTGACGCAACTCCAGTTTGTCCTCTATGGCTTCCCATAAGGGACAATCATACGCAAACATATCATATATTTGATATTGATCAGGAAAAACCAGTCCTCCAGAGACAAACTGCCTCTTCCTGGTGAATCTGGATCATTTCTCCAGATTCTTTGTGTCTGATGGCAGGAAGCAGGAAAATGTGGAGCTGCTCTGGATTTCTGCTGTTTCTGCTGTTTCTGTGGCTCTGGGCTGTTTCCACTGCAGGTCAGTCAAAGTTTTCACTGATGGAGGAGGATCAATATCAAATAGTTCACCTTTCTGCTCTTTATCATTATTATCATTAAAATGACATCTGATCTTAGCTGACAATATATTTTTTAGTTAAATGTCCAAATGAGTTTTCTGAGATATAAATTGAATTTAATCTCAATTTGTGACAAAAACAGGAACTAGAGATTAGATTTTAATGTTTGTTTACTTCACTTTACTGTTATTGTGTAGAAACTCGGGCAATAATTACAAATCTTCACTTCAAGCAACGACAAAAAGAGCAATATCAATAATCGATCAAGTCGGATATTGAGAAAACAAACAGACTATTTATAAAATCTCAGTTGTTAAAATTGATTTTCACAGACATCTCAAATTATTTACAAAGCCAGAAATAAACAAAATATTCAAGGATTGTTTAATATTTTAATTGGTTAAGAATTAAATCACATTAAAATATTTAAATTCAGATTTACTAGAAAAGCTTCTGTGTATCAGTAAAGATGTGGAATAATTTCACATTTAGCATAAACTGTTTAACATATAATTATTGCTGGATATAATATATAAAAATAATAGTAATTTTTTGTTGGTGTTTTTATTTATGCCAGTTTTGTTTTTTGGTGAAATAATAATTGCTCATCCGCTGTAACTAAAATTAAATAGATGCTTTAAAATACAGATTTAGGAAGAACAGCACTCAAATGAATATATAAAAATAAACATTTTGATGTTATGATTTTATGTACATATTCAAAACATAAACAAACATTTGACTTATTACTGTCAGACCATGTTTGGTTCTTTTCACTGTATTTATGTTCCTGAATTAATTGTTAATTTTAGTTCAAATCTCACATTATTTATTTTCTCACTCCAGATCTGCTGGAAATAAACGTTCGGTACAGGAACCAAAATCTTCAACTTAGGATTAGTTCTGCACCAAAATTAAATATTTTTATTAAAAATTACCTGCTTGACAATAAACAAAGCATGGATTTGTTTTTTTAAATAAAGTATCCAGATTTATTCTGTTGGCAGGAAAGGTTTGCATTTTTCTTAAATTGCAGTTGGGGCCACATAAAGTCAGTCCAGGAGCCAGAATTGGCCCCCGAACCACATTTTGGACAACCCTGATCTGAACTGGAAGAATTTATGTTGGAATTATTCACTAGAGAAATTCAGCCAACATGTTTCACATTTTCATTTAATCTCCTCATTATATCATAAAGAGATAAAAAGATTATTTTATTAAATATGTTTATTATAATATCAACCCTTTGATCTTAAATGAATTCTAACTTTTTATTAATTAACATAAAACAGTTTAATTTTTTGTTGACAAGTTTTAAGGGAAACTTTAGACTTCTTGGTGACTCCATATGAAACAACCATCAGGTTATTGAGTGTTTAATGATTAGAATAAATAATCATCACTTCTTGAGTAAATATGATCATTTTCTGTTTCTCAGAAACTTACAACCTTCTGATATGCTGGAAATGTTGGAACAGGAAACATTTCATTGTCAATCATGTTTTTACTGAAGGTCAAAGGTCACGTTTCTGGAACTTTGCTCTTTCAGAACTTACAGATTATCAAATTTACTGGATTTTACACTTGAAGTCAGATTTTCTCACAGACACTTTGACATTAAACTCCAATTTCAAGTTCCAGACTGTTTCCATGAGCTAAGTAAGGTCAGCGTTCTGGGAAAGCCCCAGTTTGACTTCCTGAAATGAAGACACGCCTGTGAGTGTATTTTACAGCACAGTTAAATCGGCTCAGACTCATTTCTGTAGGTCATTTTTAAACCACAGTTGATTAAAATATGATCCAAGTAACGTAGTTTATTTTCACCAAATATCATAAAAATGTCTGTGAACTTTGAAGAACATTAAAAATCATCTATAATAATTTGGCTGCCTGACCAAAAGAACAGGAACTTTTTAACTGCTTTTCTTTGTATTTAAATGTTTTGACATGTTTTGTGATTTTTCTGTTTTTATGTCGTTTATTTGCTTTGTTTTGTTCTGTAAAGTCCTTTGTGTCTCACGTCTCCATGCTGTGCTGCAGACGTCGATGTTTCCTGTGTCTACATGGAGAGCTGCATCCTGCCCTGCCGCTTCCACAGCGGCAGTGAGATCCACATCCACTGGGTTCAGCTGAAGGCCCGGCCGGTTCCGGTCCGCTCGTTTCACAGCGGTCAGACTCAGCCGGGTCAACAGGGTCAGCAGGGTCAGCAGGACCAGCCGGGTCAGCCGGGTCAGCAGGGTCAGCCGGGTCAGCCGGGTCAGCAGGGTCAGCAGGACCAGCGCTTCAGAGGCAGAGCGTCTCTGTTCTGGGATCAGATCTCCAGAGGAAACGCCTCTCTGCTGCTGAGAGGGGTCAAAGTTCAGGACGAGGGGCGATATGAGTGCTTCACCAACAGCTCTGCTGCTGACAGTCACTCGTTCATCAACCTGATGGTGGACGGTAGGAGAAACGCTTACTGCTGCAGGAACCACCCACATCCACAGATCCTGACTTTTCTCTTTTCTCGCAGCTCCAGTCACTGAACTGAAAATGGAGGAGATGGGAAACCGGATGAGCTGCAGCGCGGCGGGGATCTACCCGAGTCCGGTGCACAGCTGGTCCTTTAAGGCTTCGGCCAACACCAGCGTCCAGAGCGCCATCAGAGTGAGCCGCACCGCAGAGCAGCGTTACGACATCAACGCCTCGCTGACGCTGTCAGAGGGCGTTTCCTTCCTGACCGTCAGCTGCAGCTTCAGCACCAGGAGGAGCAGCAGGAAGCTCACCTTCATCTCTCCAGGTGAGGCAGGATGCTCAATCTGGCTGCAGAAACACTCAAATTAACAAGGATTTGTGTCTATTTTTAATGCAAATGTCTGAAATAAGGCAAAAAATAACTCACAAGTATCGTTTCAGCAAAATACAGCAGCTTGTTTAAGTGAATAAACCTTTAATATTATTATTTTTTTAAAAGTACTAGTTCCACTTGCAGATTGTTTTTCCTGTAACTCTGGAAAATAATAAGTGAAATAATCGGTCAGTGGAACAATTACCTTTTAATCAATATTAAATAAGTAACTTGCAGGTAACTTTTAAAATATAGGAGCTTATTTTAAGTCAATAATTTCTTAATATTGATGGGAAAAAGTTATTATTATTTATGAGACATTTTTCTCATGTTATAAATGAAATAAAACGGGAGCAAAGAAATAAATTTGCACTAGAAGTAAAAACATTTAAATATTTTGTGTTTTTACAGTTTTGAACACCTGGTTGTGTTTTGTTGTGTTGTGTTGTGTTGTGTTGTGTTGTTGTGTTTTGTTGCCTCCTGGTTTTAGTGTCCGTCAGCGTACCGGAAGCGGAAGTGACCATCAACTGCTCGGCCTGGAACATGACCGTGACGCGGCTCGTTTGGAGGTTCAACCGCAGCCGGATCCTGCTGAGCTGGAACCGGACGGACGGCGGCCACCGCGTGGCGGAGGCCTGGAGGAAACACGTCACGGCCGTGGCGGCGTCAGGCAGCGTGACGCTGCGGGGTTTAACCGCGCAGCAGGGGGGCCTGTACAGCTGCGAGATCAGCAACGCGGAGGAGGCGGTGATCAGCGGCACCATGCTGAGCATCCAGACACATCCGGGTACGAACCCAACCTGGCAACCCACGGAAAGAGAATCATTATAAAAACAGAATAAAACAAACAGAGAATCGCAGTAAAACCTCTGAACAGTTCATTCAGTTCTAATACCTGATGACACTTCAAAAACCTTCTGATTGAATTGAATACATTGAATTTATTTTATTAATTCAGTTTAATGAGGAAAATTCAAATCCAATTGAACTGGATCAAATTTAACTGGATAATTAAATTGACTTGAACTGATTTAAATTCAATTCAATTAAATTAAATTGCACTGGATTGAATTCAAGTATATTGAATTCATTAATTTAACTGAAGTAAATTAAACTGAATTAAATTAATTTCAGTAAATCAAATCGAATTGAACTGAATTGTTTATTTGACAGAATTTATGCTGAAAATTCTCATAATTTGGCCAAAATTTAAAATTTTTCATCTTCAGTCACTGAAATAAATCAACATCATCATATAAAATGAATATAATATAAATATAATCAGCAGACTGACTGAATAATGTACAAAGGAGGAAAATGCTATTCATACCAGCATTTAGTCAAAATATTCAAGCATCTAAATAAAATGTGAATGTTTCAGATTTATGATGCAGATAAAGATATTTCTGTTATGGCGTCAATCCAGTTGTCATGGCAATGATGAGGGTATGCAAACTTTTGACCACAAATGGTTCTTCTGCGACAGAGTGTCTTCGGTCAGAGGTTTCCTTCAAATCGCTGTAATACTGACTGCTACAGTCTATGAAGAAGCTTGTATTTGGAGCTAAAGCCTTTATTTTGAAAGGATCTTTGTGATGTTGTTGCAGGTTCCTCCTGGGTTCCTGCTGCTGCTGTTTCCTCTGTGGCTTCAGTCACAGGAACAGCTGCCTTCCTGCTGCTGCACTTCCTGAAGTAACAGCTCATCGTCTCCCCACATGATCAGCGTTTATTCACTTATTTTAATGTTACACAGATATGAATATGTAAGAATCGTGATGCTGAAGTCAGTATGAGCAGCAGCGTCTCGATGTTCCTCCTGCTGCTCAGAGGAGGAAAACATTTCATCTCCCAACTGGGAGCAAAAAGATTTTAGCACCAAACCCAGATGCTGACGGAGAGCAAAGACGAGAAATTGATGGAAAATGAACATTTTTCTGTAAACAAACTTTTGGATAAAACAAAGACAGCGTGAGAAATCACATGACCTGCTGCAGTGCAAAACCCCTTCAAAAGTCAAACAGACTGGAAACATAGTGCATTAGAAAGATTCAGCATTTTCATTTAAACTGATCATTTTTACAGGTGAGGCTGTTTAAAATGTGGAAAAAAAGAAAAAAATGTTGGAGCGAAAACATTTTAACACTTTAAATCAGAAACAGAATAATTTTTATTGTCATTGTGCAAAAACAAAACAAACCCAATTTAAAAACATGTCAAACAGTTGAATAAAATAATAATTATTGATCTCAAAAAATGCAGTAGAAACCAGAAACAACTGGGATGTTTAGGAAAAATAAATCAGGTTTTAGACAAATGATCAAACAGTTGAGAAACTTTAAGATGTTTGAAATGCAGTGAATCTTCGCGGTTCACCTGCAGGGTCTCGCTGCTCCGCGGAGGTTTTGTGCAGTTTTGTTTTGTTTTTGTTTTTGTTTTGTTTTTCCCACAGTGTATTGTGTTCTGCATCCTGATTGGCTAACCGGTCTCTCCGCTTCTCCTCTACCTGTGTGTCAGTCACGTTGCATGGATGGAAAACAGCTTGTCAAATTTAAGTTTGCAAATTCTCTTGCGATTTCAAGTTTCTCTAAAACCCATAATGTCGACAAAACGTTCCAGCCTCCTGCTGTGGGGCCCAAAGGCAGAGGAAGATTCGAACCATCGCAGAGAAACTTCTGGACTGAAAGGGAAGCAGAAGCTCTGCGGCTGCAGGTTCTCAAGAATGATCCGTTCATTTCATTCTCCAACAGAATCCATGTCTGTCGGTTTAAAAGAATCTTTTTGCCCAGAAGAAAAAAGAGCGACAACAACATTAAACTGTTCTGCTCTTGAAAACAGACACGTTGCAACACATTCTCACTCCCGACTCGTCATATATTGACGCTGGGGTAGGTTCCCTCAGCGTCACGAAATGAGCCGCGCAGAGAGAAATGAGCCGCGCAGAGAGAAATGAGCCGCCGCAGAGAGAAATGAGCCGCGCAGAGAGAAATGAGCCGCTGCAGAGAGAAATGAGCCGCGCAGAGAGAAATGAGCCGCGCAGAGAGAAATGAGCCGCGCAGAGAGAAATGAGCCGCGCAGGCAGAAACTCCTGAGTCACTTTGTATTTTTTCATAATCATTTTTCATTTTCTCCTGTTCTGATCCAATGACTCTGGTCGCGGTGCTGATCTCCTCAATTTGAAGCCTTCAGTTCGTTTTGATGATTAAATGATTATTTTACAGTACAGCAGTTATTTGTAAAAAAAAAAAATAATAATAATTAAAAATAAAATAAAAACATTTATTCAGTACTTTTATTTGTTAAACAAATGCCTGGGCCTGTAAAAAGGTTTTATTCTTTGGTTTCAATGTATTATGGAATATTTCATTGTATAATAATTGTAAAATAAATAAAAGTTGTTGGAACGAAACTCCGCGAAAAACGAGGCTTCACTGAACAAAACAAACTCACAATAATTTGAATAGCTGATAATAAGTTGATTCATCTTGGTGATTTGTTACAAGTGAAAATAATCACCAGTTTATTTTGATATTCATCAAAAATATTGATGATTATTTGTCATCAATATTCAGTTTAATTAAGTTTTTTGAGTGCATTAAGATATTTGATCTAGATCAAAAATATTTGGCAACATTTTGTGTTTTTTCAGTGTAAAATACAATAAAACTAAAACCTCCATCAGTTCGTTTGGGTTCGGCAGATTCTCTTCGGGTTCGGTTCCGGATCCGGCTCTCCGTTCAGGTTCGCTCTGTTGGAAAAGCGGCGCCACGTCCGCAGCGTCTTCCGGGACCAGACCCAGAATCCGGACCCGATCCCCGCCGTGAAGATCGTCAGGTACTTGATCATGAACACCGTGAAGTTCGGCGAGGCCGCCGGAGTGTTTCGGGTCGGGCACGGAGTGGCGAAGTGTCGGCAGGTCCGCATCCGCCAGGCGGCGTCCCACTGCGGCCGGAGCGCCTGTTCATACAGCAGGCAGGCGATGGCGGCCGCTTTGGAGGCCGCGTACACCGAGCCGAAGACGCCGAGCCGCGCCATCAGCCTCTCCAGCCTCTCCGTCTCGGTGCCGTTGTGCTTCATGATGGACCGGACCCGGAGCAGCGACACGAACCCGGACAGCAGGAAGGAGCCGCCGATGAGCAGGGAGACGGACAGCGGCGTCAGGATGAATCCCCGCAGGCCGTCCAGGCTGGACGCTCCCACCCAGCAGACGCCGCTGAGCAGGTCGCCCTCCACCCGGCCCACCGCCAGCACCAGGACGGTCTTCAGCGCCGGGACCACCCAGGCTGCCAGGTGGAAGTAGTGAGCGCCGGCCTGGATGGCCTCGTGGCTCCACTTCATCCCGGCCGACAGGAACCAGCTGAAGCCCAGGACGACCCACCACACGGAACCGGACACGCTGAAGTAGTAGAGGACGACAAACAGGACAGTGCATGCGTCCTTCTCCGTCCCTTGGACCACCAGCCGGTACCCGTCCTTCCTGAACCGGGACACACACACCGCCTTGTCCTCCAGCAGGAAGGCGGCGCTGTAGGCCAGCGCCACCATGAAGGAGCAGCCGGACAGGAAGATGACGGGCCGCTCCGGGTACACGAACCGCCTTCTGTCCAGGAAATACGTCAGGATGGTGAACAGCGTGCTGACGCAGCACAAAATGGACCAGAACCCGACCCAGACGCGGCTGAACTGGACTTCCTCCGGGCTGAAGTGCATCAGTCCTCCGGGTCGGTCGGACTCGCAGGGGGCGCCGCAGTCATCCTGACCCAGGAAGCGGTACCTGAGGCGGGACGGAACCTGGAGCTGCGGGGGGCAGGAGAACCGCTGCTCGCTCCACGGAGCCGCAGGCAGGGCGGTCGGGTTCGGCTCGGCCGGACCTTCAGAATCGCTCCTGTTCTGACCCACACAGATCTCTCCGGCTCCGTGGAGCGGGAAGTTCTGGCAGCGCAGCCGGTCCGGCCACTGGAAGCCGAACTTGTTCATGAGCTCCTCGCAGCCGCTCCGGGCCTGTTCGCACAGAGACCTGCAGGGCGGGATGGCCCGGTCCAACACCGTGCACACCGGCGCGTACATGGTGCACAGGAAGAACCGCAGCTCCGCCGAGCACTGGACCTGGACCAGAGGGTAGAACTGGTGCACCTCCAGGCCCGCGTCCTCCTGGTTGTTGTGACCCAGCAGGTTGGGCATGATGGTCCGGTTGTAGGCGAGGTCGGTGCAGAGCGGGATGGAGATGGGCTGGCAGAAACCGGGCTCCAGAACCGAACTCCCGTCTTCATGCTGAGCCGATCCGGGCTGGAGGAGGAGCGTCAGGCAGAAGGTGGACCTCCAGAACCAGCTGCAGGTTCTCATCACAGCGTGCAGCAATGTTCACAGATAAAAAGAGACTTCAGAGAAACTGGATCAGGAAGCAGCAACTCGTCCTGGTTTCATCCTGAATGTCAGAATTTGGATCAAACATCAGATTTCAGCTCCTTCCTCTCAGTGGGGGGTCCATCCTCCAATCAGAGGCTCTCTCTTCTCTGATTGGTCCGTGCAGATATGAAGGTGAGGCTGCAGATGCACAGAAAGTGACTGAAGTCCAGTATTAATAATGAATTAGAAACTGCTGCTGCCACTGAGAGAAAAAACAACCTAACAGTTTTATTTCACTACTCTAATGATTTTGAGTCATTTATTTAAAACGGGTTTTGATAATAAACATGTTTTTATATTAATATTAATGTTTGGGTCTAAACCAGTTCTCAAAATATTAACAAAAGACAAACTATCCTTTTTTATCCAATTAATTTAATTAGAATAAGAATAAACTGAAGACGTTGTGATTTAGGGACAAAAATGACTTTAAAAAAAAAGAGGAAATAATTAATAAATTGTTCTGTTCAACAATATATTGTTATTTCTGCCGTATTTCCTCATATAAATAATATTAATATTTGAACACAAAGAATACATTTTTATTTTTAAAGTAAAGAAATGTGCATGTAGAAACCTAAAAGTGAAAAACGTAGTTTTAAAAATAAAATGCATCAGAGAAACATTTTGTAGAAATGAATATAGTTTTGCTCTTCATCTGATTTTTATTTTATCTTTGTTTCTGGTGATGAGGAGGAAACGTTTCACCTCTTCGTCTCAAACTCATTTATATGATCAAAATTCATCTTCATTTTGATGCAAACTGGATTCTGTTGGAAGTTGAGGAAGTTCAGATATAATCTTCTCCAAATAAACAAAAAGAACTGCAGGAAAAAAAGAAAACTGTTGTTTAAAATAAAATTAGCATCTCAAAGTTCTCAACTCTAACAGTTCAGATGCTGAAAATCAAAGACTTCAGACGTTTTGGTTTATTAATTACTCTATTCATTGATGCATTTTCTCCCCAGAAACTCAGAAAAACACAAACAGATTTAAATATGCAGCAAACGTGTTTGATCTCTGCGATCAATCAAACGTCGTCAGTAGATCTGATTTTCTGTCAGTCACAGGGATCTAAGAGTTTTGCTGCCGGATGGAGAATTATACATTTATTATGCATGAACTGTTCAAAACAAAAGAGCAAAAAACTTCTGAAACTTTTGTTTTTCAGCACCAACATGAACATTTGGCTCCTTTGATAAATAAAAACTACAAAGAAATGAGAGAAAAGTGATTAATTACAGAGCCAGTTGTTGCAAACAGGAGGTTGGATGTGAGAGAGAAATGTTTCTACTCTGGAGATTAGAAACATCACAATAAATAAAAATAAACGTAAATGTTACAGAAGCCCAACACAGTCTGAGGAATCAAACTTTTAAAGTTGTAAAAGTTTTAACTATTTTCAGAAAATTCATAGGATTATCTGAAAATAATGAATTATAGTGACCAAAGTGTAGAAATAAATGCAGAATGAACTCTCCAGAGCAGCACAGGCAGGAAAACGACTTTGGGAAACTCAGTAAATATAATTATACTGAAAGATACAGTGGAGAAAAACAGAATTAAACTGCAGAATGATTAAAAGTCCAATCAGAGACGGTTTTTCCCTGCAACATGAACAAACAGACGAACGAGACACTTTAATAAATGATTAAAAAAAAACCTGCCAGACCATTTGGTGGCGCTGTAACACTGCCACGAAACGACACTGAAAACAGCAGGCAACACAAAATGGCGCCATGTTTGAGTGAGAGAAACATGCTGGTTATGGAGAAATGTAAAAAGATTAAAAGATAAAAACATGAAACCAGCTTTTTGAAATGTTCCACTCAGTTTCATAAATGATCATTTCTGGACTCGTGAACTCTCATCCTCAACAACAAAAACCTTTACAGATTCTCCTAAAATGGTCTGATTGTGGGCTTCATGTTTTTAATTATTCTTTCACTCCTTGGGTTCAAGATTCATGGATTAAAACACAATCGATGTCATAATTTCAACAAAGAAATGTCTCTTTAGCAAAGTGCATAAAATAAATACATTTGGTCCAAGCACTGAGCCCTGTGGTACTCCACTAGGAAGCAACGTTAATAATTATCAGACAAACTGGAGTTTTAATGTGGTTGAAAGTAAAAACATTTTTAATTAAGTGAGAATTAAATAAAGTTTCATATAGGAGTTAAAAAGATCTGTCATGAACTGTGTTGGTAGATTTGGACCCGACTGAAGATCTTCTGTACTTAGAAACAAACCTGATGAGACAAGAGGAAATAAAAGAAGTATTTTCACCAAAACCCTCAAGAAAATGAGAATCAGAAAAACGAGCAACGGATCTGAAAGGAAACAAATGAGTGGAGGAGTATTAAACTCAGGAGGTGATGATAAACCAGAGCAGCACAGGCAGGAAAACGACTTTGGGAAACTCAGTAAATATAATTATACTGAAAGATACAGTGGAGAAAAACAGAATTAAACTGCAGAATGATTAAAAGTCCAATCAGAGACGGTTTTTCCCTGCAACATGAACAAACAGTTCAAATCTACTGGATTCATCAGTGATAACTTCATTTATTCCTTCAGTATTTATGAGAATCTATTCATTAATCAAGAGGAAACTTCAGACTGTCGTCATGTATTGAAAGGAAATTTGACTGAATTAGTAACTTTGTACTGAAAGACTGGAAATCTGAACGTTTGGTCAGCACAACGGCTGCTGGTTTCTGTTTTAGTTGTTCTGTTTTTTACACATTAGGCTTCTTTTCTGTTTCAGAGACAAGAAAAGATTGAAAAGTTAAACTCTGCTCTGTCAGTGAGGAAACTTAATTAAATCATCTGCATTTATTCATGAAGCCGTTCAGAGACAAACATGCACATTAATCTGATGAATGCTAATAAATGCTAACAGGAAGTCCAGAGGGACCAGAGAGCAGATTTACACCCAGCAACAACCAGCAGCGTTTTGTCTGTTTGTCTGCAGGGATTGTTTAGCCCCTCAGCTTGTCTGCTCAGGCTCAGACTCAGGCCCAGACTCAGGCCCAGACTCAGGCCCAGGCTCAGGCTCAGGCTCAGACTCAGGCCCAGACCCAGGCTCAGGCTCAGGCCCAGGCTCAGGCTCAGACTCAGGCCCAGACTCAGGCCCAGACTCAGGCCCAGGCTCAGACTCAGACTCAGACTCAGGCTCAGACTCAGACTCAGACTCAGGCTCAGGCTCATGCACAATCTGCAGAAAACTTTAAAATAAATGTTTGGAGGCCCAGGAGTCTCATGTGTTCATGCAACTTGACTGATTTCCCAATTTTCTCTGTTACAACTGCTAACTGTACATTTTATATACTAGAAAAAAGTCATTATTGCCTTTAGTCCAGCAAAATAAAACTTTTTTTTTTTAGAGCCATTAGTGTTACATAACCTACTGAAAAAAAGATAACTTATCATTTTGATCAACATAGAGCACGAAATGTTGACTTGTTAAAGAAGAATCATTGAATTCCAATTGTGAAGGTTTAAAGCGTAAAACTTTTGCAAAAGCAGGATGGATTCATTTTCTCCAAGGGGATTTTGTGGATATTTTCAGAAAAAAATATGTTAAAACTAGTTTTTTTAAATAAAAACATGTTGCTGTTTTTAGTTCTGTTGTGGAAATTCAACAGAATTATTCTATAACAAAAATGACTAAAACTAACATTTCCTAAATGTATGTATAGTTAGAAATATTAGCTGGTTCTTTATTATTTTCACTGATGTTAATAAGAGTTATATATAAACCCAGTTCTGGTCAGTTATTACAATAACACTGTGTTGTTTCTCCGTTGGCAAACAATTCAACAATTAACCTTTAATAGATGACTAATTAGCTCAGAAAAGTAAAATTCAAGTGGAAAATATTCCAGCTAAATGTATTTTTTTAGGAGTGACAGTAAATATTTTGCTGCTGATTTCATTAAGGTCCTTATTTTTTGATAATTCTTTCCATTGAATATGTGTATATTTTTTATCATTTATCTAAAATAATTTATTCTGTGGCTTCAAGTTTTTGTTTTAGTTTGTTCTAAACAGAGGAATCATGTGCATAAATCTGCACATTTGCAGAATGGAGATGATTTCTTTTTAGAAAGGCGCATTCACACAGCTGCACGGCTCGAGTGAAACCAATGCAGGTACATCTTCATGTGACAAAATGAGGAGATTTATAATTCATCTATTCACTTTTTTAAAAAAATTTTTATTTATTTTTGTGTGTGTGTTATGTTATTGCCTGAGGACAGATGTTATTCAGTTTCATCGTTTGCATTTAAACAAAAGATTAAAATCAGGAACTGAAACGGTAACATGCAGCTCTCCATCTTCAACCAGACAGCATCAGGTGAAAGACATTTCTATCTTTTTTAAATGTTCATAACATTTTTATTTTATGTGTTGCTGATCAAGTTAAATGTTTGTGTTTTTACTGAGATCCAGTTCAAATGAAATTCATCCTGTAAAAAAATGAAATCCTGCAAAATGCGCCACCATCTTGATTATCAAGGCGGCGCGTGAACAACGCGAGGCTCAGTGTCTCTCCAGGCAGGGCTGTGCAGAGACCACTAAAGGGGCAGGTGCTCAAAGAAAAAAGGGCACATCTAATCGCATCTTAGGACAGAATATTAACAAAGTCACACAGCTTTCAGAGTTTAATTAACAATGATAAATTACAATATTGTGAGACATACAATCAAAGAACATCTGCCTGGTTGCTGTACTTGCAGTGGAGATGAAGACGGTCCATTCAGAAAAACAGCTGCATCAAACTTTAACGTGGAACTGCAGAAAAAAAAAAAAAAAACAAAAATGTAATTAATGCATGTCACTATGAGAAAAGACTACTCTTAACATAATAAAAGCATAATAGCTGCTTTGTAATATTAAATATGTGTTCACTACCAAACACTGCAGGTTGATGATGGTCAGAACCTTTACTTTTTTTGTTCTTACCTGCGGTTCTGGTTCTGACCCAGTTGGTCAACAATCCACTACCTTTCGCTGCTTCTAGCAGATCCTTTATTTTTTGTTTCTGACGTCTGTCTTTACGTGGCGTCTTTGAACTGAAACAAGCAAAACATAATGAATTATGATCAGAACACTATAATAAACCACACTACCAGTTCTTTACCCTTGTGTTTAAACCAATATGTTTTTCAGTCCACAGCATAACAATATTAATTTCAGAGAAAATGAGACCTCTCCTATGGAGGTCAATTTGTTTCACAATTATTCAATTAAAATACTAACTCAATTAAATAATATAAAATTGTGATCAAGACATTTTGGATTGTAACATTGTTTCCAACAAAAAAATGTTTAGCTTCATTTTTTTAAAAACTGAAATCACAAATTTTTTCTCATGACTTAAAAACATTATTTGCAAAACAAACAAACTTATTTGCGCATGTCAGAAATCTTTGCTTGCTATTCAAAGTTTTGCTTGTGATTCTCACATGATGTTCTTGGCAGAGCCTCAAATCAAACCAAAGATTTCTGATGTGTGCAAATAAAAGTTTATGTTTTCCCCTTCATTAATGACAGAAGCAGTTTGATTATTACATACATTATATCTATCATGGTAGTTCAGGATGAGTTATTTTTAATTCTAAATGAATGTCGTTGTTGGACTTTTATTTAAGTACTATTCTCCTTCAAGATACATTTACCTAACGCTAGAATAAATGCAATGTACATCATTCACCAAAGAAAATGAGAAAATCGGACATATATCCATGATGGAGATGATTCTGGTTCTGGACGGGCGATGTGCCGCTATAGCATCAGTAATACTGCAGAATGACTGCTGTCATTAACAATACAGGGAAACCTTTAGTTATCTTGCTTTGCTAGCAAAATCATTAGCTAGCAGCTAGCTCATAGCACAACAACAACAGCGTAATGTCTGTATGATAAAAATACTGGATCGATAGATAAGAACAGCTTTTCCTCACCTGGCTGTTTCCTCCCGCTCAGCAGATATTCAGAGAAAGGCGGACTCAGAGAGCGGACTATATTTTCCTCCCGTTATATTTCATTTCTGCTTAAACCGCGACTTCATGCTGAAGGAGAAACGATACAACATTTAACGTTTTCCGACAGTAGCAAGCCGACTCCAGTTATTTCACCAAAAATATATTTTTTTTAATTCACCAAAAACGTTCGCTAGCTTGAGCTCCGCAGTTAGCCGCCTTATCTCACCGCGCGAGAGGCAAAAGGTCAAAGGTAACAATGTGACCGGAGGGCTTATTGTGTTGTTTTTCTTGCAAAGTAATAATTATAATACTAATAATAATAATAACAGTAATAATTGTAGTACATGTGTAAGAAAAAAAAAAAAAAAGACCAAAAAGGCACTTGGGGTCCTGGAGCAAAAGGGGCAGGTGCTCAAGCCCCCATAGCCCCACCCTCTGAACGTGCCTGTCTCCAGGACCTGCTATTTAGTGGTTTTTTACTTATATCTCACCGGACTTTTTTTCAAGAACTGCACCGCGTTGCAGTGCTACAGCAGACAAGATCTTTTGGACCTTTGGAGCTACAATCCTGACACTTTTATCGCCGATCTCAGACTTATCCCAGAGATCTCCAGAACACCGGATGCGGCCCACTTCTCCCGACCGGGCGGAAGTGCACGTAGGCGGAGACGAGAACATAAACAAAGGCGGGGTAAGCGTGGAGGGGTGCGAGCTAGGCTAAAGCTAACACCACACCGGCTCCCTTTACCGAGCATTTTCCTCGCCAATGTCCGTTCTCTGGCCAATAAAATGGACGAGTTACGTCTGTCTATCACTAGTGACAGACGGATTATGGACTCAAATGTCATGGTTTTCACCGAAACATGGCTAAACAACAGCTACCCGGACAATGCTATCCAGTTAACTGGACGCCATACACACCGAGCCGACAGGATAGCAGATGACTCCGGTAAGACCAGAGGCGGAGGTTTGTGCATTTATATCAACAAAGCTTGGTGCACAGACTCTGCTATTACCGAGAGTCACTGCTCACAGAATGTGGAGTTTTTAATGATCAAATGCAGACCTTATTACCTCCCAAGGAATTCACTTCTTTATCATCACTGCTGTGTACACCCCCCCGGATGCTAATGCCAAGCTAGCCATGAAAGAACTCTATGCGGCCATTAGCAAACACCAAACTAAACACCCCGAGGCTGCTTTTATTGTTGCGGGTGACTTCAACCACTCCAACTTGAAGACAGTCCTCCCCAGATTCCACCAACACGTCTCCTGCCACACCAGAGGAGACAAGACCCTGGACCATGTCTACTCCAATCTGGCTGGAGCTTACAAGGTGATACCCCTCCCCCACATCGGACAATCAGACCATCTCTCCCTGTTTCTCACACCGCGGTACTCACCACTCATCCAACGTGTGAAACCCACTGTGAGGACAGTATAGGTGTGGCCAGAGGGCTCAGACGCTGTGCTCCAGGACCAGTTCAGGAATACAGATTGGAATACTTTCCACCACACAGACTTGGATCAGTACGCCTCATCTGTACTGGACCACATCTCCACCACCATAGACTGTGTCACCATCCACAAACGCATCACCATGTACCCCAACCAGAAACCCTGGATGAACCGAGACGTTCGTCTCCTGCTGAAGGCCCGTAACATCGCCTTCAGGACAGGGGATGCACAGACCTACAGTGCAGCCAGGGCTGAGCTGAAGAGGGGAATCAAGAAGGCCAAACACCACTACAAAAGAAAGGTGGAGGATCACTTTTCCAACTCCAACCCCCCGACGCATGTGGCAAGGCCTACAGATTCTCACAGATTACAAGAACTCCAACACCTCCACTGCCTCCGCTGATGTCTCCTTCCTCAACGAGCTTAACAACTTCTATGCTCGTTTTGAGAGAGGGAACACTACAACTGCAACTAAGACAGCCACCACCCCAGATCAACAGCCACTGACTCTCCTCTCCTCTGATGTAGAAGCGGCCCTGAGCAGGATTAAATCCAACAAGGCTGCGGGTCCTGATGGCATACCTGGTCGTGTCCTCAGAGCGTGCTCTGGGGAGCTGGCAGGAGTGCTGACGGACATTTTCAACCTGTCCCTGGCCCGCGCCGTGGTACCGACCTGCTTCAAGTCTACCTCCATCGTCCCAATTCCTAAGAATTTCAACCCGACCAGACTCAATGACTATCGTCCGGTAGCCCTCACTCCCATCATCACCAAGTGCTTGGAGCGGCTAGTCCTAGCACACCTCAGATCCTGTCTACCCCCCACACTGGATCCCCACCAATTTGCATACAGGCAGAATAGGAGCACAGAGGATGCAGTCTCCATAGCACTGCACTCTGTCCTTTCTCATCTGGACAGCAAGAACACTTATGCCAGAATGCTGTTCTTAGACTTTAGTTCAGCATTTAACACTGTCATTCCATCACAACTCATTGCCAAACTCACAGACCTCAGCATCAGTTCACTCATGTGCAACTGGTTGCTCGACTTCCTGACCAGTCGACCCCAACACGTCCGGCTGGACAATCACTTCTCATCCACCATCATCATAAACACCGGAGTGCCACAAGGCTGTGTGATGAGTCCCTTCCTCTACTCTCTCTTCACCCACGATTGCAGACCTGTCCATGGCTCTAATGCCATCATCAAGTTTACTGATGACATCACGGTGATCGGCCTCATCAGAGACAACGATGAGGCCGCCTACAGGGAGGAGGTGGACCGTCTGGCTGAGTGGTGCGACAAGAACTACCTGCAGCTGAACACCGAGAAGACCAAGGAGCTCATCGTGGACTTCAGGAGGAACGCTGACCTCCACCCACCCATCCACATCAAGGGAATAGCGGTGGAGCGTGTGAACAGCTTCAAGTTCCTGGGAGTCCACATCTCCGAGGACCTGACCTGGACGACCAACTGCTCCAAACTCGTCAAGAAGGCGCACCAGCGCCTCTTCTTTATGAGGACCTTGAGGAAGAACCACTTGTCCTCAGAGATCCTCACCAACTTTTACCGCTGCACCATTGAGAGCATCCTCACCAACTGCATCACAGTTTGGTATGGGAACTGCTCTGTCTCTGACCGGAAGGCGCTGCAAAGGGTGGTGAAAACTGCCCAGCACATCGCCGGGGCAACGCTCCCTGCCATCAATGACATCTACAGGAAGCGGTGTCTGAAAAGGGCCGGCAAAATCACCAAGGACTTGACTCACCCTGCACACACACTCTTCTCTCTCCTGCCCTCTGGGAGGCGTTACAGAAGTCTACGGACCAGAACCACCAGGCACCGGAACAGCTTCTTCCCCACAGCTGTCACGCTCCTGAACGCCTCCTGACACAAACTATAAGGACTGTACCCCTCACACACATACATGATCTATATACAATCTTTATATAATCTGTAATATCAATTTTTTTATTTTAATTTTTATATTTAGTAAATTTGTATAATATGTACATAAGCTCTCATTTATATTTATATTTGTATAAAACATCCTATTTATTGCACGTCAATATTATTCTCTGTTTATATCTTCATACACCTGTTTATAAATATTTATGTCATGTATAGCACTTCTGGATAGATGCAAACTACATTTCGTTGCTTGTACATGTGACAGTGCAATGACAATAAAGTTGAAATCTAATTCTAAGATTTGGTTTGTAACTCAACATCCAACATCTTGGATGAAACTAAAACAAAATGTAACAAATACATGAGGGAACAACTTTTCAACAACATTTTCTTTAACATGTGACTAAAACGTTATAAACTGATAAAAACAACAGATAGAAAGAAACAGAAAATGCAGTGAAAGTTTTTATCAGCTCCATCAGACGGATCCCACAGATCGGTCAGAAACACGCAGAACTTCATGTCAGATTTTATCTGCTGCTGAAAACATGAAGCAACAAAATGTCAGGAAACAGAAACTTTATTTCTTTTACCCAGAAAGTTTCACATTCTAAGATATCAACCAAATTCACATGAAGCTAAAAGCTCCTTTTAATCTGTTAAATGTTTGGGTTAGGACATTGATGGCTGCACAGTGGTGCAGTTGGTAGGACGGTTGCCTTGCAGCAAGAAGGTCCTGGGTTCGATTCCCGGCCCGGGTTTTTCTGCACAGAGTCTGCATGTTCTCCCTGTGCATGGTGGGTTCTTCCTCCCACTGTCCAAAAACAAGACTGTGAGGTTAATGGGTCTCTCTAAGTCAGGGGTGGGCAATCCTGGTCCTCGAGGGCCGGTGTCCTGCAACTCTTAGATGTCTCCCTGGTCCAACACACCTGAATCCAATAGCTGAATCACCTGCTAAATGCATTCAAGTTCTCCAGAGTCCTGCTGATGACCTCATTATTTGACTCAGGTGTGTTGATTTAGAGGTACATCTAAAAGTTGCAGGAGACCGGCCCTCGAGGACCAGGAGTGCCCACCCCTGCTCTAAGTTAAGGTGTGTGTGTGTGTGTGTGTGTGTGTGTGTGTGTGTGTGTGTGTGTGTGTGTGTCCTGTCTGTCTCTGTGTTGCCTGCGACAGACTGGTGACCTCTCCAGGTGACCCCGCCTCTCGCCCAGAACGTGGCTGCAGAGGCACCAGCACCTCCTGACCCACCAGGGACAAGGTGTTAGAAACTGGATGGATTGATGTTCCTGAGTCTTATTTATAAGAGTAATAGAGAAAAATATTAACTCTTCATTTTGTTTTAAATTGAGAGTTAATAGATGGAATCAGAGTGATTATTTATCTATATATCAGAGGATTAAGTGCAGAAGGATAAATAATGCAGATTATTGATTAATATTTACTGAATTAATCTGACAGTTGAAAACTCATCATCATTTCTAATTAATCTAAATCTATGTTTCCTCCTCCAGAGTTTTATCATGAAAGCTGATCAGAACATTTAGCAGAACAAACTTCCTCCTTCCAACCAGAAGAAACTCTGAGATAAATGAAGCTGCATGTCATCAGAGTTAATCTGGATTACAGACATTTTCTAAGAATTATTAACATTTTAATCAGACTGAGCTGCAGGATCTTTATAGTTCAGTGTTTCAACAATAATTTGTTTCTTCATAGTTTGATAATTAGGAGTAAAATGATCAGAACCAGGAGATTCTTGTTTTTAATATTTTTACCGTTTGTGTGGGCTGTATTAATGGTGAGTAAAATATTTATTGCTTCCTTTATTTTATTATCATTCAGATTTAACAGATTATTGCTTTCAAAGTGAGGATGAAACAGGAAATGAAGTGAAAATATTAATAATCAATATTTAAACATGATTAAAAGTTGGAGCAGTAACTCTGTTATTTCTGCTCTCATATTTTGGGATCATTTTCTCACCAACATGTCTCCCTCTGACAAATAATCTGATAATTCAGATTTTGTTGTTTGTGAGAAAATGTAGAAAATGAAAACAGAAAACATTTGAATGTTTTTTCTTTGCCATATTGAATAAATGTTATTTTATTATTTCACAGATGAATCCAGAATGACTAACAGGAGTTTGAGGTTAAAACTAATATTTTATTTCTGCAAACAGGTTTTTTCTATCTCACAGTAATATTTATATTTTATAGCAGAGCAGCAATAGTCCAAACTTGAAGCTGATAAATGAAGGAAGGAGCTAAAGATTAGGGTGATGGCACATGTTATGTTCCTCAGACACATTATAATTATAATTATTATATTTTCTGGATTGTTTTGTCTTGACTTTAGTTGAATGACTTTGTGTTAATATTCTTTGGAGTTTGGATAATTCCTGTGTTGTAATCTGGTTAATCAGTGGCTGCTGGTCAGCCTGTGAACAGGTGATACCAGGTAAACTCCACCACCAGGAATCAGCAGCGTTCTGATCGAAGCCGCGTCTCCAGCCTGACATGCGTTTGTTTTTATCAGCTCTTTGTTTGTTTGCTGTTTTGTGTCCGTTGTGGTTTTTGCCTGGTGGGATCGATTGTCCTGTTCTGGGTACTTTTCTTTGCAGTAGATCTTTATTCCGGGTGCAGCAGGGCTTCAGTGGCCTGCATCGGGTCGGCCCCCTGCTGGACCGTTTGGTTCTTTTTGCTCGGATCACCGGGTCCAACTTTCTGTTCACACTTTTGGATTTTCTTTGGGGAACTGAGGATTTAATTCTCTCTGTTGCTCCACAGAAAGTCCAAAGAAGCTGAAACAAAAGAAACAGTCAAGAGAGTTTTGACATAAAATGACTTTTTCAATCCTCATTTTTGCCTTAAATTTTTTAAATATGTCTCAAATATGTTGAGCCCTTTGTGGCCGTAACAGCAAAGAGCCTCCGAGGTTTGGATTTCATTAAAGATAAATAATCAATACCAGCAAACAGAAAGCTGATCAATGATAACAGATTTATTGATGGAATGTCAAGAAATCATTAGTCATTGGAAATGTTATATAGTATTTTAACATGTTATTATTAAGCAGAAACATAAATGAACCAGGTATATTTTTAATGATCCTCCTTCTGCATCAGAGCGATTCCTCCATGTTTTCCTATCAGAACCAGAACTTTTGGTTCAGTGAACATCATCTGGATCATGGAGACGATTTGCTGAGATCTTGTTTCCAGGCAGGTTTTCTATGATCCTTCAGAGGGATCTGGGTTTCCTCCTCAACACCTTTCAGCTCAACTTCCTTCTGCTTTTATTGTTGCAGAGTCTGAAACCAGCGTGTCCTGTGTTTTCAACCAGGACTGCATTTTACCATGTCGGTTTGAGAACGGGACCAACACCATGAGATGGTCTCTAGATAAAGCATCATCTCTGATTGTATCCTATGACCATCGAGGCTCCAGAACCTCTGAGGACTTCAGGTCCAGAGCGTCTCTGTTTGAGGATCAGATCTCCAGAGGAAACGGCGACCTGCTGCTGAGAGGAGTGAAGGTTGATGATGAGGGAATATATAGGTGCTTTGCAGAGATAAATGCCGTCTATTATAGACATTCTGTTGTCCTTACAGTAGAAGGTAGGACATCTTTATTTAAAATAAAAACTTTATATAAATAAGATTATAAAAGTTACATTTTTATTTTGTTCTTCTGTAAAATTGTTTATTTATTCAATGTTTGTGCTGCAGCTCCAGTTTCTGACGTCAGAATCCATCAGGAAGGAAACAGAACCACCTGCAGCTCAGAGGGGATCTACCCTCAACCTGAACTCACCTGGTCCACTGAGCCTCCATCCAACACGGCTCTGCAGAACAGAACCAGAACCACAGTCCATCAGACTGAGGAGAAGCTTTATGACATCAGCAGCTCTCTGACGGGTCCAGACGGTTCTGATCGGATCTACAGCTGCACCATCAGAACCAGCAGGAACTGGTGGAAAACAACTTTAACCAGAGCAGGTCAGCAGATGGACAGAAAGTTCTAATTTCATTTGATAAACTGGTATTTTTGTTTCTGGTTTACATTTAATTGGACTTTACTGTAAGCATTGCATTAAGTTTCACTGTAATGCATATCAGAAAATGAAACATCCAGAGGTTTCTGGCTCCAGCCGTGTGATCCGCTGGTTCCGGCTCCACGTCCGTCGGATCGGATGCGTGTTTCTCTCCCTGCTTTGCGTTCAGCCAGTCCTGCTGCTCTGTAACCTGCTGCTGCGTCTCTGATTCTACCCGGCCTCTCGCCCAGCGGCTGATTGCTCCTTTTATTGCCCCATTTCTGGGTTGCCCCCATTGCAGCTGCTGGACAACAGCTGTGTGAACTGAAGTGGACGTCTGCAGAGACAGCAGCTGCAAAGGAATCAGCACACATGCAACTCAGCAGCTCAACATAACCCAAAATAAATATATCAGCAAATGTAAAACCATGAAAATAACTGAAAATGGCCACATTGCTACACAATGCCTCCCTGTTTTCCTATCAGAACCAGAACTTTTGGTTCAGTGAACATCATCTGGATCATGGAGACGATTTGCTGAGATCTTGTTTCCAGGCAGGTTTTCTATGATCCTTCAGAGGGATCTGGGTTTCCTCCTCAACACCTTTCAGCTCAACTTCCTTCTGCTTTTATTGTTGCAGAGTCTGGAACCAGCGTGTCCTGTGTTTTCAACCAGGACTGCATTTTACCATGTCGGTTCAGGAATCGGGTTGCCAACATGACTTGGGAGCGTGAAATACCAAAATCAGGGATTGTAAGTTATGACCAGGGTAACATCAGAACCTCTGAGGGCTTCAGATCCAGAGCGTCTCTGTTTGAGGATCAGATCTCCAGAGGAAACGGCGACCTGCTGCTGAGAGGAGTGAAGGTTGATGATGAGGGAACATATGAGTGTCATGTATTTACAACTGGCATCTATTATAGACATTCTGTTGTCCTTGAGGTAGAAGGTAGGACATCTTCATTTGAAAACCTTTCAGTCAAAGAAGATTTTGATCGTTTGTATTTTGTTGTTGTGGGATGTTTCTGATGTAAAATTGTTCATTTTTTATTCTCTTATTTTCAGCTCCACTCTCTTCAACCAGAATCCATCAGGAAGGAAACAGGATCATCTGCAGCTCAGAGGGGATCTACCCTCAACCTGAACTCACCTGGTCCACTAAGCCTCCATCCAACACGGCTCTGCAGAACAGAACCAGAACCACAGTCCATCAGACTGAGGAGAAGCTTTATGACATCAGCAGCTCTCTGACGGGTCCAGATGATGATGCAGGTCTGATTTACGCCTGCTCCATCAGAACCAGGACGAATTGGAGGACAGCAGCACTAAATGCTCCAGGTCAGCAGATGGACAGAAAGTTCTGATATCATTTAATTAGCTGGTATTTTAGTTTCTTCCTTACATTTGATTTGACTTTTTCTTGAAACCTCATGAAACATCCAGAGGTTTCATGAGTTTTGATTCACATTCAGAGGGATTTTATTTTCCTGCCTTTCTAAACCCCATTTTACCGTCAGCATGACAAAATGAGAGGAAGCCTAATTAAAATGCATCCACCTGTAAATGAAAAGTATTTGTTCCAACATGATAACTGATGGTAAACAGTGAAACGTTTCTGAGGAAAAACACTTTCACATTCTGGACAATGATCTGGTCACTTTAAGGCTGACTTTGTGGAAACGTTTGTCAAGAATCATCAAAAAGATAAACATCAAAGCAGGTTTATAAGTTTTATTCCTATGAAGATGCAGAAATAAAGAAAGAAAACATTTTCTGTAAAATGCTACATGCTAGCTGTGCTGCTGCTAGCATCTCTAGCGCTTTATTATTATTATTATTATTATTATCAATGTTGGCAGCTGATGGAGAACCAGCGTGAGCCACCAGGGGGCGCTTCCAGCCTCAAATAAACACTACAGAAATTAATCAGTAAAGCAACATGCAGCACAAATTAAAATGATTAAAATAAATTAAAACTGAAAACATATTAGTAAAATATAAAGTCAATCAAAAAGGCCAAGTTGCTTCACTGCAGACTCTGAGGCAAATGAAGCTCTAGAACGATAATTATTGTGGATTAAAGATCAATTATAGATATTAGGAATGAATTGAATGAACAAAACTCAGGATTTACATTTAGTTCAGAGTTTTAACGTTAAGCAATAATTTGTTTCTTCATAGATTTGCAGAAAAAGGTAAAGAAGTTTGAATCTCTTATTAAAGATAAATAATCAAAATAGCAGCAAACAAAAAGCTGCTGAAAGGTTCTGCATCAGAGCGATTCCTCCATGTTTTCCTATCAGAACCAGAACTTTTGGTTCAGTGAACATCATCTGGATCATGGAGACGATTTGCTGAGATCTTGTTTCCAGGCAGGTTTTCTATGATCCTTCAGAGGGATCTGGGTTTCCTCCTCAACACCTTTCAGCTCAACTTCCTTCTGCTTTTATTGTTGCAGAGTCTGGAACCAGCGTGCCCTGTGTTTTCAACCAGGACTGCATTTTACCATGTCGGTTTGAGAACGAGATCAACTACATGAGATGGGAGAGTGAAAACTCTCTGATTGTATCCTATGACCATCGAGGCTCCAGTTACACTGAGAGCTTCAGATCCAGAGCGTCTCTGTTTGAGGATCAGATCTCCAGAGGAAACGGCGACCTGCTGCTGAGAGGAGTGAAGGTTGATGATGAGGGAAAATATATTGGTGCTTTGCAAAGATAAATGGCGTCGATTATAAACATTATGTTTCCCTTGCAGTAGAAGGTAGGACATCTTTATTTAAAATAAAAACTTTATAGAAATAAGATTATAAAAGTTACATTTTTATTTTGTTCTTCTGTAAAATTGTTTATTTATTCAATGTTTGTGCTGCAGCTCCAGTTTCTGACGTCAGAATCCATCAGGAAGGAAACAGAACCACCTGCAGCTCAGAGGGGATCTACCCTCAACCTGAACTCACCTGGTCCACTGAGCCTCCATCCAACACGGCTCTGCAGAACAGAACCAGAACCACAGTCCATCAGACTGAGGAGAAGCTTTATGACATCAGCAGCTCTCTGACGGGTCCAGATGGTTCTGATCGGATCTACAGCTGCACCGTCAGAACCAGGAGCAACCAGAGGAGAGCAACTTTAGCTGGACCAGGTCAGCAGATGGACAGAAAGTTCTGATATTTAAAATCTTTGCTGTTTTTGTTTCTTTTAATTCTTTTAATTTGACTTTTACTTGAATCTTCATAATGAAAAATGCAAATAATTGTAATTTTCTCTAAAATCTTCTTTTTGCCATGATAGTTTCTATAGAGTGAAGCATTATATCATGCAGCTGATTTATTTATTTTATTTTATTAAATCACTTTTTGAACACATTAAAAACCTTTCAATATAATTTAATGACAGAATCAAACCTTCTTAATAAAATGCAGCTGATTTATATCATTAATGTATTAATATTTCCAGTCCTTTTGCTTTGCAGAAACTTTTATTTCTGAGTTTCCTGCAGAATATTTGATGTTAAAGAATTTTTCTTTCTTTGTTCATTAGCTGATTTATTTCATCAACATTTCCAAATTCTTATTAAAATACAACGTCTGACAGGCAGAGAATATTTAGAAGCTTAACTCTAAATATAGTCTTTTATTCCATATATTGATATGTTTCAAATCTTCCTTCTCATCCTTGTGTTCAGTCATATTGATTATTGCAGCAGTGACTAAACATCAATCAGGAAATTGATGGTGTTGCATCAACCTTCCAGACGTCTCAGGTTCAGGTTCAGGTTCTGGTTCTGGTTCAGGTTCTGGTTCTGGTTCTGGTTCAGGTTCTGGTTCTGGTTCAGGTTCAGGTTCAGGTTCTGGTTCAGGTTCTGGTTCTGGTTCTAGTTCAGGTTCTGGTTCTGGTTCTGGTTCTGGTTCTAGTTCAGGTTCTGGTTCAGGTTCTGGTTCTGGTTCTAGTTCAGGTTCTGGTTCAGTTTCAGGTTCTGGTTCTGGTTCTGGTTCTGGTTCTGGTTCTGGTTCTGGTCCTGGTTCTGGTTCAGGTTCTGGTTCTAGTTCAGGTTCAGGTTCTGGTTCTGGTTCTGGTTCAGGTTCTGGTTCTGGTTCTGGTTCAGGTTCTGGTTCTGGTTCAGGTTCAGGTTCTGGTTCTGGTTCTAGTTCAGGTTCTGGTTCAGGTTCTGGTTCTGGTTCAGGTTCAGGTTCAGGTTCTGGTCCTGGTTCTGGTTCTGGTTCTGGTTCTGCATCCGAACCAGGAAAAGCAGCTTCAGCTTCTATTCTCCACAAATCTGGAAGAAACTTCCAGAAAACTGTGAAAGAGCCAAAAACACGGAGTTCCTTTAAATCAACAGTCAAAGTTTATTAGTATAGCAGCTTCAGCAACAAGGCTTTTCAAAGTGCTTCACATCATAAAGACACAAAAGAAACACAATGAAAAACATGTTGCAGTCGTTACACATCAGATTGTTCATCAATATTTAATGATCAGGTTTCAAAAGCAGCTCTAAACAGCTGAGTTTTCAGTCCAGATCTGAAGGAACTCAGAGTTTCAGCTGTTTTGCAGCTGAATCAAGGATAAAACCAGCTGCTTAGAGATGCTTTGATGAACAATAACTGGAACATTGATTAGGATGTTTCAATATTATTGATGATGGTGATGCCTTCTGACTAAATGTTATTGCTTATTTCATCTCTGGTTACAAGCAGTTTGAACTGCTTGTTGCTGAAAATGTTCTGAACTCATAAACTTTGGTTTCTCAGGTGCTCAGGTTCCAATCAGCTGCACTTCCTTCAACATTTCTGCGTCCCAGTTTGGTCTGGAGGTTCAACCAGCATCAGATCATCCTGACCAAGACTGACAGAAACATCTACATCTCAGAGGAGTGGAGGAAACATGTGAGGGATGTTTCAGCGTCCGGCAGCCTCACCTTACAGAATGTGACCTCAGATCAGGAGGGAGTTTACAGCTGTGAGCTCAGAGATGATGAGGAGACGATGATAACTCAGCTCTATCTGAGGAGGACTGGAGGTAACAGGATTCAGGATTTCAGCTTCATTAGATGCTCAGAATCTGACATTGTAAACTACAAATGAGTCTTTAAGCTAAACTGCTGAACTTGTTTGGTTCCAGAGAATCTGGTGGTTCCTGAACTCATCAGACGGACGGTGGTTTGTGTTGTGATTGCAGCAGCAGCAGCTGGATTCATAATGTTCTACAAGAAGAAAATGGAGGAAAGTGAAGCTCTGCAGCTTTAAAGCTTTCATTCACATTCAGAGAGTGGTTTTGTTTTAATGCCATTCTCCCATTTTAGCCTCAAGATGATTCATGAGCTGTGATGGTTCCACTAAATGATCAGCTTCATGTTCTTGAGCTGATTCTCATATTTGGAGATATTTAGGCCCGAGCAGCTAAGCGCTGCGAAGGCCTATTGTATCTGTATTGTTTCTTATTAGGCCCGAGCAGCTAAGCGCTGCGAAGGCCTATTGTATCTGTACTGTTTCATTATTATTATTATTATTATTATTATTATTATTATTATTATTATTATTCTTCCACCCAAAAGAGGGGCCTTTTTGGGGGCTTTATCATATTCAAAAACTCACCAAACTTGGCAGAGGCCTTAAGCCTGTTTAAAAATTTCATATTTTAAGGTCATTGCAAAAATCACACAAGAAATGGCTCAATAGCGCCACCTAGAAATTTTCAAAGGACCCTTTGCTATTCACTTACTTTATCGTAGAGACATGAAATTTGGTACACTTGTAGAGCTCCCCAAGATGCTCAAAATTTACAATTAATGTCATAGTGCAAGTATCACAGAAAGTCGGCCATTTTGGATTGAAGCTCCGATTTTGACCCCATTTTTGCCGTTTACAGCCTTCGCATTTGATCGAACTCCTCCTAGGGATTTTGATTGATCGGCTTCAAACTCGGTCAGTCTGTTCACAAGGCATGTCCCATCTAAAGTTATCAAAATGGTGAGTTTTTTGAGTATGCTGAAGGGGGTGTTAGCAGGGGGTCAAAGTTCACCGACTCGCCATAAAAAAATAAACTGTTATATCTCCTACACAGAAACTCACAGAAGCACCAAAGTCACTGTGATTGATCATCATCAGGTCTCCTACAATACCCAATGGTCGAATGATGACATCACTTAGGCCACGCCCCCTGAGAACAGGAAATGTAATGTTTTACTGTGAACGGTCGCTATCCGACCCCTTTGACCTCATCACCATGAAACTGTGCCCAGAGACAGAAGACATGTTGGTGTGTTGAGGATTCCAACCCCAACCAGCTAAGATGGAGCAGGTGGGCGTGGCGGCGTGGCGAAGTGACCTGTAACGCCACTGCCATACGTTTGGCTCTCAATTCCAGAGTTTCGGGCCGAGCTGCTCCAAACTCACTAGGATGGTTCCTCTGCCATTCCCTGACAGGAATCCATCACAACAATTGGTGGGCGTGGCCTAATTTTTCTATAGCGCCCCCTAGAAAACTTTAAACGATCAGCCACAAGCCATGCTTTAACCTACAATTACGAAACTTGGTACACATGTGCACCTTGTCAGGATGTAAAAAAAAGTCTCTTGGAGCCATGGTCTAAACCCCACAGCAAGTCGGCCATTTTAGATTGAAGTTTGGATTTTCTCTTGGAGCAGTTTACAGCCTTCGCATTTGATCGAACTCCTCCTAGGGATTTCGATTGATCGGCTTCAAACTCGGTCAGTCTGTTCATAAGGCATGTCCCATCTAAAGTTATCAAAATGGTGAGTTTTTGAGTATGCTAAAGGGGGGTTAGCAGGGGTCAAAGTTCACCGACTCACCATAAAAAAATAAACTGTTATATCTCCTACACAGAAACTCACAGAAGCACCAAAGTTACTGTGATTGATCATCATCAGGTCTCCTACAATACCCAATGGTCGAATGATGACATCACTTAGGCCACGCCCCCTGAGAACAGGAAGTGTCATATTTTACTGTGAACGGTCGCTATCCGACCCCTTTGACCTCATCACCATGAAACTGTACCCAGAGACAGAAGACATGTTGTTGTGTTGAGGATTCCAACCCTGACCAGCTAAGATGGAGCAGGTGGGCGTGGCGGCGTGGCGAAGTGACCTGTAACGCCACTGCCATACGTTTGGCTCTAAATTCCAGAGTTTTAGGCCCAGCTGCTCCAAACTCACTATGATGGGTCCTCTGCCACTCCCTGACAGGAATCCATCACAACAATTGGTGGGCGTAGCCTAATTTTTCTATAGCGCCCCCTAGAAAACTTTAAATGATCAGCCCCAAGCCATGCTTTAACCTACAATTACGAAACTTGGTACACATGTGTATCTTGTCGGGACGTACAAAAAAGTCTCTTGGAGCCATGGTCTAAACCCCACAGGAAGTCGGCCATTTTAGATTGAAGTTCAGATTTTGAACCCATTTTTGCCATTTACAGCCTTTTGTATTTGATCAAACTCGTCCTAGGGACTTCGATTGATCGGCTTGAAACTCGGTCAGTCTGTTCACAAGGCATGTCCCATCTAAAGTTATCAAAACGGTGAGTTTTTGAGTATGCTAAAGGGGGGTTAGCAGGGGTCAAAGAAAGGACTTCATTCATCAGCAGTGACTGTTTAGAAACCATTTCCGTATTTCGCCACTTGGGGTCAGTGTTACTCCACCAATGAAACAACGCGCTTTTGGCACAAGGATAAATATGATGAATAACTATATCAGTATTTCGACAGTAGGGGGTCAGTGTTACTCCACCAATGAAACATAGAATGACAGCAAAACATGATGAATAACTATACTAGTATTTCGCCAGTAGGTGTCAGTCTGACTCCACCAATGGCCAATGACAAACAGATCGACGGATCGAATCTAGCGAAAACTTTGCGAGAGCGTCTGCATTTTCAAAAGGATAGCGGTTACATATACATGTTGTGAAATGTTATATGTAAGCCCTCAGATAATTTTTGTTGGCTTAAAACGCGGAGAAAATGTTGCGTTTTGTTAATTACTGTTATTTACTACGGCAAGTAAATGCATCAATTTCACTGGTCGCCGCCTTACTGGCCAGTCAAGGGCAAAAACAAATTTAAGCAATTTGATTGGTTATGATGGACTGAACCGTATTGTAGCTGTGCCTGCAAGCTGCTACGTACTGGCAGTCGGCCCGGCGGCCGTTCAGGGTCGAGGTTCGGCGTAACTGCAGTACTTCGCCATGTGCATAAGATCGGCTATAAATCACTCATGCATCATCCGACTGGCACCAAAATGGATATGTATGACCTTTGTTGACCTCTAAGGAGCACAAGAGCATTGAAATTTGACTCCACAACGCCCCTAGGTTAATCCACGAGCTATATCTCCTCGCTAAATGCACAAATCTGCACCACATTTTTTGTGCATCGTCAGGGAGCGCCGCCGAACTCATCGATGCGTACCGCCTGGTGGACGGGCGCGGAAACTGCGTAACGGCTTCTGCGTTGGCACGTAGGCTCGGTGCTGGAATCTGCGCAACAGCTTCCGCGGTGCCGCTTCTGTGGTGGGGCGGGGGAGGTTGCTAGTTACCCCGCGGTGGCCAATAGGCCGGAGCGGCGCTTGGCTGCGAGGGCCGACCGATGCCGCTTGCGGCTTTAATTATTATTATTATTCTGCCCCCCTAAAGAGGGGCCTTTTTGGGGGCTTTATCATATTCAAAAACTCACCAAACTTGGCGGAGGCCTTAAGGGAGTTTCAAAATTTTGTATTTTAAGGTCATTGCAAAAATCACACAGGAAACGGCTCAGTAGCGCCACCTAGCAATTTTCAAAGGACCCTTTGCTATTCACTTACTTTATCGTAGAGACATGAAATTTGGTACACTTGTAGAGCTCCCCAAGATGCTCAAAATTTACAATTAATGTCATAGTGCAAGTATCACAGAAAGTCAGCCATTTTGGATTGAAGCTCCAATTTTGACCCCATTTTTGCCGTTTACAGCCTTCGCATTTGATCGAACTCCTCCTAGGGATTTCGATTGATCGGCTTCAAACTCGGTCAGTCTGTTCACAAGGCATGTCCCATCTAAAGTTATCAAAATGGTGAGTTTTTTGAGTATGCTGAAGTGGGGGTTAGCAGGGGGTCAAAGTTCACCGACTCGCCATAAAAAATATAAACTGTTATATCTCCTATACAGAAACTCACAGAGGCACCAAAGTTTACTGTGATTGATCATCATCAGGTCTCCTACAATAACCTATGGTTGAATGTTGACATCACTTAGGCCACGCCCCCTGAGAACAGGAAGTGTCATGTTTTTACTGTGAACGGTCGCTATCTGACCCCTTTGACCTCATCAACTTGAAACTGTGCCCAGAGACAGAAGACATGTTGGTGTGTTGAGGATTCCAACCCCCGACCAGCTCCGATGGAGCAGGTGGGCGTGGCGGCGTGGCGAAGTGACCTGTAACGCCACTGCCATACGCTTTGGCTCTCAATTCCACAGTTTCGGGCCCAGCTGCCCCCAAACTCACTAGGATGGATCCTGATCAACTCCTCGACAGGAATCCATCACTATATTTGGAGGGCGTGGCCTAATTTTTCTATAGCGCCCCCTAGAAAACTTTAAATGACCAGCCCCAAGCCATGCTTTAACCTACAATTACGAATCTTGGTACACATGTGTATCTTGTCGGGATGTACAAAAAGTCTCTTGGAGCCATGGTCTAAACCCCACAGGAAGTCGGCCATTTTGGATTGAAGTTCCGATTTTGACCCCATTTTTGACGTTTACAGCCTTTCGCATTTGATCGAACTCCTCCTAGGGATTTCGATTGATCGGCTTCAAACTCGGTCAGTCTGTTCATAAGGCATGTCCCATCTAAAGTTATCAAAATGGTGAGTTTTTTGAGTATGCTAAAGGGGGGGGGGTTAGCAGGGGTCAAAGTTCACCGACTCACCATAAAAAAATAAACTGTTATATCTCCTACACAGAAACTCACAGAAGCACCAAAGTTACTGTGATTGATCATCATCAGGTCTCCTACAATACCCAATGGTCGAATGATGACATCACTTAGGCCACGCCCCCTGAGAACAGGAAATGTAATGTTTTACTGTGAACGGTCGCTATCCGACCCCTTTGACCTCATCGCCATGAAACTGTACCCAGAGACAGAAGACATGTTGGTGTTTTGAGGATTCCAACCCCAACCAGCTAAGATGGAGCAGGTGGGCGTGGCGGCGTGGCGAAGTGACCTGTAACGCCACTGCCATACGTTTGGCTCTCAATTCCAGAGTTTTGGGCCCAGCTGCTCCAAACTCACTATGATGGGTCCTCTGCCAGTCCCTGACAGGAATCCATCACAACAATTGGTGGGCGTGGCCTAATTTTTCTATAGCGCCCCCTAGAAAACTTTAAACGATCAGCCCCAAGCCATGCTTTAACCTACAATTACGAAACTCGGTACACATGTGCACCTTGTCAGGATGTAAAAAAAGTCTCTTGGAGCCATGGTCTAAACCCCCACAGGAAGTCGGCCATTTTAGATTGAAGTTCAGATTTTGACCCCATTTTTTGCCGCTTTACAGCCTTCGCATTTGATCGAACTCCTCCTAGGGATTTCGATTGATCGGCTTCAAACTCGGTCAGTCTGTTCATAAGGCATGTCCCATCTAAAATTATCAAAATGGTGAGTTTTTTGAGTATGCTGAGGGGGGGGGGTTACCAGGGGTCAAAGAAAGGACTTCATTCATCAGCAGTGACTGTTTAGAAACCATTTCCGAATTTCGACAGTAGGGGTCAGTCTTACTCCACCAATGAAACAACGCTCTTTCAGCACACGGATAAAGATGATGAATTTCGACAGTAGGGGTCAGTCTTACTCCACCAATGACAAACATCGACAGGCGTACGGCCGCGAAGACTGTGGGAGAGCTGTGTCTTTAAGCTAATACGTTCTGTCAGCCGGCCGGCTGCCGTTCATGGTCTAGGTTCGTACTGTTCTGCTGTGGACTGTAATTTTTTTTTGCTAACCAGTTCGAGTGGCTAACGTTTCCTGAACATTTTGCACGGACTTTGGAGCCAGAGAACCGGACCACGCTCAACGTTTTGCTTGGGTTTTTGGAGCCGAACCTCGCACGTGAGCCGGAACGGACTGTTGAAGCGGAGTTGGAGCAGTTTTATTGTTTAAAAACTCGTAACTCGCGGTGAGTAACGCTGATTATAGGAGCCGTCATGTTTTGGAACTCCGAGGACGATGATAAGCGAGTGCATTCAGAGCTGCAACGTTTTTAAAGCTAACGAAGCGCTTTACTAATTCAATATATTGAATATTGTGTTTCATACATCCAGTTTCATACATTGAGCATCGTTTGTTGTTACGCTTAGTAATAAACAAGGGGAAAAGCATATTAGCAGAGCACAGTTAACTTTCAGCACATCTGAACAGTAGCACAGGTTGAATCCCACACATTAATTAGGTATTTATCACAGGAAATGCTGCAACTAAATATGCCTAAAACACAAGAGCAGCGGACTTCTTTTCCAGACGACGCTAAATAATATAGACATGAAGCGAAGCTTCTCCATGAGGTTCACGGAAAGAGGACGGTGCTGATTCCCAGGTTCAGGTGTTGCGATGCGCGCTACGAATAAGATGTTTTGGCACAATTTATTTATTTTTTCTTCACAGTTTTGTTAATAGTAAATAGGGTTAAATAATAAAAACTCCAGAAGTTATTATTTTCTTTGTTTACTTAAAGGAAAATGTGACGGTACGCAGAGTTCAGCTGCAGGCGCTGCTGCGTTCCACCAGTTTCCTGCAGGCGCCTGCAGTTCTAAACTTTAACAGCAGGAAAGACTTTTATACTCTTTTCCTGCTAAATGTTTTTATCATTTCCCTCGTTTGAACTCTAAATATAAACGTCAAACGTTATTACTTCAATGAAAAACATTTAATTAAATTATTTTTTGGTAGTGCTCCATAATTATAATGGCTATTTTTTAGAGTAGCTCCGCTGGGCGACTGAAAAGGTCCCTGCAGGCGACTGGGTTGGTGACCCCTGGTTTAAAGTTTCGTTTGAAAGAGCTAAGAAAAATCCTAAGTGTCTTATTAACGAGTGATTGGGGGTTATAATATTTAGTTGTAGCGCTTCCTGTGATTAATACCTAATTAATGGCTGGGATTGAGCCTGTGCTATTGTTCTAATGTGCTGAGAGTTAACTGTGCTCTGCTAATGTGCTTTGCCCTTGGTTTATTATTTATTTAACTGGAACATCTTCACCTTTAAATTGTTCCTCTGATTTTTAGAAGAAGGTTGAAATTGCACTGCATTAAATCTAAGTTGTAGTTAGCATGAAAGCATGTGGGCGTGGCTTAGTGTGAAACTGAATATTTGCCATGAAAGATGAAGATTAAATAACTTCCAAATGCAAGATGACAGCTGCACCAAACTTCCTAATTCTCTCTGCAGAACACATTTACATGGTGACTTCATGACATCACGTTAGCCCCGCCCACTTTTAGCATAGCGTGAGCTGTTTTTTTCTGCTGTATATTTTACTGTTATTCTATCATTTATATGAGTTTTATGATCTGAAAACTGACTTAAAACGATAAAATGATGAACTCTGTGGAATGCTGGCTGCTGACTGAACCGCATTTGGCTGTAGAAATGGCGAACTGCAGTTCTTCGCCATGTGCATAAGATCGGCTATAAATCACTCATGGATCATCCGACTGGTGCGAAACTGGATATGTATGACCTTTGTTGACCTCTAAGGAGAACAACAGCATTGAAATGTAATTTGACTCCACTGCTCCCCCTAGGTTAATCCACCAGCTATATCTCCTCGCTAAATGCGCCAATCTGTACCACATTTTTGTGCGTCGTCAGGGAGCGCCGCCGAACGCATCAGTGCAAACCGCCTGGTGGACGGGCGCGGAAACTGCGCAACAGCTTCTGCGTTGGCATGTGGGCGCAGTGCTGGAATCTAGCAACAGCTTCCGCGGTTTCGTGCAGCCGTTAGCCCCGCCCACTTTTAGCATAGAGTGACCTGTTTTTTTCTACTGTATATTTTACTGTTATTCTATCATTTATATGAGTTTCATGATCTGAAAACTGACTTAAAATGATAAAATGATTAACTCTGTGGAATGCTGGCTGCTGACTGAACCGCATTTGGGTGTAGAAATGGCGAACTGCAGTCCTTCGCCATGTGCATAAGATCGGCTACAAATCACTCATGGATCATCCGACTGGCGCCAAACTGGATATGTATGACCTTTATTGACCTCTAAGAAGCACAACAGCATTGAAATGTAATTTGACTCCACTGCGCCCCCTAGGTTAATACACCAGCTATATCTCCTCACTAAATGCGCCAATCTGAACCACATTTTTTGTGCGTCGTCAGGGAGCGCCGCCGAACGCATCGATGCGTACCGCCTGGTGGACGGGCGCGGTAACTGCGCAACGGCTTCTGCGTTGGCATGTGGGCGCGGTGCTGGAATCTGCGCAACAGCTTCCGGGTGCCGTCGAGTGGAGGTGCTGTAAGCTGCGTGAGAGCTTCTGTGGTGGCTGGCCGCTGGAGGTTGCTAGTTCCCCCGCGGTGGCCAATAGGCCGGAGCGGCGCTTGGCTGCGAGGGCCGCCCGATGCCACTTGTGGCTTTAATTATTATTATTATTATTCTTCCACCCAAAAGAGGGGCCTTTTTGGGGGCTTTATCATATTCAAAAACTCACCAAACTTGGCAGAGGCCTTAAGCCTGTTTAAAAATTTCATATTTTAAGGTCATTGCAAAAATCACACAAGAAATGGCTCAATAGCGCCACCTAGAAATTTTCAAAGGACCCTTTGCTATTCACTTACTTTATCGTAGAGACATGAAATTTGGTACACTTGTAGAGCTCCCCAAGACGCTCAAAATTTACAATTAATGTCATAGTGCAAGTATCACAGAAAGTCGGCCATTTTGGATTGAAGCTCCGATTTTGACCCCATTTTTGCCGTTTACAGCCTTCGCATTTGATCGAACTCCTCCTAGGGATTTTGATTGATCGGCTTCAAACTCGGTCAGTCTGTTCACAAGGCATGTCCCATCTAAAGTTATCAAAATGGTGAGTTTTTGAGTATGCTGAAGGGGTGTTAGCAGGGGTCAAAGTTCACCGACTCGCCATAAAAAAATAAACTGTTATATCTCCTACACAGAAACTCACAGAAGCACCAAAGTCACTGTGATTGATCATCATCAGGTCTCCTACAATACCCAATGGTCGAATGATGACATCACTTAGGCCACGCCCCCTGAGAACAGGAAATGTAATGTTTTACTGTGAACGGTCGCTATCCGACCCCTTTGACCTCATCACCATGAAACTGTGCCCAGAGACAGAAGACATGTTGGTGTGTTGAGGATTCCAACCCCAACCAGCTAAGATGGAGCAGGTGGGCGTGGCGGCGTGGCGAAGTGACCTGTAACGCCACTGCCATACGTTTGGCTCTCAATTCCAGAGTTTCGGGCCGAGCTGCTCCAAACTCACTAGGATGGTTCCTCTGCCATTCCCTGACAGGAATCCATCACAACAATTGGTGGGCGTGGCCTAATTTTTCTATAGCGCCCCCTAGAAAACTTTAAACGATCAGCCCACAAGCCATGCTTTAACCTACAATTACGAAACTTGGTACACATGTGCACCTTGTCAGGATGTAAAAAAGTCTCTTGGAGCCATGGTCTAAACCCCACAGCAAGTCGGCCATTTTAGATTGAAGTTTGGATTTTGACCCCATTTTTGCCGTTTACAGCCTTTCGCATTTGATCGAACTCCTCCTAGGGATTTCGATTGATCGGCTTCAAACTCGGTCAGTCTGTTCATAAGGCATGTCCCATCTAAAGTTATCAAAATGGTGAGTTTTTTGAGTATGCTAAAGGGGGGGGGGTTAGCAGGGGTCAAAGTTCACCGACTCACCATAAAAAAAATAAACTGTTATATCTCCTACACAGAAACTCACAGAAGCACCAAAGTCACTGTGATTGATCATCATCAGGTCTCCTACAATACCCAATGGTCGAATGATGACATCACTTAGGCCACGCCCCCTGAGAACAGGAAGTGTCATATTTTACTGTGAACGGTCGCTATCCGACCCCTTTGACCTCATCACCATGAAACTGTACCCAGAGACAGAAGACATGTTGTTGTGTTGAGGATTCCAACCCTGACCAGCTAAGATGGAGCAGGTGGGCGTGGCGGCGTGGCGAAGTGACCTGTAACGCCACTGCCATACGCTTGGCTCTTAAATTCCAGAGTTTTAGGCCCAGCTGCTCCAAACTCACTATGATGGGTCCTCTGCCATTCCCTGACAGGAATCCATCACAACAATTGGTGGGCGTAGCCTAATTTTTCTATAGCGCCCCCTAGAAAACTTTAAATGATCAGCCCCAAGCCATGCTTTAACCTACAATTACGAAACTTGGTACACATGTGTATCTTGTCGGGACGTACAAAAAAGTCTCTTGGAGCCATGGTCTAAACCCCACAGGAAGTCGGCCATTTTAGATTGAAGTTCAGATTTTGAACCCATTTTTGCCATTTACAGCCTTTGTATTTGATCAAACTCGTCCTAGGGACTTCGATTGATCGGCTTGAAACTCGGTCAGTCTGTTCACAAGGCATGTCCCATCTAAAGTTATCAAAACGGTGAGTTTTTGAGTATGCTGAAGGGGGGGTTAGCAGGGGTCAAAGAAAGGACTTCATTCATCAGCAGTGACTGTTTAGAAACCATTTCCGTATTTCGCCACTTGGGGTCAGTGTTACTCCACCAATGAAACAACGCGCTTTTGGCACAAGGATAAATATGATGAATAACTATATCAGTATTTCGACAGTAGGGGGTCAGTGTTACTCCACCAATGAAACATAGAATGACAGCAAAACATGATGAATAACTATACTAGTATTTCGCCAGTAGGTGTCAGTCTGACTCCACCAATGGCCAATGACAAACAGATCGACGGACGAATCTAGCGAAAACTTTGCGAGAGCGTCTGCATTTTCAAAAGGATAGCGGTTACATATACATGTTGTGAAATGTTATATGTAAGCCCTCAGATAATTTTTTGTTGGCTTAAAAACGCGGAGAAAATGTTGCGTTTTGTTAATTACTGTTATTTACTACGGCAAGTAAATGCATCAATTTCACTGGTCGCTGCCTTACTGGCCAGTCAAGGGCAAAAACAAATTTAAGCAATTTGATTGGTTATGATGGACTGAACCGTATTGTAGCTGTGCCTGCAAGCTGCTACGTACTGGCAGTCGGCCCGGCGGCCGTTCAGGGTCGAGGTTCGGCGTAACTGCAGTACTTCGCCATGTGCATAAGATCGGCTATAAATCACTCATGCATCATCCGACTGGCACCAAAATGGATATGTATGACCTTTGTTGACCTCTAAGGAGCACAAGAGCATTGAAATTTGACTCCACAACGCCCCCTAGGTTAATCCACGAGCTATATCTCCTCGCTAAATGCACAAATCTGCACCACATTTTTTGTGCATCGTCAGGGAGCGCCGCCGAACTCATCGATGCGTACCGCCTGGTGGACGGGCGCGGAAACTGCGTAACGGCTTCTGCGTTGGCACGTAGGCTCGGTGCTGGAATCTGCGCAACAGCTTCCGCGGTGCCGTGCGGGTGGAGGTCCAGTAAGCTGCGTGAGAGCTTCTGTGGTGGCTGGCGGGTGGAGGTTGCTAGTTACCCCGCGGTGGCCAATAGGCCGGAGCGGCGCTTGGCTGCGAGGGCCGACCGATGCCGCTTGCGGCTTTAATTCTGTTTTTATTTTTAGGATGATTTCATCTTCTGCCCAGCAGGGGGCGCAGCTAAATATATTCTTTATTATCTTCCAGCTAAACTTTCTCAGAACTTTATCAATAAAATGTTTATTTCTATAGAAAATGAGTTTTTTATTACATCTATTGATGACTGATGCGCTTTTATGATTTATAAGCTTCATGTAGTTTTACATTATTAGTTTTTTATATTCTTTAGTTTTTCCTCACATTTGTACATATTTCTGTTTATCTAAATGTGAAGATTTTACTGTGGTTGCATCTGCCGCCCAGCAGGGGGCGCAGCTAAACATGTTCTTCATATTCTACCAGTTTCTCAGAAATGGATCAATAAAATGTTTATTTCTATAGAATATTAATTTTATTCCATAAATAGATGATTTAAGAGCTTTGATGTAGTTTAAGAAAATGATTATTTCATCATGTTCTTTTGTTGTTTCTCACATTTGTTAATATTTGATGTTTTTCTCTCAAATTTGATGATTTTATAGTTGCATCTTCTTCCCAGCAGGGGGCGCAGCTAAACATGTTCTTTATATTCGACCATTTTCTCAGAAATGCATCAATAAAATGCTTATCTATGCAAATTGTTCCATTATTTCTTTGTTGCATAAATATCTTGTTCTTCAATAAATCAAATAAAAATAAAAATGTCTCATTTTCTAACAGTTTAACATCAATCATAAAAGACATGAGGTTGATTTTTGTTTCTGTTTAGAATAAAATAATAAAACTTGACATTGTTCATCATTTTGCTACAGAAAATAAATTCATATGTTTTTATTGAATCAGAAATGTAAATCTCTCTCCTGTTATGAATAAATGAGGGAAACTTTAGATTCAGCAACATCAGCAAAATCAGGAGAAACATTTTATCAAAGGTGATGGAACAATAACGGATCACATCAGAAATGTGGAATAGTTAAAAACTGAAATGGCCATTAACATAAAATATGAACTTTCTCTTTTTGTCAGATTGAGTTTAAATGTGAAATATTTCTCAACCTGCCAAATATTAATTTCCCTGAAATTAATATTTGGTTCAAATAGGAAATAAATTAATTTTCCTGAGTTTCTTCAGTGCAACTCAGTTTATTATAGAACCAAAAAGCAGAGAAATTATCTTCCAGATCCAGTCAGATCTGTTTGATTTAGATCTACAGTATTATTTTAACTTTGACAAACATCCCAAAAATAAAGTTTACCTGCCAAACAGAACTATGGAGTCCTGATTGCAAACTCCAAACATTGTCTATAAGTCAGTGTTTAGGGTTGGATTATTGATGATTTTCAAATATAAATTGGGTTTCAGCTGTGGAGGGTTAACTGCATCACTTTAGTCCACTGGGAATGAAACGGAAAACATTTCTTACTACCAGTTTTCTTCATCACTGTTAAGGGAATCATAATGTCATAATTATCCTCAACCTGAAATATTAGACCAGCCTAAAATGGAAACTTCACCTCCAAACACCATCAGCAGGTATGAGACCAGATCAACACAGCTGCCTCCCGAAGCGACGCAGAAACCAAAACTGATGCCAAAAGTTTTAATAGTCATGAAATGAAAGAATTTATTGTTTGTTGGGAACAAAGAGGATGAAAGTATCTGCTCTGTGAAAGACTCAGTGTTAAAGGCTCAGCTTTGCTGCTGCGCATCAACATGTCCTGATGCTGCCTGGTGCTGAGAACTGTTGGTTTGCAGCCTGAGGAGAGTCAGGGCGCCACCTAGTGGGCAGTTTTAGCCACATTACAAGCTGCAGAGCAACGTGTCTCTGTGAGTGGTGCTGATGTTTCATTAGTTGTTGATGCGCCTTACTGACTTATAAAGTAACTCTGTGTTGTTCGTTGTACTTCATCTTGTGTTAATGGTGATATTTATTAGACTGTTATTAGCATGCAGCATAAAGATTTCCACCCTGAGCATTTGTTGTGTAACTAGTGAAATATTGTTGTTATTTTACTTCTGTTTTCATCTGCTGTAAGTAGTACTAGTTGATATGCCTGGTAAATATGACTTTAAGTCATTTGGTGAGAGTAAACGCTTCCAGTTATCATTGTATGGTAGTTAATGAAGTCAGTTTATGGCCAGCAGGTGTCGCTGCTGCGGTTTGTATGGGATAATTCCACAAAGGTGAATCAAAATGTTCTTAATTCTGTTGAAGTTTAGACCACGTCTTCTTTTAATGTCTCCTTTTCTTCTGCATGGCTGCACAACTGCTCTATCTGCTCAATAAACATTACAATAAATGACATTTCTGTCCTGATCATGTTCCCAGTGGCGAGTGCAATGCCTCCACCAGCTTTGTATTATTCTGTGGATCCTCATTTGTGGAGCACAAGGCCAGCAGGAACCCTGTTCCAAACCGAAGCCCTGAGCCGCCGTGTCCCAGGACTCCAGCTGGAAGCAGAGCTGGTGTGGCTTCGGCCCCACTCCTCTTCCTCAACCGTCTGCATCCACTGGGAGCTGAGACTGCTTACCAGACTGAGCCGTCTCCTCACGGTCACGACGGCTCAGTCATTTCATCATCTAGCTGAAGTTTCTGACCTTCAGGGAGGAACAGAACCACCTGGTCCACTCTGCATATCTGAAGTCTGAGACGGGGGACCAGCCGTCTGAGTTCCTCCAGAATGGGTCTGGCCCCCGGCAGTGCAACACAGATCGCTGTAAAAACTAACAGGAAAACTAAATGCAACGGCCTGAATTCAGATCTCAGATCAATCCCCAAACGCTGATATGAACAAAAACATTGTTGGTTCAGTTTTTGACTGTTTGACAGGTTTTGCTCTCAGAGTTTCTGTACAGTTAAAGGTGAATTATCTTCTGTTATTAACACTCTCCTGTCAGTTTCAGTCACATCCAGCAGGTTTCAGCATCAGGCAGCACAGAGGGCTTCAGGCCTGAGTTCTGGTGGACCTCCATGTGTCGGCCGGTCTGCAGCTGGTCCATCCTCTCTTTGGGTCCAGATGACGGACGGATCAGAACTCTGTGAGACGATCAAAGCGTGGGATGTTGTTGTGCAACCAAACGCTACTTTAAGCTACTTTTTCACAGATTTCAAGGTAAAGATGCTGATGTGTCTCCAACAGAGATCAGTAAATGGAGCTGTGCTGCAGTGTTATGGTCTCATGCATATTTGTTCTGTGATTCTGTGCTGATCTGCTTTTTAACATTCTTCCTTTTAAAAAAAGAGAAGAAATTTTCAGGTTGAAGAGTGAATGTCAAAAGTTGCATCAAATGAAAATGTCACAAATTTGAGATGCTATCATTATTTTCCACCATGTAGCATAGATAGCTTGGCTTCTGTTTTCAGGTTAACAAGTGACTGTGACTTCCTTCGTCATTCATCTTCACTCCTGTCGCAGCTGAAAGGCGTTTCCATGGAGATGTGATCCTGGAGCGGCGATGTCCGGTTCTTAAAGTTCTGGTTCTGGAGATCCAGATGATGTCAGAGAGAAGCTCAGAGTTTCCAGCTGAAACTTTGATCCATTGATGATCCAACAGGAAGTGAGAGAATCAAGCAGCTCTCTGGAAACACAGCAGACTCTCAGTCTGCAACATGACAGCATCACATTAAAGACTTTTTAAAGCTTCACAACATTTTTATTTTATGTGTTGCTGATCAAGTTAAATGTTTGTGTTTTTACTGAGATCCAGTTGAATTGAAATTCATCCTGTAAAAAAAATGAAATCCTGCAAAATGCAGCAAGATTTGGTTTGTAACTCAACATCAAACATCTTGGATGAAACTAAAACAAAATGTAACAAATACATGAGGGAACAACTTTTCAACAACATTTTCTTTAACATGTGACTAAAACGTTATAAACTGATAAAAACAACAGATAGAAAGAAACAGAAAATGCAGTGAAAGTTTTTATCAGCTCCATCAGACGGATCCCACAGATCGGTCAGAAACACGCAGAACTTCATGTCAGATTTTATCTGCTGCTGAAAACATGAAGCAACAAAATGTCAGGAAACAGAAACTTTATTTCTTTTACCCAGAAAGTTTTACATTCTAAGATATCAACCAAATTCACATGAAGCTAAAAGCTCCTTTTAATCTGTTAAATGTTTGGGTTAGGACATTGATGGCTGCACAGTGGTGCAGTTGGTAGGACGGTTGCCTTGCAGCAAGAAGGTCCTGGGTTCGATTCCCGGCCCGGGTTTTTCTGCACAGAGTCTGCATGTTCTCCCTGTGCATGGTGGGTTCTTCCTCCCAGTGTCCAAAAACAAGACTGTGAGGTTAATTGGTCTCTCTAAGTTAAGGTGTGTGTGTGTGTGTGTGTGTGTCCTGTCTGTCTCTGTGTTGCCTGCGACAGACTGGTGACCTCTCCAGGTGACCCCGCCTCTCGCCCAGAACGTGGCTGCAGAGGCACCAGCACCTCCTGACCCACCAGGGACAAGGTGTTAGAAACTGGATGGATGGACCTTGATCCATTATCAGCAGAACCAGCGTCCTTAGAGGCGGTCCAAACTCCTCTGATCAGAATCTGTAAAACTTTGAGGTTTCAGGAGGAAGTCAGAGCTGCAGCTGCAGGTTGTTCAACTTTATCTTAAACAAGAGAAAACATGCAAAGATAGAACTGCTTCTCGACTATAGAAAGGTGTAAACCGCTGTAATAATTAAATATTTATCCACCACATATACAGAAACGTGTCAATAATCTTTAACTCAGCACTTTGTTTGCCAGCTGCCAATAAACAGCAGAGCAGAGGAATCAGATGTGGAAAAGTGGAGAACAAACAAAGCCTCCATGTTTTTGTCTGGAGGAAAAGTGGCTGAGATGTGATATTTTTCTGGCTTGCTAACGTTTAGCACATAGCACAGTGTGTCTGTTAAAGTGTCATTGTGTGGATCAGGCTCAGGCGCTGCTCATTTATTACATCTAGAGATGTTTTAACATGTTAGTTTCAGGAAATGTCAAACTATCTGAGTCACTTCCTGCTTGTTTTAAAGTGCAGGTTATAAATTACACACCAGTTTTTAAATGACATAAATAGAGAAAGTTGCAATTATTCTAAATTATTTATAAAATCAGGGTTAGGGTTAAAATCAGAGAAATATTAAAATCGGACTATTCTGAGCATCAGAATGAGCTAAAAACACAATATGTAAAGGCCCATATCATTTTATGTTCTGGTTGGGGGTTGTTGCCCATAGTGTCCAGTGGGGGCACTGTAGTTAGTTCAGGTCAAGTCGGTGCGAAATGCCCATGGACAGGAGGAAGAGGAAGAGCATCTTCTGTCTGAACTGGCGCTCATATTTTTCAGTAGCAGCTAGCAGCTAGGACAGCACGGCAGCTTTTCCACTGTGGACTTTGCAGCCCCCGGACGGCGGAGCGAGGTGCTCTTTTGGAGCTTTGTTTGGTTGATGTAATGTATTTATGTTTATGTGATGTATTCATGTTTTGTATGTTTTTTCTTAGTTTTCTCGGTGATTCAAAACACTGGTTTTAAACCCAGTAAATTTGAATATACTGCACCCGTCGAGGCTCTCCGTGTTTTTCTTGGGTCTGAGGGACTGCTACACAACAAGTGATCTCTGTGCCTATGAACATTTCATATTTTCCTCTAATAACTATGAGCTGCATTTTGTTCATTCAGGAACTTTGCTTTGTGCTCCTGGTTTCTGGTACGCCCGTAAATGTGACGCACAATTCTCCACTGCTAACAGCGATGGAGGGCAACGGCTCTTCTCTCGGTCCACTGGGTTCATGTCTGCTCCTGAAATGATCTGATTGGTGCTTGGGAAAACTCTCATTGTGTTCAAGTTGTGCTAAAAGGAGTTAGCCAATCAGCAAAGCTGCTCAGGACTGAAATAGCATCTCAATGCTAAAACTGTAGCAGCTAATGCTAATGTTAGCATCCGCAGTCCACGTTTCTAAAAACGTTCCTGATATCTGGAAAGATGAATGGATGGAATAAAACATTGATCTGATTTATTGGTTAAAAACCTGAAAAACAGATTAAAACTATAAATATTTAATTTTTGAGTTCTAATGTTTATTCATGATTCAGCAGGAAAAAATGATTTTTGAATGGAAAATGTCAATATCTGGTTTTCAATTAAAATATGATAAACTAATTACAGAGCCTGCAGGAAGCAAAGCAATGTTTTAAATATATTTTATGGTAAATTTATGGGATTAGCAGATTGATGTTCCTGAGTTATTTATAAGAGTAATAGAGAAAAATATTAACTCTTCATTTTGTTTTAAATTGAGAGTTAATAGCTGAAATCAGAGTGATTATTTATCTATATATCAGAGGATTAAGTGCAGAAGGATAAATAATTCAGATTATTGATTAATATTTACTGAATTAATCTGACAGTTGAAAACTCATCATCATTTCTAATTAATCTAAATCTATGTTTCCTCCTCCAGAGTTTTATCATGAAAGCTGATCAGAACATTTAGCAGAACAAACTTCCTCCTTCCAACCAGAAGAAACTCTGAGATAAATGAAGCTGCATGTCATCAGAGTTAATCTGGATTACAGACATTTTCTAAGAATTATTAACATTTTAATCAGACTGAGCTGCAGGATCTTTATAGTTCAGTGTTTCAACAATAATTTGTTTCTTCATAGTTTGATAATTAGGAGTAAAATGATCAGAACCAGGAGATTCTTGTTTTTAATATTTTTACCGTTTGTGTGGGCTGGTGTTGAAGATGGGTGAGTAAAATATTTATTGCTTCCTTTATTTTATTATCATTCAGATTTGAACAGATTATTGCTTTCAAAGTGAGGATGAAACAGGAAATGAAGTGAAAATATTAATAATCAATATTTAAACATGATTAAAAGTTGGAGCAGTAACTCTGTTATTTCTGCTCTCATATTTTGGGATCATTTTCTCACCAACATGTCTCCCTCTGACAAATAATCTGATAATTCAGATTTTGTTGTTTGTGAGAAAATGTAGAAAATGAAAACACAGAAAACATTTGATTTTTTTTTGCCATATTGAATAAAATTTTATTTTTCACAGATGAATCCAGAATGACTAACAGGAGTTTGAGGTTAAAACTAATATTTTATTTCTGCAAACAGGTTTTTTCTATCTCACAGTAATATTTATATTTTATAGCAGTGCAGCAATAGTCCAAACTTGAAGCCAATAAATGAAGGAAGGAGCTAAAGATTAGGGTGATGGCACATGTTATGTTCCTCAGACACATTATAATTATAATTATTATATTTTCTGGATTGTTTTGTCTTGACTTTAGTTGAATGACTTTGTGTTAATATTCTTTGGAGTTTGGATAATTCCTGTGTTGTAATCTGGTTAATCAGTGGCTGCTGGTCAGCCTGTGAACAGGTGATACCAGGTAAACTCCACCACCAGGAATCAGCAGCGTTCTGATCGAAGCCGCGTCTCCAGCCTGACATGCGTTTGTTTTTATCAGCTCTTTGTTTGTTTGCTGTTTTGTGTCCGTTGTGGTTTTTGGCCTGGTGGGATCGATTGTCCTGTTCTCGGGTACTTTTCTTTGCAGTCGATCTTTATTCCGGGTGCAGCAGGGCTTCAGTGGCCTGCATCGGGTCGGCCCCCTGCTGGACCGTTTGGTTCTTTTTGCTCGGATCACCGGGTCCAACTTTCTGTTCACACTTTGGGATTTTCTTTGGGGAACTGAGGATTTAATTCTCTCTGTTGCTCCACAGAAAGTCCAAAGAAGCTGAAACAAAAGAAACAGTCAAGAGAGTTTTGACATAAAATGACTTTTTCAATCCTCATTTTTGCCTTAAATTTGTTAAATATGTCTCAAATATGTTGAGCCCTTTGTGGCCGTAACAGCAAAGAGCCTCTGAGGTTTGGATTTCATTAAAGATAAATAATCAATACCAGCAAACAGAAAGCTGATCAATGATAACAGATTTATTGATGGAATGTCAAGAAATCATTATTCATTGGAAATGTTATATAGTATTTTAACATGTTATTATTAAGCAGAAACATAAATGAACCAGGTATATTTTTAATGATCCTCCTTCTGCATCAGAGCGATTCCTCCATGTTTTCCTATCAGAACCAGAACTTTTGGTTCAGTGAACATCATCTGGATCATGGAGACGATTTGCTGAGATCTTGTTTCCAGGCAGGTTTTCTATGATCCTTCAGAGGGATCTGGGTTTCCTCCTCAACACCTTTCAGCTCAACTTCCTTCTGCTTTTATTGTTGCAGAGTCTGGAACCAGCGTGTCCTGTGTTTTCAACCAGGACTGCATTTTACCATGTCGGTTTGAGAACGAGATCAACTACATGAGATGGGAGAGTGAAAACTCTCTGATTGTATCCTATGACCATCGAGGCTCCAGTTACTCTGAGGGCTTCAGATCCAGAGCGTCTCTGTTTGAGGATCAGATCTCCAGAGGAAACGGCGACCTGCTGCTGAGAGGAGTGAAGGTTGATGATGAGGGAAGATATTGGTGCACTGCAAAGATAAATGGCTTATTGTATTTTAATTTTGTTGACTTCACCATAGAAGGTAAAACACTTTAACCTGAAAACATTTTATTGATTCATATTTTGAGAGTTTTTATGTTTTGGTTCCAGGACATTTATCTGCTTAATAGTTCTTCATTTTCTCATCTTGTTTGCAGCTCCAGTTTCTGACGTCAGAATCCATCAGGAAGGAAACAGAACCACCTGCAGCTCAGAGGGGATCTACCCTCAACCTGAACTCACCTGGTCCACTGAGCCTCCATCCAACACGGCTCTGCAGAACAGAACCAGAACCACAGTCCATCAGACTGAGGAGAAGCTTTATGACATCAGCAGCTCTCTGACGGGTCCAGACGGTTCTGATCGGATCTACAGCTGCACCATCAGAACCAGCAGGAACTGGTGGAAAACAACTTTAACCAGAGCAGGTCAGCAGATGGACAGAAAGTTCTAATTTCATTTAATAAACTGGTATTTTTGTTTCTGGTTTACGTTTAATTGGACTTTACTGTAAGCATTGCATTAAGTTTCACTGTAATGCATATCAGAAAATGAAACATCCAGAGGTTTCTGGCTCCAGCCGTGTGATCCGCTGGTTCCGGCTCCACGTCCGTCGGATCGGATGCGTGTTTCTCTCCCTGCTTTGCGTTCAGCCAGTCCTGCTGCTCTGTAACCTGCTGCTGCGTCTCTGATTCTACCCGGCCTCTCGCCCAGCGGCTGATTGCTCCTTTTATTGCCCCATTTCTGGGTTGCCCCCATTGCAGCTGCTGGACAACAGCTGTGTGAACTGAAGTGGACGTCTGCAGAGACAGCAGCTGCAAAGGAATCAGCACACATGCAACTCAGCAGCTCAACATAACCCGAAATAAATATATCAGCAAATGTAAAACCATGAAAATAACTGAAAATGGCCACATTGCTACACAATGCCTCCCTGTTTTCCTATCAGAACCAGAACTTTTGGTTCAGTGAACATCATCTGGATCATGGAGACGATTTGCTGAGATCTTGTTTCCAGGCAGGTTTTCTATGATCCTTCAGAGGGATCTGGGTTTCCTCCTCAACACCTTTCAGCTCAACTTCCTTCTGCTTTTATTGTTGCAGAGTCTGAAACCAGCGTGTCCTGTGTTTTCAACCAGGACTGCATTTTACCATGTCGGTTCAGGAATCGGGTTGCCAACATGACTTGGGAGCGTGAAATACCAAAATCAGGGATTGTAAGTTATGACCAGGGTAACATCAGAACCTCTGAGGGCTTCAGATCCAGAGCGTCTCTGTTTGAGGATCAGATCTCCAGAGGAAACGGCGACCTGCTGCTGAGAGGAGTGAAGGTTGATGATGAGGGAACATATGAGTGTCATGTATTTACAACTGGCATCTATTATAGACATTCTGTTGTCCTTGAGGTAGAAGGTAGGACATCTTCATTTGAAAACGTTTCAGTCAAAGAAGATTTTGATCGTTTGTATTTTGTTGTTGTGGGATGTTTCTGATGTGAAATTGTTCATTTTTATTCTCTTATTTTCAGCTCCACTCTCTTCAACCAGAATCCATCAGGAAGGAAACAGGATCATCTGCAGCTCAGAGGGGATCTACCCTCAACCTGAACTCACCTGGTCCACTAAGCCTCCATCCAACACGGCTCTGCAGAACAGAACCAGAACCACAGTCCATCAGACTGAGGAGAAGCTTTATGACATCAGCAGCTCTCTGACGGATCCAGATGATGATCCAAGTCTAGTCTACGTCTGCTCCATCAGATCTAAGAAGAACTGGAGGAGAGCAGCACTAAATGCTCCAGGTCAGCAGATGTACAGAAAGTTCTGATATCATTTAATTAGCTGGTATTTTAGTTTCTTCCTTTCATTTGATTTGACTTTTTCTTGAAACCTCATGAAACATCCAGAGGTTTCATGAGTTTTGATTCACATTCAGAGGGATTTTATTTTCCTGCCTTTCTAAACCCCATTTTACCGTCAGCATGACAAAATGAGAGGAAGCCTAATTAAAATGCATCCACCTGTAAATGAAAAGTATTTGTTCCAACATGATAACTGATGGTAAACAGTGAAACGTTTCAGAGGAAAAACACTTTCACATTCTGGACAATGATCTGGTCACTTTAAGGCTGACTTTGTGGAAACGTTTGTCAAGAATCATCAAAAAGATAAACATCAAAGCAGGTTTATAAGTTTTATTCCTATGAAGATGCAGAAATAAAGAAAGAAAACATTTTCTGTAAAATGCTACATGCTAGCTGTGCTGCTGCTAGCATCTCTAGCGCTATTATATTATTATTATTATTATTATTATTATTATCAATGTTGGCAGCTGATGGAGAACCAGCGTGAGCCACCAGGGGGCGCTTCCAGCCTCAAATAAACACTACAGAAATTAATCAGTAAAGCAACATGCAGCACAAATTAAAATGATTAAAATAAATTAAAACTGAAAACATATTAGTAAAATATAAAGTCAATCAAAAAGGCCAAGTTGCTTCACTGCAGACTCTGAGGCAAATGAAGCTCTAGAACGATAATTATTGTGGATTAAAGATCAATTATAGATATTAGGAATGAATTGAATGAACAAAACTCAGGATTTACATTTAGTTCAGAGTTTTAACGTTAAGCAATAATTTGTTTCTTCATAGATTTGCAGAAAAAGGTAAAGGAGTTTGAATCTCTTATTAAAGATAAATAATCAAAATAGCAGCAAACAAAAAGCTGCTGAAAGGTTCTGCATCAGAGCGATTCCTCCATGTCTTCCTATCAGAACCAGAACTTTTGGTTCAGTGAACATCATCTGGATCATGGAGACGATTTGCTGAGATCTTGTTTCCAGGCAGGTTTTCTATGATCCTTCAGAGGGATCTGGGTTTCCTCCTCAACACCTTTCAGCTCAACTTCCTTCTCCTTTTATTGTTGCAGACTTTGGAGGCGACGTGTCCTGTGTTATCAACCAGGACTGCATTTTACCATGTCGGTTTGAGAACGGGATCAACACCATCGAATGGGTCCGTAGATAAAACATCAGCTCTGATTGTATCCTATGACCATCGAGGCTCCAGTTACTCTGAGGGCTTCAGATCCAGAGCGTCTCTGTTTGAGGATCAGATCTCCAGAGGAAACGGCGACCTGCTGCTGAGAGGAGTGAAGGTTGATGATGAGGGAAGATATTGGTGCATTGCAAAGATAAATGCCGTCTATTATAAAAATTTAGTTTCCCTTACAGTAGAAGGTAGGACATCTTTATTTAAAATGAAAACTTTATAGAAATAAGATTATAAAAGTTACATTTTTATTTTGTTCTTCTGTAAAATTGTTTATTTATTCAATGTTTGTGCTGCAGCTCCAGTTTCTGACGTCAGAATCCATCAGGAAGGAAACAGAACCACCTGCAGCTCAGAGGGGATCTACCCTCAACCTGAACTCACCTGGTCCACTGAGCCTCCATCCAACACGGCTCTGCAGAACAGAACCAGAACCACAGTCCATCAGACTGAGGAGAAGCTTTATGACATCAGCAGCTCTCTGACGGGTCCAGACGGTTCTGATCGGATCTACAGCTGCACCATCAGAACCAGGAGCAACCAGAGGAGAGCAACTTTAGCTGGACCAGGTCAGCAGATGGACAGAAAGTTCTGATATTTAAAATCTTTGCTGTTTTTGTTTCTTTTAATTCTATTAATTTGACTTTTACTTGAATCTTCATAATGAAAAATGCAAATAATTGTAATTTTCTCTAAAATCTTCTTTTTGCCATGATAGTTTCTATAGAGTGAAGCATTACATCATGCAGCTGATTTATTTATTTTATTCTATTAAATCACTTTTTAAACACATTAAAAACCTTTCAATATAATTTAATGACAGAATCAAACCTTCTTAATAAAATGCAGCTGATTTATATCATAAATGTATTAATATTTCCAGTCCTTTTGCTTTGCAGAAACTTTTATTTCTGAGTTTCCTGCAGAATATTTGATGTTAAAGAATTTTTCTTTCTTTGTTCATTAGCTGATTTATTTCATCAACATTTCCAAATTCTTATTAAAATACAACGTCTGACAGGCAGAGAATATTTAGAAGCTTAACTCTAAATATAGTCTTTTATTCCATATATTGATATGTTTCAAATCTTCCTTCTCATCCTTGTGTTCAGTCATATTGATTATTGCAGCAGTGACTAAACATCAATCAGGAAATTGATGGTGTTGCATCAACCTTCCAGACGTCTCAGGTTCTGGTTCTGGTTCTGGTTCATGTTCTGGTTCTGGTTCTGGTTCTGGTTCTGGTTCATGTTCTGGTTCAGGTTCTGGTTCTGGTTCAGGTTCAGGTTCTGGTTCTGGTTCTAGTTCAGGTTCAGGTTCTGGTTCTAGTTCAGGTTCTGGTTCTGGTTCTGGTTCAGTTTCTGGTTCTAGTTCAGGTTCTGGTTCTGGTTCTAGTTCAGGTTCAGGTTCTGGTTCTAGTTCAGGTTCTGGTTCTGGTTCTGGTTCAGGTTCTGGTTCTGGTTCAGGTTCAGGTTCTAGTTCTGGTTCTGGTTCAGGTTCTGGTTCTGGTTCTGGTTCAGGTTCTAGTTCAGGTTCTAGTTCTGGTTCTGGTTCTGGTTCTGGTTCTAGTTCTGGTTCAGGTTCTAGTTCAGGTTCTGGTTCTGGTTCAGGTTCTAGTTCAGGTTCTGGTTCTAGTTCAGGTTCTGGTTCAGGTTCTGGTTCAGGTTCTGGTTCTGGTTCAGGTTCTGGTTCAGGTTCTAGTTCAGGTTCTGGTTCTGGTTCAGGTTCTAGTTCTGGTTCTGGTTCTAGTTCAGGTTCTAGTTCTGGTTCAGGTTCTAGTTCAGGTTCTGGTTCTGGTTCTGGTTCAGGTTCTGGTTCTGGTTCAGGTTCGGTTCTGGTTCTGGTTCTGGTTCAGGTTCTGGTTCTGGTTCTGGTTCAGGTTCTGGTTCTGGTTCTGGTTCAGGTTCAGGTTCTGTTTCTGGTTCAGGTTCTGGTTCTGGTTCTGGTTCTAGTTCAGGTTCTGGTTCTGGTTCTGTTCGGTTCTGGTTCTGGTTCTGGTTCTAGTTCAGGTTCTGGTTCTGGTTCTGGTTCTGGTTCTAGGTTCTGGTTCTGGTTCTAGTTCTGGTTCTGGTTCAGGTTCTAGTTCAGGTTCTGGTTCTGGTTCTGGTTCTGGTTCAGGTTCAGGTTCAGGTTCTGGTTCAGGTTCAGGTTCTGGTTCTGGTTCAGGTTCTGGTTCTAGTTCAGGTTCTGGTTCTGGTTCTGGTTCAGTTCGGTTCTGGTTCTGGTTCTGGTTCTGGTTCAGGTTCTGGTTCTGGTTCAGGTTCTGGTTCTGGTTCTAGTTCAGGTTCAGGTTCTGGTTCAGGTTCAGGTTCTGGTTCAGGTTCAGGTTCAGGTTCTGGTTCAGGTTCAGGTTCAGGTTCTGGTTCTAGTTCAGGTTCTGGTTCTAGTTCAGGTTCTGGTTCTGGTTCTGGTTCTGGTTCAGGTTCAGGTTCTGGTTCTGGTTCAGGTTCTGGTTCTAGTTCAGGTTCTGGTTCTGGTTCAGGTTCTGGTTCTGGTTCAGGTTCTGGTTCTGGTTCAGGTTCTGGTTCTGGTTCAGGTTCAGGTTCAGGTTCTGGTCCTGGTTCTGGTTCTGGTTCTGGTTCTGCATCCGAACCAGGAAAAGCAGCTTCAGCTTCTATTCTCCACAAATCTGGAAGAAACTTCCAGAAAACTGTGAAAGAGCCAAAAACACGGAGTTCCTTTAAATCAACAGTCAAAGTTTATTAGTATAGCAGCTTCAGCAACAAGGCTTTTCAAAGTGCTTCACATCATAAAGACACAAAAGAAACACAATGAAAAACATGTTGCAGTCGTTACACATCAGATTGTTCATCAATATTTAATGATCAGGTTTCAAAAGCAGCTCTAAACAGCTGAGTTTTCAGTCCAGATCTGAAGGAACTCAGAGTTTCAGCTGTTTTGCAGCTGAATCAAGGATAAAACCAGCTGCTTAGAGATGCTTTGATGAACAATAACTGGAACATTGATTAGGATGTTTCAATATTATTGATGATGGTGATGCCTTCTGACTAAATGTTATTGCTTATTTCATCTCTGGTTACAAGCAGTTTGAACTGCTTGTTGCTGAAATGTTCTGAACTCATAAACTTTGGTTTCTCAGGTGCTCAGGTTCCAATCAGCTCACTTCCTTAATTTGTTTGGTCTGGAGGTTCAACCAGCATCAGATCATCCTGACCAAGACTGACAGAAACATCTACATCTCAGAGGAGTGGAGGAAACATGTGAGGGATGTTTCAGCGTCCGGCAGCCTCACCTTACAGAATGTGACCTCAGATCAGGAGGGAGTTTACAGCTGTGAGCTCAGAGATGATGAGGAGACGATGATAACTCAGCTCTATCTGAGGAGGACTGGAGGTAACAGGATTCAGGATTTCAGCTTCATTAGATGCTCAGAATCTGACATTGTAAACTACAAATGAGTCTTTAAGCTAAACTGCTGAACTTGTTTGGTTCCAGAGAATCTGGTGGTTCCTGAACTCATCAGACGGACGGTGGTTTGTGTTGTGATTGCAGCAGCAGCAGCTGGATTCATAATGTTCTACAAGAAGAAAATGGAGGAAAGTGAAGCTCTGCAGCTTTAAAGCTTTCATTCACATTCAGAGAGTGGTTTTGTTTTAATGCCATTCTCCCATTTTAGCCTCAAGATGATTCATGAGCTGTGATGGTTCCACTAAATGATCAGCTTCATGTTCTTGAGCTGATTCTCATATTTGGAGATATTTCTGTTTTTATTTTTAGGATGATTTCATCTTCTGCCCAGCAGGGGGCGCAGCTAAATATATTCTTTATTATCTTCCAGCTAAACTTTCTCAGAACTTTATCAATAAAATGTTTATTTCTATAGAAAATTAGTTTTTTATTACATCTATTGATGACTGATGCGCTTTTATGATTTATAAGCTTCATGTAGTTTTACATTATTAGTTTTTTATATTCTTTAGTTTTTCCTCACATTTGTACATATTTCTGTTTATCTAAATGTGAAGATTTTACTGTGGTTGCATCTGCCGCCCAGCAGGGGGCGCAGCTAAACATGTTCTTCATATTCTACCAGTTTCTCAGAATGGGTCAATAAAATGTTTATTTCTATAGAAAATGAATTTTATTCCATAAATAGATGATTTAAGAGCTTTGATGTAGTTTAAGAAAATGATTATTTCATCATGTTCTTTTGTTGTTTCTCACATTTGTTAATATTTGAAGTTTTTTCCTCAATATGATTTTATAGTTGCATCTTCTGCCCAGCAGGGGGCGCAGCTAAACATGTTCTTTATATTCGACCATTTTCTCAGAAATGCATCAATAAAATGCTTATCTATGCAAATTGTTCCATTATTTCTTTGTTGCATAAATATCTTGTTCTTCAATAAACCAAATAAATATTATCTCATTTTTATAACTTGACATAAAACTTCTTGGATGAAACTAACAAACTAAATGAGTAAAACATTTATTGAAAACTTTATTAGAATCATTATTATTATTATTATGTAAAAAGTAAATTAATGCTTTCAAAGTGAGGATAAAATCAAAAATTAAGTGAATTTTTTTTAGAAAGAAATTTAGAAAAATAATGAAAAATTTAAATAATAACCATGTCATCTCTGGTCTCCTATTTTAGTGATAATTTAATCACCAACACGTCTCACTCTGAGAAATAAAAATAAAATTAAAATATTTATGCTTATCTTAAACATAAAAAATAAAATAAACTTTTTCTTTCCAAATTTTTTTTCCTACCTTTTTTATGCCCTATGAAAATAAACAAATGAAAATAATCCTGACACCAAGGATCATAATTTATGTATGAAATGGTTAATTAAAGGTCTCAGGTCTTTGATATATTTCCCTCATTTCTTGTTTCTTTGACTGAAGTTTTTTAATGTTTTTGTGAACTAATTTGATCTGTTATTATAATAGTCAGGAAATCCCTCTGAACCAGAGCGTCTGTTTCCTGACTCTCTGCTCCTCGTGTCCTTCGTCTCCTGGGGTAGAACGGTTTTATTTTAATAACGGTTTTATTGTAATAACGGTTTTATTTTAATAACGGTTTTATTGTAATAATGGTTTTATTGTAATAATGGTTTTATTGTAATAATGGTTTTATTGTAATAATGGTTTTATTGTAATAACGGTTTTATTGTAATAATGGTTTTATTGTAATAATGGTTTTATTGTAATAACGGTTTTATTGTAATAATGGTTTTATTGTAATAATGGTTTTATTGTAATAACGGTTTTATTGTAATAACGGTTTTATCTTAATGGTTGGATCGGTTTCCTGCACACCTCAACCGTCTCCTAGCAACGGTGGTTAATGAAACTCAACACCTTCCTGCTTTTTCTTTCAGTTCGTCTCCATGAGACAAACAGAGAGCATGCTGCAGGAGGAGCTCATCAGTTTTACTGATCCATCATATCTGAGCCGATGAGGTCAAAGGTTAGAGATTATGATCCACCACCACCAACCAGTAAGTAAAGTTTATTTATTGATATAATTTAACATTGAAATAAAAGTGATTCAACCTCCCCAAAGCTTTTTTCCCTCTTGCTCTCGGTGAAGGCAGATGCTTTTTCCTCATCTCCTTCCTGTCCTGCTTGCTCTGTTTTTGTCTTTATCTCATTTTTTGGAGCCTTTCTTTGCACATCCTCCGAATCTACAAATTATGGATCTGCTCAACTGGTCTCTTGATGCAATTGATGACATTTTCTCGATGAGAAGACTGGGCATAGGAGAGCCCTCCTGTCCTGCTTGTGGATTCCTGGCTCATCGACAAGTTTGTGACGGTTTTGGCCGAACAAGCGAACGCTCAGACTGTCGGTGTGGACAGAGATGCAAGTTAGATGTGAGTCTTGCTGAGACTCGCAGCCCAGCTGAGGACTAAAACTCACTAAGGGGATGGAATCAATCTCGGTTCAGTGGAACAACCAAACTAATTCGGATGATTGGGAACTGAGATTTATCGGAGAGACTTTAGGGACGACTGAGATGTATAATCTACCCAACCTGAGACATTTTGTATTTGAATTGGCTTTCCCCCTGTTGTCTTGGAGAGGCTGCATATTTCCAATGACCTTGAAGATGTAAACATAACGCTCCTTCCCACCTCCTGTTATCCATGCAGCAGTGGAGCTGAGCGCTTCCAAGGACAGGCCCTGATAACAGCATCTTATCGGACTTCTGCCAGGAGGCTGAGCAACGTGGTTTCATGGCCCTGTGATGTCACTGCCTTCACTCATGTCTTTGTTGTGCCCTTTGTTTTGTTTGAATGTTGTCATTTACCCTAATGTGTCCTTTCCTCTTTTTTCTTTATTTTGTTAGAAACTGTGGAGTACTCACTTTAACCCAGAAAAGGAATTAGAACAAATTTAGAATCCAGAAAACCGACGTTAGCAGCTACTTTTTAGATTATCCAGCAACACTGAATAGGAGTATCTAGTTTATCTAGTTTATATACTCTGGATCTACGTTATTAGACAACGTTTAGACTTTTATTCTTCCAACCCAGAAATGGAATTAGCAACCCTGAACAGGAGCACATAATTTACTTTAGGTCAACATTAGATTATTTTTCTTCTTTTGCTCTTTCCTTTGGTTTCTTATTTTGTTTCTATTTCCTTTTAATTCCTGTAAAGCACTTTTTATTGCATTGTTGCTGAAAATATGATACATAAATAAAAATTTCTTCACCTTTAAAGCTAAAGCTGTGGAGCGTTTCACATTTCATTACTAAAGCAGGAATGTTATTCCATGTTTCACACGTCTCAGATTGAGAAAATGAACCCAGTTTCTCCTCCAGTTGCAGCTTTAATCTACAGACACGTGGAGGACAAGCAGCAGGATGTCTGGACTGAACCTCTCTGTGTTTTTATCGTTGGTTTTCTGGATTTGTTCGACGGTTCAGGTTAAAGCAGGTGAGTTTGGAGGAGGAAGCTGCTTCTGTTCTGTTCATGAAATGTCATGATGATTTGTGGTAAACTGGTATCTAACAGAACAGAAACTGTAGTTTTCTTAATGTTTTCTCCTGCAATATACAAATATATAGTGATGCACTTTCAGTGTGAATTAAATGTTTCTGTGGATCAAGAGGAACTGAAGGTCTGTTGTGTTTCTGAACAGCAGCTGCATCACTGAATAAAACAAACAAAAGCTGCTTTTCATGAGCAGCTGCGTTTATTGTTGGATCATAAAGAACATTTATTGGCCCGGTTCCCTCCCAGCTTTCAGCCTCTTCACTTTCAGTTCAGACCATAAATGAACCATTTTGTTTCTTAAAACATTAAAAATCATTTTATTTATCTTAGTACTGAGTTTTTTTTATGAATAGTAGAGATGATCATGGAAGAGTTTTAGTTTTTAGAGCAAAATGTAGATTCCCAGTTACGCTCTCCTTCACCAGTATAAGAGAAGTAGAGAAACCAATAAATCAAACTGGTTCTGGTGCGAAACCAGAGAACCGACAAACAGCTGTGAGAAAACGAAAACTTCACTTAAAGTGGGATCCAGGATTTGAACCCAGAAACTTCTTCCTATTTTTAACAATCTGCTGCTGCTAGTTTCTAGTTTCAACATCACAGCTGTTTGAAATTTGAATATTGTTTTGCGTATGGAAATAATCCCGGCTGCGTCTGCATCTGCATCAGTCTGTTTCATTTCATGAACCCTCAGCAGATTCTGTTTAACTCTCCAGTTAAAACTCTACACTGAGAAATGCTTCAAATTCAAAAGTTTGCTGTTAAAAATGATCCAGTTTATTTTAATCATCATGTCTTTTAGATTCCGATAAACCCAAAAAACAATCCTTAGTAATGATTTACAACAGAAACATGGGCCGACTGGAAGCTTTGCATTGTGGAGTTTCTGCTCCCAGTTCCTGGTCTGGGCTCCTTTTGCTTGAATCACTGCATTAATGCAGCATAGCATGGAGGAGCTTAAATACCTGCCTTCAGGTCTTCATCTTTCATCGTTTTGTCCATTTTCCATCCAGCTGTTGGTTCCTTTAGCATTGTGGGTCGGTACTGAGTCCAACTGCAACATGAAATCAGCAGAAGGAAGCAGGAAGTTCTCTAGAATATTCTGGCCGATGCTTTGAATGTGAAATAGATAATAGAGAGAAAAACTGCTGCAGTTTCTAAATGAAGATGAGAAAGTTCCCTGCTGATCAGGGAACAAAAATAAAAATGAAACGAAAACTCTCAACCTGTTTCAACTCCTATTAAAATAGATCATTTAATGCAAAGTTTTATGAAAATCGGATGAAGTTAAAATAAACATTAAATGATAAAACTGATTAACTTCTTTCATTGCAGTAGACACGTAATTATTTGTAGAAGTTTTTTGTTTCATTTTTGCTTGTCTTGTTTATTTAGCTTTAGCTTGAAGTTCAGCTCAAAAACCAAACAAAACAAAACTAAAACGTAGAAACACAAATCAAGATTACAAGACTGCCACTGTGACTCAAAGCTATTAAACACAAAGAGGTGAAAAAGGGGAACAAAGACAAATATATGTTGGAGCAGCGAAGCAGCGAAGCAGGTCTGGATTGGAGCATCTCTCTGCTCAGTGACGCCTGAACGGCTGATCTGTGCAATAAAAACATTAACGAAGCTTTTCTGTAAACCCCCAGAGCGACACACACATCAATAAAAATAACTGCATGTAGATAAACAGGGTGTGTCTAAATATCTCTGCTGTGGTTTGACATCATTTAGAGATTTGCTAAATGACAAGACTTTGATAATGTGATCTATTTATTAAAATAAAACCTTTCTGCAAAATACTAGAATAACTGGAGCTCAACAATCATTTTGTTTAATGCAGGAGATATATTTCCCCTTCCTTTTAGCATCTTAATAATAATAACTTTATTTAGAAAGTGGTTTCAAATGAAGAGCTGAAAAATTACAAGGAGATACAGAAACTAAGATAAAACAATGCAACACAAAACCAAACAAAATACCAAGAAAAGCCGTAAGACAAACGGTATGAAAAAGTACATATGACAAAAGTCAGGTGTTCAGGCTTTTCTTTTATAAAATCCAGTGTAATAAAAGTACAAAATTGAAAAACAGTTGATAATTTTGTGAGATAATCTGAGATTTTTTTCTTTAATATTCCTGCAGAAACTGAGATCTTCTGCGTTTTCATGCAGCGCTGCATTTTACCGTGCAGCTTCCGCGGCAGCTCTGATGTGTTCATCCACTGGTTTCAGCAGAAAGCTGAACCACTTCATGTCCACTCATACTATGATAATATGGACCAACTGGATCACCAGAACCAGAACTTCAAGAACCGAACATCCCTGTTCCAGGACCAGCTGTCCAGAGGAAACGCCTCCCTGCTGCTGACTGGAGTGAAGGTGGAAGATCAGAGCAGATATCGCTGCTTCTGCAGCACCGTCAACGCAAACAAGGAGACATTTGTTCAGCTCAGTGTGGACGGTGAGAACAACCCAAATGTTTCCTGTCTCTGTTTCTGTTTCTGTGGTCTGCAGACACATTCTGACCTTTGCACTGTAAAACATTTGAGCTGCATTTAGTTGGGTCTACTGTCTTCTTCTCTTTAGGTAAAATAAATCCAGTGAGTTTTAGATTCTGAGCCTAAACATGTAAGTTTCACTTTTAGGTTAAAACGTCTTCAAATGTTTTACGGTGCATTTTCTTCCTGTAACTTCTTGTTTTTGTTTGTAGCTCCTTTCATCACATTCCCTCATATTTAGAGACTTTTCTTTAAGGCAAGCTGTTATATCATAAATTCTGCATTTGTATTTATTACCTTTCCTTCTTCATGTCTGCATTTAAACCACAAACTGTCAAAATTTGGCTCTAATTCCAGAAATATTATATAAATGAATATTGACTAATTACAATGTTTGTGCTGCAGCTCCAGTTTCTGACGTCAGAATCCATCAGGAAGGAAACAGAACCACCTGCAGCTCAGAGGGGATCTACCCTCAACCTGAACTCACCTGGTCCACTGAGCCTCCATCCAACACGGCTCTGCAGAACAGAACCAGAACCACAGTCCATCAGACTGAGGAGAAGCTTTATGACATCAGCAGCTCTCTGACGGGTCCAGACGGTTCTGATTGGATCTACAGCTGCACCGTCAGAACCAGGAGCAACCAGAGGAGAGCAACGCTGAGACAAACAAGTAAGTCACTGAATCAAACAGCAACAACAAAATGTAAATCATTTCAAACCAGAGAAAGTGAATAAAGTCATCTAGTTGATGTGTTTTTAAAAGAAAAACAAAAAAGTTCACACAAAAGATCAGCAGAGCAGAAGAAAAGTAAGAACAACAAAAAAAGACGTTTTGATTTAGAAATGAAAATTTCACATGTAACTCCAGTTTATTCTGGGTCACTGAAAGTCAAAGCTGAGTTGAGCAGGAAAATAAAAATGCTGAACCACAGAATGTGATACGCTTCTCTCCTGCTGCTGTGCTGTTGGTTTCTGTGCTTTTGATTCTGTGATCTTCCATATCCAGTCAGTGCGGGAAGTAAATTCACTGGGATCAGCATTCTTACTGGTTCACCTTGAAATGTTTTCCGCTGTGCAAATAATCCCTGTTCAAATAGTTTGTTAATGTCCTTATTACTAATCACAGCCTGACAGGAAGCAGCTGCTAAACTCACTCAGCCGTCTGATCCTAAGAAACAGTTCAAATCCTGCTAACGTTGATGAGGAAGTGATTTAAATAACTGATTGGGAGGTTTAATTAAATACATTTTATTCGTTTTTGTGACTGAAACCTGCTGTGCTGTGATTCCAGGTGTGATCGTCTCCAGCAGACAGACGTCTCTCTCCTGCGCCGCCTCAAACGTTTCTGTATCACAGTTTCTGTGGAGGTTCAACCACAGTCAGGTCATCGTGAGCCGGAGCAGTGAGAGCAGAGCCACAGTGGCAGAGGAGTGGAAACGTCACGTGAAGCAGGTCTCAGAGTCCGGAGGCCTCAGTCTGCAGGATTTAACCCCACAGCAGGACGGGATTTACGCCTGTGAGCTCAGCAACCAGGAAGAAACCTTCACAAGCAGCACCTTCCTGAAGGTGGAGCAGGAGCGAGGTGAAGCCGGGTTTAACTTCCACATTAAAAACAGGAGAATGTAACGTCTCAGTTCATCTGTTTTTACTCAGGAGGAACAAAACGCCATCGAGGTGTTTCCATCTGTGCTGCAGCAGCAGCAGCAGCAGCAGCAGCAGCAGCAGCAGCAGTTCTTCTCTGTGCTGCTCTCATCCTCCGTTCCAGGAGAAAAACGGTAAAAACACTTTTCCTGTTGATCCAAAGCTAACATTTTTAACCAGCTGTGTATTATGACTTTATGACGCAGATGTTTCTCTACCTTACAGGATCAATATGAGGAGGCTACACATTAGCATGCACATTAGCCATGCGCCTTCCTATTTCAGCCTCTCAACCTGCATTTTATAGCAATTATTTTAGAAAAACTCTATGAAAAAAATTTCCATAAATAGTTCAGAACCTGCTCAGCTGATACAAGGCATGAAATAACTTTACGTTTCACTGGCCTCGGCATGCTGGATGCATGAAACTCCACTGTTTAATTCAGCTAATAGTTGTAGTGATTATATGGTAAATAATAATTACATCATAATAGTTAAATGAGTGAAACGACCTGGTGTCACTCGTAGAGCTTCATCCTGGTCCAACACAGCAGAACTCTGAACTCCACGTCCTCCATCTTGGTTTTCATGTTCAGCCTGGGAGCGAATCAGAATAACTGGCATGTTTCACACAGATGTAGCTGCTGCACCGTCTCCTTCATCTGCTCACATCTAGATCCATGAAGCTCCAACTGGTTGCAGCTCATGGATCACTGCTTTACTTTTAAATCAGGTTTTTATCAATATTTATTTAATGGACTTATTAATATGGCTGCCTTGTCAATTCTGTCCAACTGTGAGTGTTTTTTATTTTAAAATGCTTTTATTAGCTGCAGATTAGCATTAGCATGCTGCATTAAACAGATCAGTTTTAAAGCGATGATTGAAGACGCATTTGTTCAGTTTGGCTTTTAATTGGTTTATTATTGTTTTAACTGATTTATTTATTTTATCATCTGTGTTTTTTATATCTGTAAAGCTCTGATCTGCAGAAGGTTCTGTATAAATAAAGTTTGCTTCCTTTAAAGGAAACCAATCTATTTCAAAAACAAGCATTTGACTGAAATGACATAATAAATAGTCGTGTAAATTATCTGTCATGCATTAATATCATTCCAGTTTTAGTAAAGTCTGCACTGAATACAATCAGCTTTTCCTCAAGATTGTGGAGCATTTACATGTGATTCAATTAACAACATTGTCTGTTATTATCTTGTATATTTCATTGTTTTACTGTTAACCTTCTTTTGTTTTTGGAATAAAGACATGATGATGAAATAGTACCATTTAAATATATTTAATTTGTTTTTCCCACTTTTTTTTTTTAATAAAAAAACTTCAGTTGTCCAGACTTTACTGTTCTCCATGTTTCTACAGAGTTTAATAGATCAGAAAACTTCTGTTTTTTTAAATAGTTGACAAATAATAAGAATCTTTATGAAAGATATTGATAACTTTAGCAAAGGGGCTGATGTATAAGAGGAACAGCCTGGGGCCCAGGACTGAGCCCTGAGGCACTCCGAGGTCATTTAGGTCATTTTCTTATTGGTAAATAACAAATGATCATCTTAGAAAAGTTCTGCTGGGTTTCTGCTCTGACCCGTTTTGTTTGGCTGAAAAGAAGGACAATAGATTGCATGAGAGGTTTTGGATCTTTATGTTTTTGTATTTGTGTTTTTTCTCTAAACAGATTTCTCAGTTAAATTCTCTGATTTTAATGTATTTTTCATTTTTCTGAAAGTCCTTTCAGAATTGCAAAGATACTGTATCTGCTGCCATGACGTGTGAGTTTCACTTTCTGAAATGAGAAACAATAATTGAACTTTTTCATCATATTTGTTGCGTGTATGTAATTGTATTACTGATTTCTATGGATGGAGGCTGCTGCCCCCTAGTGGACACATTTCATAATGCAATCATGAGTTTTATTTTCAAATGAAAAATATTAAAAACCTAAAACTGAATTTGTTTCTGAAGGTGATTTCAATAAATATTTGGTTCATGTTGGGAGAATAAATGTGATTTTGTTTTCTCACCGCTGCGTCATTTCCGCTTCATTCAAAACAAAGAGATCCAGTCAGTTTCCTCCCTTCCAGGTTCGGTTCTGGTGGTTCTGATGAAAACCGAACCAGGATGGTGGATTAACGGGAATCTGAGATGAGACTCTTCTGGACTTTTCTGCTGCTTTTCCTGAGATCTGCGGCTGCAGAGGTCAGAGGTGAGTTCAGACCCAGTGGACCTGATTGGATCAGAACCGAAACATGTCGGTGATCCAGGATATCAGCGGATCGTCCCGAAACGAAACACGGAGTTTTAGGCGTCATTTGGACTCAGACCAGGACGCGACTTGCTCCCTTCTTTTACTGTTGTTTTACGTGTTTGTTTGTTTGTTTGTTTGTTTGTTTGTTGTGGTTTTGTTGCCCTCCTGCAACAAAACTGGACATATCGTCTCACATTTTAGATTTTTTACAGATATAAATAGAAATGTTCCAAACAGGATGGAGATAAAGATGCTGAATTAACTGAGTCCCATTGAACTCACCATCAGATGAGCAGCATGTTTCATGTTTCAGTGAATCCTGTTGCCCAGGGTAACAGGATTCACTGTTACCCTGGTCCATGAAGGGTATGTTAATCAAACATTCAGCTGTTTGATTAAAGGAAAACAAATTAATATCAGCTCACATGGCTCTTTCATTATTTTAATAAAAATAGAGGAAAACGAGATATATACAGGGCCGATTCCTGCATGCATGGGGCCCAGGGCGGGCCCCTCCTGCAAACCTCAGTCTGCCAAAAAATATATATATATTAGGCTACATATATTCTTAGAAAAATGTGAAACCTCATTCTACAAAAAATTAGAGTCACTGTAACATGGTGAGACAAACACAAAGTAACTCTAGTGGTGAAGCAGCATTACGTCGCTTTATGTTGCGTCCTGATGCCCCCAGGCCATGCCGCCCTGGGCAGAAGGCCAACAGGACTAAACCGACGTGTTTCTACTTGCAGAGGTTTCCTGCGTCTGGCTGCAGTGCTGCGTCCTGCCCTGCAGCTTCCAGAGCCACGGCGATGATGTCATCCACTGGTTTCACCACAACGGATCAGAACTCAGAGTTCACTCTTATTATGAGCACCAGGACCAGCTGGGTCACCAGGACCAGAGCTTCAGAGGCAGAACCTCTCTGTTTCAGGATCAGATCTCCAGAGGAAACGCCTCCCTGCTGCTGGCAGGGGTCAAAGTTCAGGATGAAGGAAGCTACAGGTGCTACAGCAGCACCATCCATGAGAGCAGGGAAACCTTCATGGACCTTTCAGTAAACGGTACCAACAGAGAAACCAACACACTTCCCTGGTTTTGAGAACTTTTTAAATGATTTTTCTGTGTTTTATTGCAGCTCCAGTTTCTGACGTCAGAATCCATCAGGAAGGAAACAGAACCACCTGCAGCTCAGAGGGGATCTACCCTCAACCTGAACTCACCTGGTCCACTGAGCCTCCATCCAACACGGCTCTGCAGAACAGAACCAGAACCACAGTCCATCAGACTGAGGAGAAGCTTTATGACATCAGCAGCTCTCTGACGGGTCCAGACGGTTCTGATCGGATCTACAGCTGCACCGTCAGAACCAGGAGCAACCAGAGGAGAGCAACGCTCAGGAAACTATGTGAGTAAAATTCACTCTGCAAAAACACAAAATATTACCAGGCATTTATGAAATATCCAAAAAAACTAACATGCAAGTAACTTTTCAGAGAGATTTATTGATTCCTATTTTAACTCAATAATTCCTTAATGCTGCTGAAAAAGTTTTAGATCTACTGGGAGATTATTTAGGTTTTTCCAATGTTATCAATGAAGTTTATTTGTCAGCAGCGAGGCGGTTCAAAGTATCATAAAAACACAAAATTACTAAGTTTTACACTCAACAGTTGAATAAACATTTAGATGAGAAAAAGTTTCTTTTCATCAAAATTAAATAATTGTTGAAACTCTGATATCTTTTTGAATTGTTAACTGTAGTTTAGTTTTGTCTGATATTTGCAGTAACTAAAGTAAAATACTTGGTAAGATTTTCTGTTTCCTGGACAGAGACTGGAGAGCTCCACTCTCCCAGGCGGGTTTTAGTTCTGCTCTGCGTGTCGGGTCCGATCTGCTGCCTCTGCAAGGCGTCGCCAGGGAAACGAAGGGCGAAGGGATTTTCTGCGTGAGCAGAAAGCGAAGCTTCGCTGCTGACCTCCTCTGAGTGAAACGCTGAGCGAGCTGCAGACTGGATGACTGCATCGGTTTGCAGTTCTACGTTTTTTGGACTTTAGATTCATTGGGACGGCATTCTGTACAAATAATCAATTTAAGCTGTGACAGGAGGCGCAGATAAATGAGAATTTCACCCGAAGAAGAAGAAGATGGTTGGAGGAACGTTCCTCTGCCTCCTGATTCTGCAGCAGGACCTGAAATTCACAGTTTCTCTCCAATCTGACTGAATTTCAGGACTGAGCAGAAACATGTGAATCTGGTAGAGGAGGTTCTATAAAAATATTTATTCAACGAGGCTGAACATAAATGCACGCCACACTTTTCAGATATTTCCTGTGTTTTTCCTGTGTGGCTCCAGCTGTCAGCGTTTCGGCCGGTGTGTCTACCATCCCCTGCTCGGCTCCCGTCTCCTCCCTCCAGAACTTCTCCCTCACCTGGAGGTTCAACCACAGCCAGGTCGTCGCCACCCAGGCAGCCGGCTCCACCTTCACGGCGTCAGACGGGTGGAGCAAACGGGTGGAGGGCGTCTCCGAGTCCGGCGACCTCACGCTGAGCGGCTTGTCCTCCAATCAGGACGCAGTTTACAGCTGTGAGCTCCGGGATGAAGAGCAGACGCTCATCACCAACATCCTGCTGGCGACTCGGGAAGGTCAGAGCAAATTCTCTTTAAATGTATTCAGTTCAAAGGTTAAAGTGAAAAACATGAATCAGCTTCATGTTTTAGTTTCATCTGGTGAGACTCAAACCGGAACCAGGAAGTCCAAACCTTCTGCACTCTGAGACAAAATCATAAACACACTCATTAAAAATGCTAAATCATTTGATTACAAATTGATCATTTTGTGATTTAATCATGGGATGTTTTCATGAAGCAAAATAGAGAATAATAATTTATTGCAGGTTTTGAAAACTGATGTTTCCTTCATCAGGAGAAAGGTTTCAAACTTTTTTAGTCGAATGTTTTCTATTTTGTTGGCTTAGAAAATGTTTTTAAACTCAATGATAAAAGTGAACTTTTTCCTAAAACTAAATAATTAACAACTGGGAGTCAAAGATCCGCTGAGGAAAAAGTGTCTGAATGTTTGTGGCCTGACTTCAGAGAAATTAACATTTTTTAGCAAACATTTTTTATTTAATTCTTAAACTACAGTCAGGGCCGCATGCAATTACCCCCAGGGCCACACATGGCCCCTGGGCCGCACTTTGGACACCCCTGTCCTGAACTGTGAAGGAAGTAAAACAAGTTAAACATTTTCTATCATTTTCATCCAGCTTGTTGTGTGAATCATTTTATTTTGACTGCAGTCTCTGACACACTCATGTCTAAAACAGGTCAGACGTGGAAAAGAGACTTTTTGTCTCGAACAGATTTACCTGAACAGGTGAAGGTGAGTAAAAGAAACTGTGAGGGTTTCTACTGCTGCAAACACGCTGCTTCTGGGCTCTGCTGCGCTGGAGGAAAGTTCTCTGGAAGGACGAATCACGCCTCTGGGTCTGGTGATCTGATGGAGGAGTCTGGGTTGGATGGGTGTCAAAGTGGAAAGTTTGGTGGAGGGAAGATCTTGTTGGGGCTGTTCTGTAGGAAACGGCTCCTTCCTGTTCCAGACTTAGGCTGCGTTCATGTAGCAGGAGGATGCGACCCAAATCTGCTTCCATATTCTGATAGTTCAAACCGTCTGCAGTCTCAACCAAAGCATCACATTTTCTCAGATTTTACGTCTTTAAAGTGAGACATGGGTCATGAATCAGGATGTGAACAATATCTGAAAATTAAAATGATAAACTTATGAAGCAGTCTGAGTCAGTGAACGCATCACCACCACTCATTTCTGACTCCACATCCCATCAGACTCCTCCACAGAAGCTGCAGCTGCTGCTCTGCTAAAGGCTGTTAGCCGGATTTCCTCTTCTCTGCTTCCTTCTTCTGTTTTTGATCTGTTGACAAATAAACTTCGAAAATGATCTATAATCGTCTCCTTACTTAAACAGAGAGCTGCTGTGTGGCGTCAGCGTTCTTCAGCGGACCTTCTCGTCCAACATCAGTGTCTGACCTCAGGAATGCTTAAATATTCCCATGAAGATGCTCCTAATTCCAGTTTTCCCAGAGGAGTTGGAGCTACCGGAGGCGTTTTCTCTCCTCTCTGCACACAGAAAAATTTGACCAATGGTTACTTAAAAAAATTGAGGCAACAAAGTGACACGTAATATAATTGAATAGAATTTAAGTTCTACAATTTTGATTAAAAAGTATTGAATATGTTAACTTAACTTAACTTAAAAAAATTAAGTACATCTTAATAAAAGCAACAGCTGAAATGTGTTTGATTTATTAATATCAATGCAAATGATCATTTATATTGCCCCAAAATATTAAGTAAATCCAAGACAATTTCACAAGAAAAACTAATTTTTATTTACCAAGTATTTGAGCAAAAATGATTTAGATTTATTAAATATCTGGGGGAAATTTAATCATATTTACTAATAATCTAGGTGAAATTAACTTATATTTATTAATTAAATGGGTGAAATTGATTTAAATTTACTAAACATCACCATAAAAATTATGTGGATTAAGTAAATACAAATAGTATCAACTCATATTGTAGCACATTATTGGTTAATTCAACACATTAAAACTGTTGTTCTTATTAATCTGTAGCTAAAATAATTGATCAATTTTAAGGTTTTTATTTGTATCATAGCACTTTAAATCTATTCAATAATATTGAATGTCACTTTGTTGCCATAATTTTTCTGTGTCTAATTTACACAATATCCTGACCAAACTTGAGTGGCATCAAAAAACAACAAATTACAATGCATAAAACTGCAGCAGCATTTATTTGTGCAATTTTATAAAACATGTTTATCCAGCACCAACTAGTGCAAAATAAAACAGAGAAGGGGCACTATATATCAGTATCAAGTCAAAAACATAATGCCACTCTGCTCAAAGTATAGTTAACATGATTTTTAGAACAATCACATCAACAATCAACGTGGACTCAGTTAAACTTGCTTCAACAATTTATTAATCACATAAGAGTTCACTTTATGTTTAAGGCATGCAGAGCACAAAACAAGTATGCACATAAAACTTATCTGGGGAAAACACATGACAAGATGTGAGAGTTGGGCGAGACCTTTGAGGCATAAAAACTTCCTATTTTTTTTTGTATGTTTATGCTACATCTTGTCACTGTGTCGGGGCCCTTGGCTCCATGACACTTTCCTTTTAGAAATATAAGTTGAAAAACAGAACTGAAAAAATACATACTAAATAAAGTGCAAATGAAACACAACAAAGTTTTCCAGCCTGCAGATCATCACCCTTCAGTGGTGAAGCATGCATGGGCTCTCCAAAAAGGCAATAGTGGATACTCTATGCTGTATAAAAGAGACAAGGGTTCATGTGACAGACCTGAACAGATCCAAAGCCATATAACAGGCACATATGAGAATAAGGGGTCAGTCCTTAGAAAAGGTGGTTAACTGCAATGTACTGCAAGAAAAAATACACATGCAGAAATCCACTTAACTAAAAATGACCCTAATTTTAACGAACTTCAGAGCATTTCACAAAGTTTTGCGTGACGGTTTTGACAGTGACTTGTCTATTCCCTTTTGTTTAGCAAGGGTCTGTTTTCTTAAGCCAGTAGTTTATTCCTGAGGCTGTTCACTTTTGGGGAGAGCTTTGAACTATCCAGCCCGAGGAGAAGTTTCTGAAACACTTCAAACGTGTATCTGAGCTCCTTTGGATAGGCAAGATTCACAGCATACGCCAACCCAACAATCAGGGAGCAAGCCCTTGGAAAGGTACCCAGAGCAGTTAGAATTTTCACGCCGTCCACCACGATACCGATGTCTGGATCCTGTGACGTGTTAGCTTTGATGTTGTAGATCTTCAGGCTTTGAACAGCAAGGTCCTGTGACACACTGTCTTCATCAGCATCCTGTAATAGCAAGAACAATGTGCATATCAGACAGTGCAGCCAAAGGAGAAGGTTCCATTTCCCAAATTGCTTGCAACTGTTTGGACTAGCTCTTGCTTGTAATGCACTCTATTTATGTCAGTGTTTTAGACAAATCTGAGATAACACTAAAAAAAACGCACATAATTTAAAAAGGAAAAAAAAATATATAAATCAATCATAATAATATATTATATTACAATATAATCAATTATGCAATGAGGAGCTGAACAGTTACAAATATTTCTATATGAAGTTTCTGAAATTTAATCAATCAATTACACTATTATTTCTTCCTGGCACTGTCTTGATTAATATCTTATTCTGCGTAGCCTCAGTATTTCTGTAAAAATGTCTTTGTATTCACAAAGCAGCGTCTTGGCCATCATTTCTTAGCTCACTTTTAGGGACAAATTGCCAAGACTTAAAAACAAAAAAAGTTATGGTTAGGTAAATCATTTTTAGGAAAAAAATTACATAAATTACTGACAAGTTTTTAAATTATGCCAGTTGGTGAAATCAAATTGAGATAGCATTCTGCACTAGCATTTAAAAATTCCTTAATGGAAAATAAGAATTTAAACACACTTAACAGAGGACAATGATATATCTTGCCAAGAACTATTGGGAGAAATACAGTTATGACTATTTTGTGATTTGACTTTCCAACAGAGATGAGAGAAATCACCTACTTTATATTTTAACATCTAATTCAACTTACATCGTACTCTTTTAAGAGTTGATCTGTAGATTCCCCAAGGTACATCATCAAACATCGAATGATAACATCTCTGGTCATGTTGATGTCAGGATTGCTTGGAGTCTGAAACGAAAAAAAGAAACACCAGGTGGTTTATATTACTGTTAATATTGAGTTCCTGTGCCGTCTTGGGGACCAGTGTAATAAAACACTACTGAGACAAATTCTCATGCGATTATTTCATATTCCATTTATAAAGACAATCATAGTAAATTTAGTAAATTTAAGTAATGATATTCCAGAAGTTTAAACACAAAACTTTGAGAATAAAATATTAGCAACGATAATGCTCAATGAAGGATACCTTGAGTAGGATAGCCTGCAATCTCAACCCCATGCTTCCGCCCTTGGAGTGGAAGAGGTTCAGAAGTCGAGGAGTATATTCATCCAGTTTGGACATGAACTTTGATTCAAGATGCACCATTGTGATTCTGTGAAACTCATCCTGGATCTGAAAGACAAATCATGAAACCAGTTTTAAAGCATCAAATATTACCAACATACATACTGTTCTTACGACATATTTCAAAAGCAAGAAGATGGATCAAATTTGATCTATAAAAAAGATGACAGTAACATAACACATTTTGTTTTAAATAGCTAAATGCAGAACCACAAATGCAATCCTTCACATTGACTAGGAATATTTCTGATTAGCATGCACTTAGAACTCACGTGAGATGTCTCAAACAGAGCAGGCCATCTGGCTTTGATGTCCTCTATACTATAAATATTAAAATCAAAGATGCCCAAAACTGACTAAGGAAACATTTCTCTCACTCTCTCTGTGGCAGATCAGTCAGTACGAAGCTACATACTGATTTCAACCCAACATTCACAGACGCGTCTCAATGTAACTGTTTATCTGTCAGTGTGAGCTGCAGCCACAGTTTGAAAGCATAACGTTTTTCAGAGAAAACAGGAAAAAACGAGGAAGCCGTTTGTGCCATCTGAATGTAACTAACGTAACGTTAATGGAGAGCCTCAGTGAGAGCCGGTGAACTTGGCTTTAGCAAAACACCAGCCGTTGTGCTCAAAACACAACAACGGACGTTCGATGAAAATAACGCCAAATTAACAACAGCGCACTTTGTCTGAAAATGCGACTATGCAAAACGGCTGATTTTTCTTTCGAAATGTGTAACGTTATAAAAACTGATTAGAAATCTGCTTTTAACATGTTACTTGAGTAAAAATGTTACTTGAGTACATTTTAATTGTAAAAACTAAATGCAGTAACTTTAAACGAAACTCCTAAGTTGATTAGCTTCTCACCGTTGAAAACAACGTCTGTTCCTCCGTTATGGTGCCAAACATGCTAGCTAGCTTGTTACTGTAGAGGAGGGGGAGCTCGGGCTGAGGCCAAAAAACTAAAGTAAAAGAGTAGCTTGTACTCTACGGCCACTATATAACGGTATTACGTTAGTCACATTAAATTGTGACATTGAGACTACTTTTTCAATCATTGCAATGCATTTAGTCAAATCAAAGACGACGTAGACTGACGTCGAATCCTTCACACTATAACTTAATTGACTTGCTGTACAGTAAAGTTGGCATGTTTGCTAATTTGCAGTAACTTAAGACAATGTTTAACTGCTACAGAAACTTGAATTGTTTAACTAAGAACACTTTAAACATGTCTTACCTTTAAGCAAACGGTAGTCCACAAAATGCTGAGCAGACTCAACGTTCCTGTGATGAAAATGCCTTGGGCGATAAAAATAACGGCCTCTTCTTATTCTTCTTTTTGTTTTATGGCGGTTGGCAAACAACTGTCAGGTGCATTACCGCCACCTTCTAAATAAATGAGTAAAATTTATTAATTTTCAGCACTTTTGACTTTATCAATGAAAATAAATAAATTCTACTTATAGTTTTTCTGCTGATTTTATTTAAATAAAAACAGAGTAAAATGCAATTAAAAAAATATTCAAATTTGGTTAATTCAGCTCAGTGAGATTCAAAACTGCACACAGTCTTTTTTATTATGTATAGTTTGCTCATATTTATTTAGTAAATATTACTTAAACTTGATCACACTTTTTTCAGTGTGTGTTTTAATGATCCTGCAGGTTTGTTCTGGCTGTTTGTGTTTCAGGACGACACAGCCGGGTCGCAGTGATCGCCTGCTGTGCGCTGACAATCATCATATCAGCTGCGCTGCTCGGAGCCTCCCTGATGGTCTATAAGAAGGTGAAATATTCACATTTCAGCTGCTGGATGGAGTCGCTGCTTCCTGTACTGACCCACATGTGTCTGATCCAGAAGCAGAACCTCCAGTCTGAGTCAGAGACGCTACAAGCCGAGGTCAGAGTTCAACCTTCTGCTCTGTTTTAGTCGCACAGTTTCACCAAAAATCTGAAGCTCACAGCAAATTTGTGGTAAATTCAAAACCCTTAAAGAATATTTGATGACACAGAAATGAAATCAGCAACATCAGGATATTTCTGCTGTGACGTCTTGTTGTGTTTTACTCTGAAAGGAGCAAAGTGTCTCCATCTGCAGAGAGAACATTTCTCTGTTCTGCAGAACAGAAACTGAACTAAACCGCTTTTACTGAAACCCTCTTCACTCAGGGAAGAGTGAAACTCCTCCTTCCCTCATTTCCTGGACTAAAGCTTCGTTTGTTTCAGCGAACCGCTCAGGCATTGACTGTAGTGTTGCTGCAGTGTTTCGGTGAAACCCTCTGCCAACATCTGCAGCAATGCAGACCTTCTGGCCGCAGAGCTGCTAGTGAGTTACTGCACTCCAGGCGTGCTGCAGCGGGATCCATACTGGAGTTGGAGGACTGGACTCGGTCACCCCAAATGAAATGAACATTTTGAAACTACACAGCATTTCTACAAACATGTATTTCTGTAAATATTTAATGTTATGCCTTTTGGGGAATGTTTAGAGATATTAAAGTGTAATAATCATGATTTTTAGTTCAGCAGCTTTTTATATAAATTAACAATAACCAAACTGATGCTGACTAATATAAAGCTCTTAATCTGACCGAACTATGTTATTGTCTCATAAAATATAATAAACCATGTATAATCATCATGTAGGAACATTATTCATGATAATGTTTGCATATGAACTTCTGTGCAGAATTATGTTGAATGTTCTTCATCAGTTTTTGTAGTTTCACAAATGTTACTTTTACTCATTTTGTTTGCTGACGTTTCCTGAGAATAGCAACAGTTTCTGAAATGTTGCCCAACCAGAAGTTGTTTTTAAAGACATGAGAATGAACCGAACAGCTGAGTTCATGAGTCTTTTTGCTGACTCAGCAGGATGAATATGAGTTATTTGCACCCAACAGCTGTCTGCTCTTTGAAAGTCAAAAATGTGATTGAAAATATTTAGTTTTGTATGGATCGTATGGCTGTTTTATGCATTTCTCATTCAGTTGTATATTTATGGTGTTTTAACATCAGGCTCATTAATATTCATTAAAATGGGACAATAGAGAAGGTTTTTGGTATTTTTTCTTTTTTTTAGTATTCCTCTATGTTTTCTTCAGAAGAAGGTGGTTTCTTTTTATAATTATTAAACTCCAAACTGTATCATCTGGATGAGACAGAATATTGTTTTCATATGTGGAATTAAATACAGCCAGAGAAATCCGACATGACGTGTTTTCCCCGGCAGATGGCGCCGTTTCCTCGTCATTTATTGTCTTTTCTTTGTAGTAAATGAGAAGCTGAACTTTAGCAGCTCTTCTGTTTCACAACAGAAACAAAAACATGTTTTTTTTCATCAGTGTGTTTATAAATGTTATTGTTATTCAGAAGAAACTGCCACTCGCAACATGGCGGTCGCGATGACGTAACGCGAAGGCAGAGGAGCGTCTGTTGCGTTTACTGTGGTTCTGGTGCAGCGGAAACAACTCAGCCAGCAAAATACCCAACGAAGGATTCGGGACCATGGACACCATCGGTGAGTCTCACCCACAGCGGGAGTGGACATGTCCCCACCCACTGTGGCCTCGGGACAGTCCCCACCAATATGTCCTTCTTTTCTTTCTTTATGTGCATCAATGTGCGGACAGCAACTGGCAGCCAGTGGCGCAACAGGTGGCTATGCAGCGCATGCAGCGCATAGGGGGCGCAAAAACCATGTGGGGAATTTTTTTCTAGTCAGCATTTTCTGCACTTATCAGCTGTTTGTGTATGAAATGATCAATAACAGGATCAGCAGTGATTGGGCGCCCAGTCCAGCCCATCTGCTAAATGGATTGTAGAAAAGAACTGAAGCTAAAGATGGGCGCAGAAAAAAACTGAAAACGGAAAAGGAATAAAGATGTTGGAGAAAAGCTTTTCAAAGCGGTTGAAAGACAGAAGGTGAGAAATGTCAGTGAATGGAAATGTTCAGGTTTGAACCAACACAGGACGCAGTTTAATCCGTATTGATTAAATCACACACATCCCAACAGTAAGGGTAATAATAACCACCCAAACAAAACACGGGAAATATTAACCTCATTGCAGGATTTAACTAGACCCCAGTAACTGACGCTGTTGCTTAGAGACGGACTGCGCAGCCGCAGTGAGGTGCTATCAACCCGAGACTTTAAAATGTCCACCGGATGGATGGATGGATGGATGGATGGATGGATGGATGGATGGATGGATGGATGGATAGATAGATAGATAGATAGATAGATAGATAGATAGATAGATAGATAGATAGATAGATAGATAGATAGATAGATAGATAGATAGATTTCCTGAGACCAAAAAATAATATCAATGAATATTTAAAGAAAAAATTACAAACAAAGATTAATAGTACATAAATAAATATTGTGAAGGGAACATTATAAACGTTTATTATTGTGTAGGACAAATATTGATATCTTTAACAAATAGTGTTTTGTGGTCAATATAATTTCACCATTTTATTATTGTGGGTTGCCAGTTTGGATCAGGCTTCCTATCAAGCTGTAAGAATGACAGAAAACATGCTGACAACATGCTAACAACATGCTAACAACATGCTGACAACATGCTAACAACATGCTAACAACATGCTGACAACATGCTAACAACATGCTAACAACATGCTAACAACATGCTTCAGCGCAGAGGCGGTTCCAGACTCGGGCCAACAGAAGCGGCTCTTTGACTCTCTACATGTTTACATGGAGGGAAAGGGGGGATGTTTGCATCCACCTCTAAAAGCTGCGCGCTGAAACTTAATTCCTTTGTAAAAGTATATAATCTGGTGTAGCGTTTCTCAGCGGGCCTTCAGTGGACGGCAGGGGGCGCTGGCGCGCTGAGCACGTCAGCTTCGGGGAAAAGCGGCTCGATCGTTTCCGGTCTCTTGAAAAGGTAACAATTAATAATGAACATCGATCCAAAGCCCCAACTAGTTAGCCGGAGAAAGTTTTTAAGATGTTCGCCTCGTTACACATTCACAGATACAAAGGTCAGTTTTACTGTCTTTAAACGTTGTGGCTAACATTAGCTTTAGCTTATGGTAGAAGTTAATCTCTGACATTTTCCTTGTAAAAACGTGCTACTTAAGTATCTAAACATTTTCCATCTATTCTGACGGACAATGTTTTTACCTTATTTTCAAGCATATTGCGTGTGTTTACTGTGGTTCGTGTCAAAGGCCAAACAACGGGGAGATTAGGGTTCAAGGTTTTTGTTTCCGAACTATAAGGAAGCACAACAACCCCAGAGCTTAACAGTAGAGCAGCTCTGGTGTCGGAGTTCTGGTGCAGCTGACTGTTCAGGTTGTTGCTTTTAGGTAAATATGACCGTGTTGCTTCAGGTCTCTGTGTTATTTTGTTTTATTAGTTTTGCATGTTTCTTGGGAAGCAGGACGGTGTTTACAGCGGATCACATGCTCAGCTGTCTGGCTCTGCTCTCTAGTTCCCATAAACTCTCCGTCAGGCTGAATACAGAAGTGTTTCCATGGAAACGGCACAAAACGGCTCCTTTACTTTCTTCTTTAGGCTGGAGAAGCTGATCCAGAGTGAAGTGTGGCATTAGCTTTAACTAACGCCGCACAAATATTTACAAGTCACCATCTTCTTAATTCAGGATTGTTTGGAAATCCATGAAAACTTAAAAGCCCATTATATTAGGAATACAAAAAAATGCATGGTATTGTTTATTTGAGTCTGAAATACGACTTTGTCTTTTCTAGCTGTCATAGTAACTGAAAGCAGAAGAAAAGAGCCGCATTTGAGCATGCAGGTGCAAAGAGCCCTTTCCTTTGGGGGCGTTGCAGTTATATCCATGTTTTAATACTGCAGAGTTCAGTCTTTATGTAAATAGATCAAAGTTTAAACCGGCATTGTTGTACATCTTTTATCTGGTCATTTTGTGCAATTTTTAACAACTACCATCAGAAAACAGCACAGAAGAAGAATATTTCTTTCCACTCTGGCTGCTGATAGGCCTGCAGATTTTACCTGGACTGTCCATTGCATTTCTCCTAGACGCTACATCATTGCATCGTCTGTTCGTAGAACGTGGCGATAGAGCAATCATCAAATAGGATGAAATATTTCATAAAGCATATAGGAGTCAAACCATGGCTCCTACAGCGACAGTTAAATTATTGGCCAATATAAAAGAGAAATTTGCTTTGTTCTCTCTTGAATCTTTACAGAACTGAGAGAAACCAAACTGTTTATAGATTTATATGCGGAGAGAATATTTATTTTTACATAAACATCAGCAGCATCTCAGCTTTAAGCCCCATTTTATAGAGTCCAGTAAAAACTCTCCTCACCAACTGGCCCAACCCAAATACATTCAGCCGCCTCTTCATTATTTGCTATATTAAAGCACAAAGCAGCGTCTGTCCGAAGGGCTGAAGACGGACATGATGAAGACGGGGGACATTTGTCTCACTTTGTGTGTTTTTCTTCCAGATATCTATCGTCTGCTGTTCATCGCGACTGTGCTGTTTGGTTTTTTACTATGGATAATAATGATGCTTGTGGCGTACTTCATTCCTATAATGGTCAGTTAAAAACAATACTTTTATTCGTGTTTTTTGTTAGTTTGTTGTTTTACATTATAATCTTGACTGTGATGTGTTTTTGACAGCCTGCTAAGCCTAACCGGTAAGAACCGATCAAATCAAATGTTGCGTTTTCTCTCTCGTTGAGTCACGCTTGTTTTTGACTTTCTTTAAATTTCCGTTCAGTCATTACTGCAAGGAGGAGGCAGGAGGCACCAACTTATTTTCTGTTCCCTCTCAGCTCCGAGGACGGCGTCCCGGAGGACATCGTGTCCTGTCCTGGCACCCAGGCGCTGGTGTACCACGGACAAGACCCCAGGCACCAAATGGTAACGGCTCCAGCTTGAGGACCAGCTCCGTATTTTACTGCCACCGTCTGAGCAAAACTGTGATCTGATGTTTTATGTTGCTTCTTCGTCGCTGAGCTTCGTCTCTGATTGTGGCCAAACAAATCCTCTATGTGCTGCCGAAGTCTATATGCTGCTGCAGCCAGTCGAAATGTTTGCCTGAACTCGCCTCATCTGAGTGCCTCTGGGCAAGGCAGCTAACATTACGCTGCCTTTCTATCACAGGTTTTCTACGTCAAAGTCAAAGTCAAAAACAAAAACAAGGTCCAATAAATCAGAAAAGCTCAAAATGAATGCAACGTTCATGTCCAGGATTTGTGAATGGAAACTTCCCAGCAGTTAAACATTCCTACAAATTACAGTATCTGACTTATAAACATGTTTTTAGTTTCAACTGATTTTATGTTCTGAGGTTGTTTATCAACTTTATTTAACTTGAGTTCTGCCTTCAGTCACTGTGAAGACGCCCGGTTCTGACCCGGTTCTGACCCGGTTCTGACCCGGTTGGCATTGGGACCCGGTTCTGACCCGGTTCTGACCGGGACCCGGTTCTGAACCGGTTCTAACCCGGTTCTGACCCGGTTCTGACCCGGTTCTAACCCGGTTCTGACCCGGTTCGCACCGCGACCCGGTTCTAACCCGGTTCTGACCCGGTTCTGACCCGGTTCGCATCGGGAACCTGATTCACTTTTGCACCGTTACTGTGAGTTTTCTTGGAGACTTTATTTCACGTCTCAGCTGTTAATATATTGAACAGATGTTCAGCTCAGTATCTGCTTTATTGCTGATTTCCATCAGAGGGAAATTTATATTTCTAATTTATCTTACAATATTCCTGTTTTACTAGATCTTACTGGATTTTCTGTTTTCACATTTCTTATGTCTTTTACTTGGCAGCACATGTTTATCTAATAGTTTTGTTCTTATTACAGATTTATTGAAACATTAATTTATCAGATTTTAATGGTTTTTGTTTTGTTTACTGGTTTTGTATTTACTAGTTGATGTAAAAGAGAAAACAAAATGTTTTCTGTGAATATTAAAGATGCAGTTTGAGTCACTGCATCATCATGAAAACTCAGTAGATTAAAACTAACTAACTAACCAACTAACCAACCAACTAACTAACTAACTAACTAACTAACTAACTAACTAACTAACTGTGTTTTCTGTTTCCAACCCGGTACGTTTTAATCTGGTTTTATTGATCAACAAAATGATATTTCAGGACCAAATGAACTTTATTACACAGGCGTGTTCAGGCAAAAACATGCAGTAGTTTTATTATCTGTGAAAATATTGTGATTGTTATTAAAAACGTATTAAAGAAAAATCAGTTAAGAAAATTAAAAACAAGAAATAAACCATGGCTTCATGTTTTTATTTTGATTTTATTGCTCTTTACAAAATAAAGGGTGAAATACAATATTATACATTTAAAGCAAAAACATGCAGACATTTTATTGTGAATGATTATTAATAACCATCTGATTCCCTGAACAGATGGTTCATAAATCTGAATGATTCTTTGGTTTATTATAAATCGGATATTTAACATCTTTTTGGCTCCGAAAAAAACTTTTTCTCAATTTTAAAAATTATAATTTTTTAAATAAATGATAAAATGACATTTATATTGATATGTTTGGTGAATACAAACGTAAATTAATTAAAAAATAAAACTTCTCTTGCTTTGCAAAACTTCCAGGTAATTCAAATAAAACTGAACTCAAAGTAAATAAAACCAGATATAAAATATTCACTTCAACTCAGAAAACTCAGAAGAGAAAAACATGAAGTAGATAAATGAGTAAAACCGGAACCAGGCTGGGTCGGGTCGGGTCGGGGTCACAGCAGGCGTGGGTTGTCCTCGCTGTAATCGTGGGGGTCTCCCTGGAAGGGCAGGCGGGGGGGGTGGTTGCAGATCCCCATGAGGAAGATGATGACGGTGCCGAAGGTCATCACCGGGGTCATGAGGAAGAGGCAGAGGCGGTCCACTGTACGGGCGATGCCGCTCCAGTTGTCCTTCTCCTGCGAACACAGAACATCTGGATGGAGACTCTACTTTAGCCCGGGGCCCAGGGTTAGGGGTTAGGGTCAGAGGTCAGTAGTAATACAGCAGTGATCTATATTTAGGGTTAGGGTCAGAGGTCAGTAGTAATATAGCACTGATCTATATTTAGGGTCAGAGGTCAGAGGTCAGCAGTAATATAGCAGTGATCTATATTTAGGGTCAGAGGTCAGTAGTAATGTAGTAGTGATCTATATTTGGGGTCAGAGGTCAGCAGTAATACAGCAGTGATCTATATTTAGGGTCAGAGGTCAGCAGTAATACAGCAGTGATCTATATTTAGGGTCAGAGGTCAGCAGTAATATAGCAGTGATCTATATTTAGGGTCAGAGGTCAGCAGTAATACAGCAGTGATCTATATTTAGGGTCAGAGGTCAGCAGTAATACAGCAGTGATCTATATTTAGGGTCAGAGGTCAGCAGTAATACAGCAGTGATCTATATTTAGGGTCAGAGGTCAGAGGTCAGCAGTAATACAGCAGTGATCTATATTTAGGGTCAGAGGTCAGAGGTCAGTAGCAATACAGCAGTGATCTATATTTAGGGTCAGAGGTCAGTAGCAATACAGCAGTGATCTATATTTAGGGTCAGAGGTCAGCAGTAATACAGCAGTGATCTATATTTAGGGTCAGAGGTCAGAGGTCAGCAGTAATATAGCAGTGATCTATATTTAGGGTCAGAGGTCAGAGGTCAGTAGTAATACAGCAGTGATCTATATTTAGGGTCAGAGGTCAGAGGTCAGCAGTAATATAGCAGTGATCTATATTTGCTCAGGTTTTGTCTCTCACCTCGTTGTAGTCGTTCTTGCTGTGCATGTGTTGGACGATGTAGTTCGCTCCGTCCACCGCCGGCTTGATCTCTCCGTACAGCTGGTCCATCGTTCCGTCGCTTTCCACCGGCTTCAGCACTGAACACACACAGCCTGTTCAGAACCTCCTGGTTCTGCCTGGTTCTGCCTGGTTCTGTTCGGTTCTGCCTGGACGTACCTGAGGCCGGCGTGGGCCGTTTGGACAGTCCGTGTCTCTCTGACTGCCTCTCAAACATCAGCTCGCTGCGGGACTTGATGCTGTAATATTCCTCCGCTGCGGCGATGTATCCCACCGAGCTGGATCGCCGTGGCAACGCGCCGTCCCACGCCGGCTCGTCGTCCGCTGGGTGGGACATGCGGAGGATCCGGGGCAACCGCTCCAGGAAAAACTGGGCAAAACGTTGATCAATATTCATTTAATGACAAAACACAAATGAAGAGACTTTAAAATCCTGCAGTTGGTTTATATTCACTGAACGGCTTAAAGACCTTAAAGAACCAGAACCAAACATGGACAAGCGTTCAGCTTCTATGCACCATAAATCTGGAACAAAGTCCAGTTCAGTTCATCCTAAACTGTTATTGTTGGAGCATAAACAATAATATCTTTTTTATTTGTAATGAAGTTTAAATTGGATCCTGGAGCAGCAATAAATGTGCAGGTTTCTGTTTTCTCAAACGAGCTGTTCACTGCAAAAACACAAAATCTTACCAAATATTTTTAGTGAAAATAATTTCGCTTCAAAGAAACTTTTCAGCAAGATATAGAGGTTTGGTATAAGTCAATAATTCTTTAATAGTAATTAAATCCACTAGCAGATTATTTCACTCAGGCATCACAATCTGGAAGAAACTGAAAATCAGCCGAAACCCTGATCTCCTTTAAATCCCCACTGAAAACCCAACTGGGTCGAGTTACTTTAGAACCGAAATAAATGAAATATTTATTAACGTTTATCGATGGTTTTAATGACGACAATAATCAAAATGTAATGTTTGTTTCTGATGTTTTATTTTATTTTAGTGTTTTTACCAGTTGAAGCTCTTTGATCTGCTGAAATGTGCAACACAAATAAACTGATAATAACAAAACATTTTCCCATTTTATGCGTTAAATAATCAACCAGCAGAACTAGGAGTTTCGTTTTTTCATCAATATTAATCTAATGAACTCGACTGATTTAGTTTCCTTTTATTCTCCAACTGCTTTTCTCTGATTATCTTTTCTTGTTTCCTTCCTGCATAAAGTTTCAGTTTGTCAGTCAGAGTGCGTGAAATGAGAACCATAAAATCTGAGATGTTGTGATTTTTCTGCTCTTCACCTTCTTGGTCCATTCAGACATGACGTGTGTGCTGGGCGTCCTGAAGTGCAGATTGAGAACGACGACACAGTTCAGCACAACGATGGTAACAAGAACCATGATGAACATCAAATATCTGAGGAAAAACACAAACATAAAAACTTAGAAAAGTGAAACACAGAAGAACATCAGTAAACCTGCAAACGCTGCAGCATCAAAAAACCGGAGCAGGTATTTCTGCCTCGTTTCCACTGGGAATATCAGTTCAAATAAAACAAAACTGACTTTCAATTGATGTTTCAGCAGCATATATGAGTTTGTTTTAAGCTGATTTTTCCTTAATATTGATGGAAAACTAAAGTTTTAGTTCCACTGCTAAATTATTTCACTTATAACATGAAAAATGTTTTATTATCAATAACAAAACAAGGCAGTTCAAAGTGCTTCACTTCATAAAAACACAAAAATAAAAAGTCATAAAAACATCAGATGTTACATATTGATGTAATGTTTGATCAAAACCATCAATACTTATTAAATATGTTTAATCTTTGTTACAACTTTTATTTAAATTATTATTTTTATGCTACAACAAAAACAGCAGTTCGTCCTGAAAGCTTCAGACGTCCTGGACTGAAAGTAAGTTCAAAATATGTTTCAAAAATGATTTAAGGACAATCAGGAGCTCTAAAATGTTTGTTCCTAGATACTGAAAAACAAAATGACTTTTTTCCTCACTTGACTATGAGGGGGACGGACATGGACGTCTCCGGCAGCCGCTGGGAAATCAGCAGCAAGAAGACAGACTGAGCCAGCAGGACGGAGATGGACAGCGTCATCTTCTCCCCACCTCAACACAAAACACCAAACTTTACATCTGCAGCTCTGAGTTTAACCAGATCAAACCAAAACAGTTTGCAGGTTCGACACGTCCTAACGCTTTATTACAGCGGTTTTCATGCACTGTCATTCAGTAAATAATGACATTTCAATGCACAGTTGTGTTGAAAGTTGCTTTAAAATCCACTGAAAGTGACAACTAAATGATATTTGAATGCAAAGTTGCATTAAAAGTGAATTTAAAACTCAACTTTGCTTTATTTGGTAAATAATCTTATTTTAATTCAATGTTAAGTGAAAACTTCCATTTAAAAAGTATCAACGTTGCTTAATTCAGCAAATAAAGACATTTAATTTAAAACTTGCATTAAAAGTTTCATTAAAAGTATCATTATTTACCAAATAATGCAAAGTTGATGCTTTTAATGCAGGTTTCAAAGCAACTTTGCATTAAAATGTTATTTTTTATTGAAGACACTCCATGAAAACTCCTTCCTGTTCCTGACAGGAAGTCATGTCTGGACCTTCAGAATAAAGCTTAATCCAGCTATTAACAACAGATCTTCTGCAGAAGAGTCTTTCCTGTAATTGACCTCTGAGTGACCTCTGAGTGACCTTCAGGGTGTGTAAGAGCGGTTCTGTACTGACTGTCGGCAGGCAGGTAGTAGACCAGCGAGGCCAGGAAGGAGATGAGCACACAGGGGATGATGATGTTGACGATGTAGAAGAGCGGCTTGCGTTTGATGACCAGGTAGAAGGTGATGTCCTGGTGCTTGTTGCTCTCCATGGGAATGTGCTTGTAGGTGTTTTTCTTGGCCGGCCGGTGGATGATCTCCCACTCGCCGTTCTCTGCAGGTACAAACTTTATTCTTCATCTAATCTCCATTTTGATTCCCATCAGAGTTCTTGCTGCAGTTTGTTAATTAATCTAAGGATTTAAATCACATTTTAATAGTCTAAAAGCAAAAATATGACTTCGGTATTTTAGATATTGTGTCAGATAAGATTCATGTTTTTCAGACGTTTAACAGAGAAATATGAGAATGTGAACTGCTGCATCCTCTGTGCACCACGGAGCGTCATCACTGATCCTTCCTCTGTCACTCAATATCTTCATGTTTTCATAACCAAGTTTTACCAAAAAGAAAAGCCAAATTTATCCGCTTTGTAGCAACCAAATCAGCTCTTATTCTTTCTTAAACTTGGCTAAATGTAGCAGATGCTTTGAAACAAAGTCACCCAAAACCTGAAAATAAATGTATTCAATAGAACCAAGACAAACTGAAAAGTAGAAACATGCATTTTAACAGCATGCAGAATTAAAGCAGAAGTACGTAATAAATTTAAGCAAAAAAAACTCAGAAATTTTCTAATAAAAGTGTCAAAATTTTCTTTTGAATTTTTTTCTTGTAGATTTCTGAGATTATTCACAAAATTTCTGAGTTTTTGTTGGAAATGTCCTTTTCTTCTTTCTGCGAAGGCCCTGATGCTTTCAGGTTTTGGGTCTGCAATAAACATCGGGCTCCTTAATTTGCCTGCTTTTAGGTCACAATGGAGGCTAAAATCCTGAGCGCCGTGGCAGAACGTTTGGGCTTTCTGCCATCCCGGGTTTAAAGGATGAGACGGTTGATGCCTGTGAAGCTGGCCGGGTCGATGATGATCCACTCCACGGTGTGCTGGTGAGTTTCGTTCCCATCCTCCTTCAGCAGCATCTTGATCTCTTTGGCGTTGTAGGTCAGGGACCTGCAGAAACACACACAGCGTTTACCTCTGCTGACCGGCAGGGGGCGCCGTCCCGTCGCCACCTACGTGAATTTGAGCGTGCAGTTCTGCCAGTCGAAGGGGAAGAAGTTGACGTTGATGGAGCAGGAGGAGCGGAAGATGGCGGGAGGCAGCCAGTAGCAGAGGCCAGACGGATCCACCAGCACGTTGCTGTAGTAGGCGACCTGGAACTGGGCGTCGTTACTAAACACAGGGAACGATGACGTCACGATGACGTCACGACGGCATCACTGCAATCACATAAACTACTCATCCTCATCCCTCTACACGCACTACTGAAAAATATGTGATATTTATTTTTTTAACAATATACTCAATGAGTTTTTGCATTTATGAAACATAAATGACAAATAAAATTTTACTTGTTTCATTTCAAGTGAACTTGAAACAAGACAGAAGTTCAGCTATGCTTTGTTGCTAACAAAATGGCCGCCCTGCGTCTGCTGACGTCACACTGCTGACGTCACACTGACGTCTTTGGTGGAAAAAATAGCAATTTTCCAGAAATGTAATGTTTAGACAACAAAACGTTGTTGAATCGATTTATTTGGCCTGATTTGTATAAAATCTATTTTTACTTGTTTTCCAGGACGATCTCTGGCAGCCACACCATGCTGGGTGGCAGCCGCAGCATCTCGATGCCGTCGAACTCGCTGGCGTTCCACGACAGCCGGTAGTCGGTCCATGTCTGCGTCAGAGAAACACAGATCAGATCGCAGGTTTGATTTGATCAAAACATTAAAAACGCTCTGACATACATGATCGATCCACACGTTTGTCAGCAGCGTCTCGTCTACTTCTTTCTAGAGAAGAAAAGACAAAAATGACGTCATGTAAGAAACACGGCAGTGGCAGCATCATGCTGCAGCTGTAAAAGGGAGAGAACAGATGCATGCCACACTTCTCAGACAGGGCTGCAACTAGCTGCTATTTTAGTAATTGATTATTCTGTTGATTAATTGGATGAAAAAAAAAATCTGAATGTTTTACAGATTTTTTGTTTAACCTCTTAAACTTTTTTATCCAGTATTAAAAATGCATTAAAAGATTCAAATGAACAAATAGTTGAATTTCTTTCTGCAATAACAGAATGCCTTTAGTGCCGTTATGTGTCAAACCTGAGGCCCGGGGCCAAATGTGGCCCTCAGCAGGTCTTTATGTGGCCCTCTAGACTCCAGACTCCAGTTTTTATTTATTTGTTTGCAAAATTTCCTGCAAAATCCTCAGATCTTTGCACAGATTCCCCCGAATTCATAACTTTGAATTTATTGCAAATTTTCTCAAAAACTTTGGGTTTCAGTGACTTGCTGCTGCCTGCAGGTGGCAGTGTTTCTCACTTTTACCACCTGCTGCCTTTATTTGATCGATTAGTCGAGTGACAAGAAGTTATATTTATACATCAGCACAAATAATGTAAAATTCCTAGAAATATTATTAAATCTGTGATTTTGATTTCAAATAAAAAAGACAAAAACAATCTCTAAATCCTGACATGTGTTTTTAAGAATGCAGAGACAGTTATTTATTGATGAGTGATCAGTTTGGAAATGGTTCTATTAAATCCTCATGATCCTGTTAAAATGAAAATGAGTTTGAATCTGAACCAGGTGAAGCTAAATCTGCTACTTGAGGGATTTTGGTAAAACCTTTACAGAAAAAGGCATTTTAATTTAAAATGCTAATAGTATATACCCTCAGAGCTGTACAGTATATATACTGTTGATGCCTGTGATATACTGCCTATGCAGCATATATACTGTACCGCTCTGAGGGTGTTATGTTTTCAGCCATTTGTAAAGTCTGCATACTCCAGTTAATGATTGACCAAATCTGAATGAGTTAATTATTTCAATAACCGGTTCATCAGGATTAATCGTCCAGCTCTGATTTGAGATGAACGTGTTTTTCCCCGACAGGATCCAGGAAGTGTCTGTACCAGAGAGATGAGGTTGGACAGCGTCAGCGCCAGGTAAACGTCCACCACCTCCTGCTGCTTCTTCACGGGTCGCAGCTCCTTGTTGTATCCTTTCTCTGTGAACAGGTGGTTGATCAGACGCTCCTCCTCGTTCCGGCACAAACACTCTGACACAAAACACATTCAAGACCAAAACGTTAGCTTCATGAAGCTAACTGTGCAGGAACACTCAGTGGCGCTTAGGGAAACTCTGAAGACTTTATTTCTTTTTAAAAGTTATTTCTGAAGCACCTTTGACCTTAGGAGAGAGAATGACCTTAATGACCCTCCTAACAGAGTCTAGAAAGGAGAAACAATGCAAAGAGCTCTGCACTGTGATGCTGCGTGGCGAATAATTATCAAAATATCATCATAACAGGAGGAGGCCAGAGAAGTAGTAAAGATACTCCATGTTTTTACTCAAGTAAAAGTAAAAAGTATTTGGTAAAAAGTCTAGTGTACTGATCACATTATTAATCATTTAATATTTAACTTTAAATAAATATTATAAAACTTTAATAAAACTGCAGTGTTTCTGTCTGGTGGCGTTTTGGTTAAAACAAAACATCTGCAAACCGTTGGGAGCGAAAACCGTCCCAGATCAGGTTTCTGAGGCTGAGACAGCAGGGACTGATACCAACAGAACCGACCGGAACCAGCAGAACCGACCAGAACCAGCAGAACCGGCAGAACCGACCGGTACCAGCAGAACCGACCGGAACCGGCAGAACCAGCAGAACCAACCAAAACCAACAGAACCGACCGGAACCAACAGAACCGACCAGAACCAACCAGAACCAGCAGAACTGACCAGAACCAGCAGAACCAACCAGAACCAGCAGAATCAACAGAAATCAAAATTTTGATCCTTAAAGTTAAGTTAAGTTTCCACTTAACTTCCGATGTTGATCCAACTGATGATGTCAGTTTCACATTTGAAATGATTAATAATTTGATCAATACTTCAGTACTTTTTCCTCCTCAGTATTTCCTTGGACGAATACTTTTAAAAAAGTATTTTAAAGTAGTTCTGCTCTTGGTTGAGTCATTTTTTGGCTCCTCAGTTACAAACCTTACAAATAACTTTGTGTTATTTTAGTTTCTTCAGTTTTCAGTTTCAGTTTTGCAGATTTATTGAATCGTGTGAAAACATCTGAAAACTAACAGATTTTTTCAATAAAAAGAAGCGAAATAATCACATTCTGATTAGTTTGTTTCTGCTAATATCCTGGAAAGTTTATAGATATGAAGAAGATCTTAACGTGAAATTTCTGAAGGCTTTGTTTGGTTTGGGGTTTTTAAACAGAAAACATGTATTTTTGTGCAGCTGAAATCAGACAAAACTAAATTATAAGTAACTTTTCAGTAACACATAGGAGCTTCTTGTAAGTCAATCACTTCTTAATATCGATTTTCAAAGCGTTCTAGTTCCACCGGCAGATTATTTCTCTCATCTCTTGGTGAGATTTTGTGTTTTTTCAGTGAAATATTTTCATTTCTTTCCGACCAAAACCAGAACTAAAGCAGCTGCAGGTTACGGTGAACTGACCTGAGGAGATGAGCGTCAGCAGCAGCAGGCCGACCAGCGCTGCTCGCTGCGGCTCCATGGCGGACTGCCTGACTGGACCAGAACCCGCTCTACCCGCCGACCTTCACGCAGGAAACTCCTGAGTGACAAGCAGCAGCTGCAGAAACACAGAGGGCAGAAAATAGAAAAGCGACAACAGGCTGCCGGGCCGGACCTCTTCTCCTTACAGGAAGCAGAACGAGGCGAGCCGGAAACATGCACAACATTCCCGGGATTTATTTATTCTGCAGAACCGGGATGTTAAAACATGACAGCACTGTGTTTAAAACACAGAACTGGAATATTCAGATCAGCTGCTGAAAGAACCACAGCTGCAGGATCACTGCCGGCTAGTCTGAAGGGGCTGAATGAAACATTCATGTTTCATGATGACACTCGATCAAATGTCATGTTGAAAGGTTTTCTCAGTTGTTGACTCTGTGGAGTTTCTTCTATTTTTGTGTTTTTAGGATATAAAGAAGTTTGAAAAATGCCTTGTTGAAACGTGGAACACAAATAAACCTGATAGAGTGAAGGAATGAAGGAGTGAAGGAAAGAAGGAAAGAAGGAATGAAGGAGTGAAGGAATGAAGAAGTGAAGGAATGAAGGAATGAAGGAATGAAGGAATGAAGGAATGAAGGAAAGAAGGAATGAAGGAGTGAAGGAATGAAGGAGTGAAGGAATGAAGGAATGAAGGAATGAAGGAATGAAGGAATGAAGGAGTGAAGGAAGAGCCGCGTCTGGAAGGCGACTCCAAAACCACAGATGGTCCGCTGGCGCCCCCCAGCGGTCCACCGGGTACTGCACACAAACAACGTTCATTAACCGTGACGTCAGCTCAAAGTGCGACGTCACAATTCTTCGGTAAGGAAGGATTGTGAAGCTAAGTTATACCTGCTAACAGAATTGATGTCGTTCATGAACGATTCGATTCCTTTGAACGTTTCTGTGCCGTGAACGGTAAGACTCAACACTTTCAGTTCCTGGTCTTTGTTTTTACTTCTCTGCTCGCTTATGGCGCTCTGCTCACAGCGCCACCTGCTGTTATTTTTATTTGATCAACAATGATTAAATACAATAGATCAATAAATAAGAGCTTCTGATATCTTATGATGCAGGAGAGGATTTCTGTTTCTGCCAGAACAACTCAAGTCCATTTTTCTTTGAATGTGCTTCTAGATCACAGACAGACAGGTGGCACCACCAGGGGTCGCTCTCTCCACAGCCTGACCTCCATAAAAGGGAAGGTGGAGGGTGGAGGCCAGGTGTTCATTTCCTGTGTGTGAGATCAGGTGTGTGTTGCACCAGGTGTGTGTTGGACCAGGTGTGTGTTGCACCAGGTGTGTGTTGCACCAGGTGTGTGTTGCACCAGGTGTGTGTTGGACCAGGTGTGTGTTGCACCAGGTGTGAGTTGGACCAGGTGTGTGTGACATTTGTCTCTTTTAATCAGCATGAATTGCACGTTTTTGATATTTTACACCAAGTTTGATCTCAGTGTTGGTTGATGCGTTGCAGGTATTCAGTGTTTCATTGTGTTTTAGATCAACTTGATTAAAATGATTTAAGAAGCATTTTTGTTTTGTTTTACAGTTTTTGCACTGCGTCCTGCTGACCTTTTAGCTTTGGTTTTGTTTTGTGAGGTCAATGACCTTTCATTCATTTGGTTTGTTTTTGGGTCACTTCCTGTTGCTGCTAATCCTAAATAGTTTTGCTGTGATCTCCATTAAGTTAGCGGGAAAAACTTCAGCTTCATGGAAGTATAACGTAAAGAACTTCTTTTGATTTTCATGTGTTCAACATTATTGGAAATCTTAGAAACCACATTTCACACAATAAATGACAATAAGTGAGTTAAGTTGTTTTTATTCCAGGTTGTATCTATTGTGCTCTTGTCGGGGATCTGAAATTCATTTCAAGTTGTAAGTATTTGTTAAATGGTCTTTTAGAAACACGCCTTCAGATTTATCAGCAGTTGTTTTGAAAAAAGTCACTGAAGTCTGAAAAAATAACTAAATAAATCCGATGATGTTCTTCAGTTTGCAGCCTGGTTCAGTTTTCAGAGTTTAGTTTCACTTTCATGTCTGAACTCTCAGCGCCGCAAGTCAAATTTATTGTTTGTGCAACAATAAACCATTGTTCATGGTTGATCTTTATTGTCTAATCCATCTGGTTCCCGTCTCTCTGACTCAGAACGTTCAGAGGGTTTCTGTTTCTGAATACAAATATTCCTTTTAACATGGATATGAATGATAAAGATGAACAGAAATGACAAACGTTTGTTTGCTTTATGGTTGACCATAAGTAAAGCAAACATGCACAATACTTTGTTCTGTGTAGCTCCCCCCACTTTTAGTAGATTATTCTTATTATCATTAATATATTTTGCCTTTTTTTTTTAACTGAAAGAAAAAACTTTCAGTTTAAAACGTTTTGAACTGAAAACTTTTAAGAATTTATATTTACATTTGCAAGGAGTTGGTAATTATTCAGATGTTTGTTATTTACAAGGCTCATCATTGCTATTATTATTATTATTATTAATCTGTAGATTTTAATGACTGAGAGTAAGCAGAAATATGTTTCATTAAATTGATGAGGCTGTTGGATTGAACTGAACTGCAGAGTTAATTATTTTCTTCTTCGTTATGGAGACGCTTCTTTCTCATGACAGGACGACATTTTCTCACGATTCAAAGAAATAAATTGTAAAACCGAAGCGTTGTGCTGCCAACTCACCAGAGTTACTTCATAACATGATGTTATGAAGTAACTCTGTTAGGTAACGGTTGTTTGTACCAAGTAATTTCCTTACATTTGGTTTCATTTATTTGTGTTTCTCATGTTTTTGCTGAAATTGTCTAATAAACCTCTGAGTTCTGCTGATGCTGCGTCTGGAGTCCGAACTGAGAAACCGACCCGTATTTATCCCGGAGCGACTCTCCAGTTCCTCTTTCTCTTTGTTGTATGAAATATAGAAGTTTACAAAAGTGAAAACAAAAACAGGGCCGAATATCCGGTTCTGTCCAGATGGCACCTTGTTGCTCGACCTGCCACCATAAATCAATTCATCTCATGATGATGATCAATAATTTCCATTTGCATGATTTATCGTCTTTGTGCTGTTTTGGTCTCGACTCGTTTCTTTTTTCTGAATGTTTTGTTCAGACAGATTTCCTGATTCCTTTTGATATAAGATATTTAAAATGTCTTCCAGTTCCAGAGATAAATGTTGATTAGAATTTTATGTTTATTGATCTTTCAGAATGTGTTCTTGCATTATGTAATTATTACCATTATATTCCTTGAAAATAGTCTTAAAACACCAATATTGTCATTTATCTCAGTAACTGCTGAAGATCTTGAAGTTTTTAATCTGCAAACTGTAATAAAATGTTTGCTGATCCAATTCTGCAAATGTCACAACATTTATAAAAAATCAATCTAGTATCATGTCTGTTGTGACAAAAGTATAAAAAATACATAATTTGTCTTTTCTCACACAAACTATGTGTAAGAAAAGAAACTTTCATTGATTAAAACCAACCTGATAATTCTTGTTTTGTTAAATCAGAACAAATTCAAATCACAACAGCAGATCCACCTCTGACTAGAAACAAGATGAAGCCTTTGGAGTGGTTTAGTCAAAGTCTACACTAGACTTTGACTAGACTAGACTAACGAGAACATGATGAGAAATGAACGTACATGCGGTGCAAACAGGAAAACCCCTTTGTTCTGTGGAAACAGACCTGCAGAGCAAAGTGGGCCAGAATCCCACCACATCGTCAGAAACCCAGAGCAATGAAAAACACAGTATAGTGGAAACCACAGGGTGGAAATGGCAGCATAAATTATTTTATCGTTCTGTTTTTACACTGAAACCTAGAACACAGAGATGTTTCCAATCGTGTTTCTCCACTCACTCTGAATGCATGTATTTATTTTAAAGAGCTTTTGATGAGTTTCCTGCTGCCTCACCTTCTGCCGCGCGGTGCAGCCTGCGGGTTTGTACCAACCTCCCTGCTGCAGCTGTTACTGATTAACCAGCCTGGGCCCGGCGACACCGGCGTTAGAACCGGCGTTAGAACCGGCGATAGAACCGGCGTTAGAACCGGCGTTAGAACCGGCGATAGAACCAGGACCAAGTTATTACCAGACAATCCATTTTCCAGAGTCGTGTGTTTGAACTGTTTCCCTCCTTAATAACAAAAAGCTCCATTTAATTTAAAAGTGCATTTTACCTCCATTGTATCATTTTTCTTATCGTCCATTTAATCAGTTTGATGACCTGAAACTTTTACATATAGCTTCCTTATTACAGCATGACAGATTAACTAAGCTAACTTTCAAACAGTCTGCTTAAACATGACAACATCATCTGACAAATAAATTATGCTCCAACTTACCTTAGGATTGGCTCATAAAATGCAGGATAGAAATGGAGAGTCCTTGGAAAGAAAATTCTAGAGGTTGCTTCCACATGTCACAACGACGTGTCTTCTTGACAAATACAGTAGCATTCTGTTTAAAGAGAGCCTTGCTGTTGAATCTAACATCGTTCCCAAAATGCAATGCTACTCACAGTATGTTACAGTATTTCATTTAAAACAGTAATAATTGCCCAGAATGCATTGTTTTTCACGGTGCAGTGCCGTTTTCAATAGAAACAGTATGATACTGTTCAGTTTTGGCCGTTTTTATACAGCAATTTGTTACAGTGTGTGCATGAAGGTCATGTCAAGGTGACCTACAGAGAAACGGCTCAAACATTTAGATGACGGGTCCAAGAGCTTTCAGGGGCCACTTTTATTTCTAAAGATTTTTCAGTTTTTGTCTTTTTTATAATATTCTAAATAGACAATATTTTAATAAAGTGAAGAAGTCAAGTTTTTGTAAAAAAGGACCAAAATGTAAGCGGTGCAGTGATCTGAGTGGTTGAGTTGCGTCCCTCAGGCTCAGTCTGTGTGCACAGAGAAGTGACGATGCAGGTGCGGCTCCGCTGCAGGACTGAAGTCAGAACTCTCAGCCTGCAGAACAAGGAAGCAGATGATAAGCTGAGCAGGTTTCTGTTGGACCGGTGGAAACGTTAGAGGCTTCAGATCATGCAGGAGAAAATCCCCAGCGTTGTGGCGCTTTCTGCGTTATTCACGCTGACGTGGTTTGCTGTGTTTCTACTCCACAGTGAAGATGCTGCTGCTGTTTTCCCCTCCGTCTCACATCTTCCACAGGCGGAGAAAGGAAACAGGAATGTTTTTGGGAAGGTGATAGATCGTGTTTCAGAACCAGACGATTCTTGGAAAACAGCAGCGACTTCGGCAAAACCGGTCCAGCCTCTGGATCCGTGTCCCGATCCGCCTCCGTCTCTGGTGGGTCCGCTTCTGGTGGAGTTTGAAACCAAGCGCAGGCTGGACTGGGTCAGGAAGCAGGTGGGATCTGAGCTGCAGCAGGGGGGTCGGTACAAACCCGCAGGCTGCACCGCGCGGCAGAAGGTGAGGCAGCAGAAACTTTCATCAAAAGCTCTTTAAATAAATACATGCATTCAGAGTGAGTGGAGAAACACGATTGGAAGCATCTCTGTGTTCCAGGTTTCAGTGGAAAAATCTAGAATGATAAAATAATTTATGCTGCCATAATTTATGCTGCCATAATTTATGCTGCCATAATTTATGCTGCCATAATTTATGCTGCCACTGTGTTTTTCATTCATGCTCCACAGCAAAGGGAATAAATCAAATGTTTCTCTCAGCCGTTTCTGATTGTTACAGCAAACACTGAACATTATATACTTGAGCTAATTATGGACAATCAGTTCATATATTACATGTTTTTATCCATTTTATTGGAGGATCAGGTGAAAGAGCTCAGGCTGCTGCCTCAGCAGCTTCTGAATGGGAAAATAATCTAATTGGTTCAACTAAATGGAAAATAAACACTTTACAGTACAAACCATACGGAGAAAATAGCAATATAAATGATTTTATCATTATATATTATTTATAATATATATATATAGATATATGACCGCACCTCACTGATATATCATTTAATTTGAATCTGCCCTTGTGGAAAAGCAAAATACTGAGTATATTAGATGTTAGCATCCTTGATGCTAGGCTAATCATCATATACTACTAGTTAGTTAAGGGTTAGTTAACTTGCAGTGAGTTATTGTGGGACAACTAATGTGGAGGCCAAGTTAATGTGAACAATATTCAGTTTCTGTCATGTTCTGTGTTTTTCTGTGGGTTTATGTTGAGTTTCTGTGTCCTGAGTCTCCGTGTCGTCCTGTCTCCCTCTTGGTTGCTCCCAGGTTCCCTGATTACCTCCAGTGTATTTAGTGGCCCCTGTGTCTTTCGGCCCTTGTTGTAAGTCATGCTGTGTCCGTTCATGTACCCTGATCTCTAGCGGCGTTGAGCTCTGGCCTCTGCTCAGCCGAGCTGCCAGGTGTTTTGGATGTTGGTCATTAAACCACCTTCATTCGTCTTACCTGGGTCTCACAGCGTCTGCTCCCCACCTTCACACTCCATCTCATGACAGTTACTGTTAAAACATGTTTGTTTAATAAGTGCATTTGTTGAGGTTTAGGTATTGTTGGGAGTGTAAGTTTGGTTAGATTCATTTTAGAAACAGTTAACCTTTGTGCATATGAAATATTAGATGTAGCATGAACATTTTGAGTAGATTTTAAGTTAGGTAAACTTAGATAAAGATCCAAACTAAAACAACTGCAGACTCTCTGAACTGACATAAACTACTAAGGAGGGCCTTCAGACAGGCGGGGGTTGTACTCCCCAGGGGTCAGCCTGTTCACAGGATGAGTCAAATTCTTTGGTGTTTGTTAAGGAGTTCAGTAAAACACTAAAACCTTTAGGAAACAATTCTTCTAGAAGTATATTCAAATGTATTAAGATATTTCTTTTAAGTATTAACAGCAGGTTTGGTACTAGTTAGTGTCTAACCATACTAATTTGCATGCATCTGAGATTACTAAAATAGAACAGGATTAGGAAACTAAAGTTTCCGGTCCGGTCCGGTCCGGTCCGGTTCGGTTCGGTCCGGTTTGGTCCAGTCCGGTCCGGTCTGGTCCGGTCCGGTCCGGTCCGGTTCGGTCCGGTCCGGTCCGGTTCGGTCCGGTCCGGTTTGGTCCAGTCCGGTCCGGTTCGGTCCGATCCGGTCCGGTCCTCCAAACTGGGACCAAACGTCACCAGCAGTCATTCGGCTCTGAACAGGCCTGGTAATATAATTAAATATTTTACTTTGAATGCATTTGTAAAGATTTATATTTTAAATGTACATTTCAAAAATGTACACAATACTTTTCTGAAAGTGTACTTTTGGTAGTATTTTCGAGTAGTATATTTTAGTAAACTTTAAATATAAATATATTTATATGACATAAAAAGCTACTACACTTGAAGTTTACAAAGCAGACCTTTGGTGATTCCAAAAAAACATGATACTTCAAATTGTGATTTTCTATCATTTAATTACTATTAAAATAAAAAATTTGTTTTGTTGCCACAAGGTTTATTCGCTGTGTTTGAAGAGGAAAATAAAAATAAGGATGCAAACACAGTTTTGCGTTTTATCCTTGTTGGAATAGCCCTTAGCGGCAGGCTTAAAAGAGGAGTCTTGAGGCAGAGAGGTATAGTGCAATACCAACCAGGTGTTTAATGCCCAACATTTAACAAGCAAACAAAACAGTCCTGCACACAAAGGGGGAATGCGTCCCGCAGCAGCCACACCCACTCTCTTGATGAGGGCAACCTGTAGGCATTTATAGTCCCTGGCTGCACCAATCCACAACCCCCACAAGCAGGATAAACAAAATATATATACACAAACAAAACAATACATCATCATATTCAACACTCTTCATTTCATAATCATTTCATTTCTAAAAATATCTCTATAAATATAACTCCCATTATCAAATTCTAAAAAGTCACAGTGTTTTACTCCCCTTCTCTATTTGGTCTTTCCCAGAACCGGAGGTCAGCCAATCAAAGTAAATAAATCAATACATTTAAAATGTTCTCTTACATGTAATGAAAACCTTCCTTACAATCCTTTAAAATAGCAGCTGAATCCTAGACAACCTCCACAAACAGAGCGAGTCTCTGTTACTGCAGAGCCTCATTTCTCTCCTATCTATCCTTCATTAACGCTCCAACGCACCTCATTGCATAAATTGCTAAATGGCCAATTAAGCTGTAAACATATAACTTAAAATAAAACACTCATTCACAATAAAACATGGAGCTGCACAGTGGCGCAGTGGGTAGCGCTGTTGCCTTGCAGCAAGAAGGTCCTGGGTTCGATTCCCGGCCCGGGGTCTTTCTGCACGGAGTTTGCATGTTCTCCCTGTGCGTGCTGGGTTCTCTCCGGGTTCTCCGGCTTCCTCCCACAGTCCAAAAACATGACTGTCAGGTTGATTGGGCTTTCCAGATTCTCCTCAGGTGTGAGTGTGTGTGTGTGTGTGTGTGTGTGTGTGTGTGTGTGTGTGTGGTTGTTTGTCTTTGTGTTGCCCTGCGCCAGACTGGCGACCTGTCCAGGCGACCTGTCCAGGCGACCTGTCCAGGTGACCCCGCCTCTCGCCCAGAACGCAGCTGGAGAGGCAGCAGCACCTCCTGACCCCGTTAGGGAGAAGGGTGACGGAAAATGGATGGATGGACAATAAAACATTACGAAATTAGCTACATGCAATGCTAACAATGATACTGTTGAATTTAGAGAAATAAAATGTACTTGGCTCGTTACTTTTCCTCTAGTCTCCTGGATTCAGGAACTCTGCATGCAAAGCGGAACCACAGAGAACCATTCAACATCAAACTCCAGATATATCTAGAGTTTCATCCAGAGAATTTAATGCATATAAAATGTCACATCAGCATTTCACCCAGATTATCAAGAAGTCCAAACACATAACAAAACATACAATTACCTGCAACGAGTTGGAAAGGAAAACACAATAGGAGAGACAGAAGATGCATTCTTGGGAATTGCTCTCACGCTGCAAACAAAGCAATTCGTTTTTCTGCTGTAAAACAGACATTTTATAAGGAGGCGTATTCCCCTTATTTAAATATATGCATTTGAAGGTGTGTTTAATTTTATTACCTTCTTTCAGACCTGTTCAAAGCAAATATATGGAGAGAACAAAGGTCATTCTCAAACAGGGTCTTGCTGTACCAGTCTCCTCCTTTAAACATTCCCGACCAAAATTTATGCTTCAACTAGACCTGGTGGTTTTTCTGCCTCAGCGATTCATCAAGAAACTGATTCCTGTCATAAACACACTGGCACAGAAATCTGGTGTCAGATGATAACTGTGAGTTTGGATCTAAAAATTGCAGGACCGGTCCGGTCCGGTCCGGACTCCAGCATTGTGCACATGCGTGACATTTAAACAGCAACAGGGTCCATAATGTCTGACTGGCTCTTTTCCTGCGTCCCTCCTCTAGGTGGCGGTCATCATCCCGTTCAGAAACCGTCATGAACACCTGACCCACTGGCTCTACTACGTCCATCCGGTCCTGATGCGTCAGCAGCTGGACTACGGTGTGTACGTCATCAACCAGGACGGAGACGGAGTGTTCAACCGGGCCAAGCTCATGAACATCGGATTTGTTGAAGCACTGAAAGAATACGATTACGACTGTTTTGTCTTTTCGGATGTAGACCTGGTGCCAATAGATGATAGAAACCTCTACAGATGTTCTGACCGTCCCAGACATTTATCTGTGGCTATAGATAAATTTAACTACAAATTGTCATCAAAAACAGCTTTTGGTGGCGTTTCCCTGCTGACAGAGGAGCAGTTCTTGAAAGTCAACGGTTTCTCAAACACTTTCTGGGGCTGGGGTGGCGAGGACGACGACCTGTACAACAGAATCATCGCTAGAGGAATGTCCATAAATCGGCCGGACGCTCAGGTTGCAAGATACAAAATGATCAAACATGGAAGAGACTTGCACAACGAGGTGAATCCAGAAAACGCTGTTAAAACACAGAAAACAGCAGAGAATATCGACACTGATGGACTAAATTCACTGAACTTTACTGTCAACGAGATTTTGAAGGATGTTTTGTTCACTTTAATCACAGTGGATGTTCAGCCTCCACCAGTGATTTAAATACTGCATCTAAAAACTGGATCTAAAAACTGGATCTAAAAACTGGATCTTACTTGAAATGGTGGTGGTTATGGCTTTGTTACGATAGGCTTTTATGGGTTTATTATCTTGCAAAAATAACAACCATAAAATGAAAGTGTAAGTTAGCACAAGTTAAATGGATGAACTTTGGTTACCAGGAAGCACAGATCATTTTTACCCAACCGATTTTCCCAGCCAACAAGAAATTTTTTGCCTTGCTGGTATCTGCCAGTGACACACATATTAACACATATTTATGCATAAATAAGACGCTAATTATATAGAACGACATTTTTGTGGTCAGATTCTGTCTGACTGATAAAGATGTGGGTAGCTTGAGAATAAAGAAATGTTTTCTGTGTTTTGTTGATCCTGTTTTACGATAAAAGGTAAAAAATGTCGGTAGAACAGCTGTGAGAATAAGGAGATAATTTAAAAGCACAAATACTATCTTGATGTTTTGGCATGTTTTGCTGTTATACTGTTTTTTATTCTACCATCCCACAACTTGAGGAAAAAAAAAAACCTTTTTGAAAAAATGGCAGCAGGTTCCAAAACTTTTTTTTCAGTTTCAAAATAATAATTTTCAAATCTGTTTTTCTTTTGAGCAAACTTTATGGCAGAGATTTAGTTCCATATACATGTAGGAATTCCTCCACTGTTGTCATTTTGATATTTTCCTAAATTAAGAAAATAATTTCAATTTAATTTCAAGCTAAATTCCCTTCCAGCTATAACAATTTAATAAGAGCACAGAAAACATAATGACGATGATTCTTGGCAACATTTTTGCTCCCAATTAGTAATAAAGGCTGGTTAAAAATTAGCTCCCATTTGCTTTAATGTCTGTACTCTGGATTGCTAATGTTTCCTGTGCTGAATAACAGAGCAGAACATTGAGGTCACAGTTCACAGCTCCTTCCGTTTGCTGATTGGCCCGTTCAAAAACCGGCCGGAGGAATCCAAGTGAAGGGGAGAAACTCCAGACTGGGCCGGAAGTTTCCTAACGATTTCATTCATTCTGGGGACAATTATAACCAAGTTTTCCTGCTGGATAAAGTGATAAATCACAAACTGATTAAACTGCTTGTCTTAGAAATCTGAATTTAACGCTACAAAATAAACACAGACCTGGTTGTTTTTCCTGACCTGCAGATATAACAAAAGATTTAAACAGCATCTCATCTGCAGTTGAAACCCTCGAAAAAAGAATGTAACCAGTTTTAGTTAACTTTAGTTATTTTAGCTAATGATAGTGAGTAAATTAAATACTTGTTATATTTAGTATTGAGACAGAAAACTGTAATCGATGCACATCTACAATTACAGTTTTAATTGTTTATACAGAAAGAAAATTTGATCCAAGGGATTTTTTTCTTGACACATTAATTTATTGACTACATTTACATTCAAATATAAACAATAAAAACAAACAAAAAAACACATAAAAAGTACAAGTTCAGAAAAAAAGATATTCATTTATGTGTTTATTGAGTCTAAAGTGAAGTCATGTTTAGAATCGAGCTTTGAGTTCATAAGTCGCTCCTCTCCCGTCCTGGTGGGGGCGCTGTGGTCAGAGCGACAGGTTGACGTCGCTCTTCAGCTTCCCGCCGCTCAGGCTGTGGATCATGGCGATCATGGCCGAGTGTTTGTTCAGCTCGTCTTCTTTCTGCTTTAACTTGCTCTCCAGCTGGCTCTTCTGCAGCTCCAGAGACGACGCCTGCCAGAGGTCAAAGGTCAGAGGAAGACCGAGCATCATTAAGCTGCAGTTTAGAGCTTTTCCTGCAGAAAGCTCCACAGCTATTGGCCACCGGGGGAGAAATATTAAAAACCTTAACATGAATGTAGCTTTTATTCTGAGATGATTTCAGACAAAATTCAAATATAATTTTGTGATAAAAGAAAAAAAAAAACTGTTTCACTTCAAAGAATCAGATCAACGACAGCAGCTGGCTTTTCCTGTTAATCACAGCAGGAGGCCATAAACAACAAATAATGAATAATAAGAGATCAACTATTAGCATAGCTTTGGATCAATAACATTTATCATTTGGCCAATAATGAAATCGTAAACTCCTCTAGTACTTAACAAGCTCCAGCAAATGGTCATGGATGAAAGTCTTCAGTCAGAGGACTCTTCAGAGTCGTTGGAACCCTGACTGCTACTGGAGATTCTTCCTTCTATCCACTGATTTGTGTAGAGCAGTAGAGCCATAGTGGGGCCGCAGCGGGGCCATAATGGGGTCCACAATGGGGCCACAGTGGGGACACAGTGGGCCCACAGTGGGGCCGCAGTGGAGCCGCTGTGGAGCCGCTGTGGAGCCGCTGTGGAGCCCACAGTGGGGCCGCTGTGGAGCCGCTGTGGAGCCGCTGTGGAGCCGCTGTGGAGCCGCTGTGGAGCCGCTGTGGAGCCCACAGTGGGTCCTGGGGGCCCGGCATCCTGCATGTTTTTGTTCTCTCACCCGGACCGAATCATGGTTCGTTAGAAGGCCTGAGAAGAACTTTGACCACCAGAGACAGAACTAAAACCTGCAGGGCCCGGGCCCTGGAGGACCCACTGTGGGCACCACTGCTGTAGAGAAATGAACTTTCTGATGCTTTGTGATTTTGTGCAGAAACTCTGGTTTACTGGAGGCGGCCATTTTAGGAGGCCATCTTTAGCAGATTTGTGAAAGCCAAAACAAACAAGAAGCGAACTCGTTGTGTCCGACTGCTAACAGCTAACCACTGCTAGCCACTGACCTTGATGCTAACGTCCTTCCTGGCTTGCTCCGTTTTGTTCAGCTCCTTCCTGAGAACGTCCACCGTCTCCTCCAGCTCTCTCCTCTCCTGGTCCTTTTCCCTCAGCGTCTCCTCTTTGGACCGCAGGTTTGCATGCAGACCTAAAACAAATCAGCAGAAACATTTACAAACTAATAACTACAGAGTAAGCCTGTCGCAATAATCAATGAATTGCATAATTAATAAAAACAAGCCCACTAACTTCCATTTTTAAGATTTATCGTTTCTCTCAAAAACTGGATGATAAAAATCTTCAATCTGCTGTTTTGGCCTTAATTAGCTTCATAATTCATTTCATTTGTAGTTTCTGTTGTTTTGTTTGTTTTAGAAATTTTAAATGTCTTCTGGTGTTGAATGTTCATCAGAGTTTAAAGTTTATTGATCTTTGAAAATGTGTTCTGGCATTTTCATGCCTTTATTTCTGTTACAATAGGAGAAAATTGTCTCAAAACAACAACATTATTGTTGATCACATGGTGTGATGGTGACAGGTTTAGTTCAGAGGTTGGATCGCTGCCGAACCGACCTGCAACGTCGCTGTTCTTCTTCTCTACTTCCAGCTGGAGGGATTTGATCTCCGCCTCTCTCTCCTGCAGCTCTGATGTGATTCTGAAACAGACGGAGACCAAAACAAACTTCTACTTTGTTCAGATTCAGAGAATCAAAAGCAGCTGAAAAGCTCCGGCTGTGGCTCCTGCCTGTCTTTGTGCAGCTGCAGAGCTTCGTGGTTCTTCCTCAGCGTGTCGCTCTGTTTGCTCAGAGAAATGTGGGCCGTCTGCAGCTCCTTCAGCAAACGCTCCGTTTCATTAAACCTGCACAGGTAAAAACATCACACGTAAAAATGTCTTTAATACGGCAAAACATTCAATCTTACCAAGTAGATTAGGTCTAATTACTAGAGCAAATAAGGAAAAACTAACTTACAAGTAACTTTTTAGCAAAACACTTTGTTTAAAGTCAATAATTACTTTTTATATCAATATAAAAAAGGTGTTAGATCCATTGGCAGATTATTTCACTTATAATAAGACATTTTTTTCATTTTTTAAGTGAAATAATTTTCCAGTGGAATAAGTTTTTTCTCATTAATATTAAGAAATTATTGACTTTAAACAAACTCCTATTTATGGCTGAAAGTTGGTGATTAGCAGAGCATCCAAAAATTATCTGAACAAGAAATGACTAAATTAGAATAAAAGAGTATTTGGTAAAAAGTAACAGACCAAATTATCAATCATTAATATTCAAAAATTACGTCATCAGATTCACCAAAATATCAAGCTAAGGGGAAATTTTGGTATTTTAAAGAATCAAACATTTATACCACTGACACAAAAATAACAGATCATTTTTCCAAATCAGTTTCTTTAATTAAAACTTTAACAAAACCTGCAGCTGTGAGTCTGAAACTGGTGAATTTTTGGTTGTTTGTTTTTCATGCAGTGGGTAGAAAATCCAGAAATTTTACTCGAGTAGAAATACTTTACAATGAAATTACTCCAGTAAAAGTGAAAAGTTATTCACGCAAATGAAACTAGTTTCAATCCAACTCGGACTATAAGTTTAGTCTTATTTGCAGTAGAAACCAGGTTTTGCGTTTTTGCATCAGGACGTCATTTTGCCTCTGACCTGTTGAGCAAAGCGTTGTAAGCTCCTTTCAGAGTCTGGTGCTCCTCAGAGTCCCTCTGCAGCCGAGCGTTGTGCTGCAGCAGCTCCTCCATGTCGGCTCTGGACCGCTCCACCTCCAGAACCTGGTTCCCCAGCTCGCCCTGCAGATCCTCCCGCCGACGCTCCGCATCCTTCAGCAGGCAGGCCAGCTTCCGCGCCTGCAGGAGGGAAACCAGCGGGACAGAAACTGCAGATCTGGAGGATCTTAAGGTTCAACCTACGAGACGACGTTTATAAAGCTAGTAAAATCATTTTAGTCTGTTTTAGGAGAATTTATATTTTCACCATTATTAATATTATATAATTTTAATTTTAATTACACTTGATAACTAAATGTTTAGTTTATTGGTAAGTATTTAGCTGGTTAACTATGTATCTGGTTTATAGCTAAATATTTCTTGAAACTGTAATAGGCTGCTCAGTCTGGCTGATTCACAGGGGGAAGAATGCTGGGACATCTGGATGTAGGCCGTAGAAATCAGGCGAATTCCTTCTCGAAAACAGCTTAAACAGAGTTTACTTCAGTTCTGGACAGGATAAATCCCAGCAGATTTAGGAAACTCAAATCACCCGTTAGCTGGAGAGTTGGTAGCACATTTCCCCTCTCAGAGAGGAAGTAGTGACTGAGAGAGGAGAGAAGAAAGTTAAATCCCTAGTTAAATAACTGAAGTTATTGCTGTAAATCATTGATGGGGTAACAAACAGAACAAGCTGGAGTTCATATCATCATCAGTTTGATGACTCAGCAGGTCATTCAAACTGCGAAGCATTTATTTATTTTCTGACTCAACAACATAAAGGCTCAATATCTCAACTAGATCCCATAAATCATCATTTCCTGTATTTGTGTGAGAAGCTGAGTTAAAGTGTTACAGATTATTTTGTTATGTGGAGAATCTGAGGTGTTTCTCTTCAACATCAGAATGGTTCAGTTCACCTGGATGTTCGTTAAGAATCAGAATGGTTCAGTTCACCTGGATGTTCGTTATGAATCAGAATGGTTTAGTTCACCTGGATGTTCGTTATGAATCAGAATGGTTTAGTTTACCTGGATGTTCGTTATGAATCAGAATGGTTTAGTTCACCTGGATGTTCGTTATGAATCAGAATGGTTCAGTTCACCTGGATGTTCGTTATGAATCAGAATGGTTTAGTTCACCTGGATGTTCGTTATGAATCAGAATGGTTCAGTTCACCTGGATGTTCGTTATGAATCAGAATGGTTTAGTTCACCTGGATGTTCGTTATGAATCAGAATGGTTTAGTTCACCTGGATGTTCGTTATGAATCAGAATGGTTCAGTTCACCTGGATGTTCGTTATGAATCAGAATGGTTCAGTTCACCTGGATGTTCGTTATGAATCAGAATGGTTTAGTTCACCTGGATGTTCGTTATGAATCAGAATGGTTTAGTTCACCTGGATGTTCGTTATGAATCAGAATGGTTTAGTTCACCTGGATGTTCGTTATGAATCAGAATGGTTTAGTTCACCTGGATGTTCGTTATGAATCAGAATGGTTTAGTTCACCTGGATGTTCGTTATGAATCAGAATGGTTTAGTTCACCTGGATGTTCGTTATGAATCAGAATGGTTCAGTTCACCTGGATGTTCGTTATGAATCAGAATGGTTCAGTTCACCTGGATGTTCGTTATGAATCAGAATGGTTCAGTTCACCTGGATGTTCGTTATGAATCAGAATGGTTTAGTTCACCTGGATGTTCGTTATGAATCAGAATGGTTTAGTTCACCTGGATGTTTGTTATGAATCAGAATGGTTTAGTTCACCTGGATGTTCGTTATGAATCAGCATGGTTTAGTTCACCTGGATGTTCGTTATGAATCAGAATGGTTTAGTTCACCTGGATGTTCGTTATGAATCAGAATGGTTTAGTTCACCTGGATGTTCATTATGAATCAGAATGGTTCAGTTCACCTGGATGTTCGTTATGAATCAGAATGGTTTAGTTCACCTGGATGTTCGTTATGAATCAGAATGGTTTAGTTCACCTGGATGTTCGTTATGAATCAGAATGGTTTAGTTCACCTGGATGTTCGTTATGAATCAGAATGGTTTAGTTCACCTGGATGTTCGTTATGAATCAGAATGGTTTAGTTCACCTGGATGTTCGTTATGAATCAGAATGGTTTAGTTCACCTGGATGTTCGTTATGAATCAGAATGGTTTAGTTCACCTGGATGTTCGTTATGAATCAGAATGGTTTAGTTCACCTGGATGTTCGTTATGAATCAGAATGGTTTAGTTCACCTGGATGTTCGTTATGAATCAGAATGGTTCAGTTCACCTGGATGTTCGTTATGAATCAGAATGGTTTAGTTACCTCGGCCTCAGCTTGAGCTCTCTGCAGTCGATACTGAGCGATCAGACGGTCGGCCTGAGAGAGAGCCAGAGCTTTGGCCTCCAGCAGGTCCTGCAGGCGGCTCTCCTTGGACTGAAACAAACAGACGGCAGGAAATCAGCTGGAAGATGAACTGAACAGGAGATTTAAAGCAGCTGATCGGATATTTTACCATAAATTCTGATGTTTTGTTAAACTTACAGCAAAGCCAGCCAGTTTCTGCTCATAAACGTCGATGATCTCAGACAGAGGCGAGTCCTTCGTCGGTTCCTGCAGCTGCAAAAACATAGAATAAAATCACAACAAATAAATTGTACACTGCAAAAACAGTATTTTTGGTGTAGCAAACACCTTGGTATGTTTGGAATATGATAAAACTAACTGGAAAGTAACTTTTCAGCAAGAAATATCAGCTTGTTTTACGTCAGTATAATATTGATGAAAACGTGCCAGCTCCAGATTATCCTGAGTAATTGAAGTGAAATAATTCACCAATCACAAAAACTTTAACAGTTTTAGACACATTTGACTTCAAACTACCCGTAAACTAAACATACTTGTTACTTTTTATTATTTATTTCAGTAAAAAACTGAAATACTTTTTCTGCTCCAGTTTTTATAAAAACCTGTCAAGTAAACAAGACCAGCCACTACACTTCAAAAAGCTGTGGGTTAATTCAGCCTTTTCCTCCTTATCTGAGACATCACAGATGAATTTCAGTTCATCCATTGCAAATACTGAGTTCAAAAACAAAAAAAAACAAAAATCTTTACAGAAATCAGTTTAGTTATTTCTTTCAAACCCGTTTTGAAATCATCTCTCTATGAAAACTTCCTTTCGGCTCTGTATAAAAGAAAAGCCATAAAAGAAAAAACCATTAACATCAGCTGAAGATATTTAAAGCTCCAGTTTTTAACTGAGCGTCTAAATAGAAACAAGTTTTTTCTTTATTTCAGTATTAAAGTGCCTTCATTCATACTCTTACGGTTTTTCCCCAAAAATGTTAAACAGGTAAAAAAAATCATATAATATCGGTAAGTATTGATTTTCAGCCATAAGAGGAATATTGATGTCGGATATCGGTCCAAATTTTCATAATGGTGCGTCCATAATTAATGAATTTGATCCCATTTTTAAAAAGAAACTTGGACATTAATGTTTTTGACAGTTAAAGATTTTATCTGCGCCTTGCAATTGCTCTCCCCTTCACTCTGATACCCCTAAATAAAACCCAGAGAAACCGATTCCCTCCGAAGCTGGAAGAGAAACCAGGAGCAACTCCGACTGCCGAGCAAAAGTCTGCACTGCACTGTTCATAATTTTATTTGTTAAAATCAGAACATTTTTCTCCATTTTGTCACATAAAATCCCGTGCAGATAAAGGTCGTTGCTGTGGAAACGGCTCCAGAGTTTTTACCTCCATGCCGGTCTGCAGCTTCTCCACCAGATTGCTCAGGCTCTTGTTGCCGCTGGAGGCGTCCATCACGCTGGTGTTCATGCGGGGAGGCGGGACTTCCTGCACGGCGAGGCGCTTCGCCGTCAGCTCCGTCTCCCTCTGGCGGTACGCGTTGTTAGCGGCGATGCTTTCCCCCAGGCTGGCAGGGCAAACAGACTCAGTCAGCAGCAGATCCTCCAGGACAGGAAGCCGGACAGCAGGGAACATTTTCTGTCATTTCTTTTCTAAAAAATAAGAACTGATTAAAACCAAACCTGGTAAATAAGAAATCTGAGGCTTTACTGTTTACACCCAACAGACGTTATTGTCATCATGTTATTAATCACCCACACTGTCAAAATAAGCAACAGATCAATTCATCGAATGATAAATTAAAGTGAACTCAATAATTTCCATTTGCCTGATTTATCGTTTTTCTCTAACAACTAGATGATAAAAATCTTCCTTTTTGGTCTCAACTAAACATTTTTTGAAGAACAACTTTGCTTGGAGAAACTTTATAATTTATTTTGTTTATTGTTTCTGTTTTGTTTGCGTGTTTTTAAACTGTCTTTCAGTTCCAGCATTTAAAGTTTACCGATCTTTGGAAATGAGTTCTTGCCATTACAAATATCATTGATTATTGCAGTAACTTCTGGAGCAACTGATCGTCCAGTAAGGTTGATTATTGTGTTATTGTGACTGGTCTGCTCACAGCAGTGCTGGGAAGTCTGGAAGGGGCGTGGCTTCCAGCAGCAGGGCGAGTCCGGTCTGCACGCGCTCCCTGTGGTGTGAGGTCAGAGCCAGAGACAGGGGGGTCACCGTCCTCTGGTCCTGCAGGGTTTAACGAGAGACGCTGAAGATTTAACCAGGAAGTGACGGGGCCTGATGGGAGTCGCAGTTCACCTGCAGCATCCTGTAGAAGCTCGTCTCCATGTCCTGCACCTGCTGCCTCAGGCGGCTCATCAGCTCCAGAACCTTCAGCAGAGCTTCTGCACACAACTGGCTGGAAGCAAAACCACAACGGATCAATATTCCACAACGGATCAATATTCCACAACGGATCAATTTAAATTATTTACAGCTATAATTCGCCAACTGATGCAGTGACTAGAAAATAATGTAATTTTATAATAAATACCTCCCTATCAAGGTTTTATGTTGACTCACCTGAAGTTGTTACCGGAGACTGGAGGCAGGCAAGTCAGGGGGCTGTTGCTATGGCAACAGGAGAGGGAGAATTTCTACCTGCGAGAGGCAGAGCTCAGCGCTCACCTGAGAGGACACCAGAGATCTGGTGGCGTCTTGGCAGCAGAGGGGTGGAGCCGGTGAAGGAAACAACCCCATTCCTCCCCATTTAGCTCAAGGCTAGTTGGTTTTAGCTCAATATTTAACTCAGAGCTCAATATTTTGTTTTCAATCTGTTTGAAAACTAAATAGTTGGATTGGAGTTGAATATAAATAGATGTCTACGTTGCTAATTAAATGTTTAATTTAACTTACCTACTCAATATTTAGCCTGAAGCCAAATATTTAGCTTACTGACTAAAAGTTTAGTTTGGTAATTAATTTTACAATTCCAGCTAAATATTTTGTAAACTAAATATTGAGCTTTCTTAATAAATATTTAGTTTAAACTGACATTTATAAATTTTTGAACAGATAACAAGGTGAAGATGAACCCCATATTTTTGTCATCTTTAGACATTTAGTCCCACAGAAAAAGGACATCAATTTAAAAATGCAGAATTTTAAGGCTTTAAATGCCCAGGCAGCATCACAGCGCTAACAGAGACATGCATGCAGGCCTGTGGGTGAGGATATTGAGCAGCAGGGTGCAGACGTGGGTGATGCGGTGGCAGTGTTTGCTGAGGTGAGCGTCTCCCTTTGCAGGATCGAGGCCCTTCAGGAGCCCCAATGCGACCGGAAGCAACATCTCCACGAAGCTGAGCGTGGATTCAGACACGCTCTCCGCTCCCAGCGACTCCTGGATGCACAGAGACACAGAAACGCCCATCAGGACAGGAGAGGACAGGAGAGGACAGGAGAGGACAGGGGAGGACAGGGGAGGACAGGCCGACTCAAAGGTGCACACGCATAAAGACAAAAAAATTCTATATTGTGCATCAACAACATTCAGATTTCAGGTCATTTACTGAGGAAGACACAGCAGTGGAGTAAAATAAGAGCTTCAGACAAACTGGAGGGTGATAGTGACTAAAAGATGCCTTTGCAGAGCTTGTCCTCTAGGGGGCAGAGTAACACTTTAAAAAAAGCTGCCTGACTTTCTTTGTTCCTTATATGAATTATTGTCTTTTTGATTCTTAAAATACCAAATTTCCCTCTTCGCTTTATATTTTGGTCCATCTGATTGATGATCATTTAAGTACTTTTTACTTGAGTAATTTTTTGGACGGCTACTTTATACTTTTACTTGAATAGAAATAAGTTGAAGTATTTCTACTCTTACATCATCAGTAAGGTGTTTGTGTACTCTGCCCTCTGCTGGTAAAACTGGAGAATGTAATTTAACATCAGAAACACAAATAATCATCAGAACTGAAACGTTTCCTCTGAGTGGAATCAGATTAATGAAGTCCTGATACCTCCAGCAGCTCGGTCAGCAGCTGCAGCGTCTGCAGCGAGCATTTCTCGGCGCCCTCCACAGGCGAGCTGAGCCACTGCACCAGAGCCAGCCCACACTCGGCTTTCCGGCCCCCGTTCGCCTCGCCCGCCTGTCTGTGGCCGGCGGCTCTGAGTTTGGCGCCGGCTGGCCGGAAGACGACGTCGCAGAGCTGCGAGCGCAGAGCAGCGACGCTGCACATGGACAGGAGGAGCTGCAGCACCTGCAGCAACACACAGGCTGCGTTACAAGGGCTGCATCATGTTGTTTTATAGCACAATCTAGCAAATATTTTAACATAAGTTATAATAAAAATTGTGAAAGTTGGGCCTCTGTCTCTTTAAGAAGCTTCTGCTCTTCCTGAAGCAGTTTTCTAGAACAAATTTCCAGAAAACTGTAAAACAGCTGAAACTCTGAGTTCCTGTAAATCAAGGCCAAGAACTTGTTTTGAGTTGCTTTTGAAGCATAAGAAATGAAACTGTGACTTCTATGAATTTGTATTTTTTCTGATGTAAACTGAAATGAATTGTTGTTGAAATGTGCTATTTAAATACATTGATTGATTAATTGAGGCTTTCTGGACCGTCTCACCGTGGCTGCCGAGTCGGCGTCTTTCAGGTGCAGCAGCCCCAGAATCTGAGAAATGCAGGCCGAGAAGTGCTGATACCTGGAAGCAGAGAGGCGCGGTCAGACAGCGCGGCGGGGGAACGTCCGGGCCTGAAGAGATCAACTCCACCTGCTCAGGTAATCGGCTACTTTGGGGCTCTTCAGCAGGTCGATCAGGAGGTCGACGGCGTACTTCCTGGTCAGCGTGCCGCCGCCGTTCACGATGATGTTGAACACCAGCTGGAATGTCTGATGGATGTTCTTTGCCTCAAAAAGCTGCAGATACAAAAAAAAAAAAAAAAAAACACAAGTTCAAGGTGTAAACAACCAGAAGCTTTTTATGATGCAGACAAGAAACAAAAAGAGGAAGCAGAAGTAAAGACAGGGGGGCGATTTCCACACATTCAGACGGAACAGCATTTAACCAGAAGCAACTTACAGCTGCATCATTTATCATAAACAAAACCTAAACGATCCAAAAATACCTTAAAATGAGTAAAAATCAGAAAGGTTTCTGCTGACCTTCTCGCCAACCTTCTCATTCAGAGTCAGGCTGGCCAGGATGGACAGCGTGAAGATCACCACCGTCAGGCTGTTGTGAGCCAGGAAGTTGATCAGAGTTCGGTACAGCTGCCTCACGTTCTCCTTCACGGGAAAAATAAGTGTTAAAAATGGAGGAAACGCTTTCATTTGATGACTCTGCAGCAGTGCAGAACATTTAGACACCAGCAGCTTCACAGGTTCAGTCAAATATGCAAAAACAACTTTAGTTTGTTCAGTCAGAACAATTAGGAATAAAACAGCCAATTTAAAATGAATAATAAAGTCACAAACAGGTTGATTCTGTTGGTCAAACATGTAAAAATAAACTTCAACAAACTTCTCTAATGCTTCAGAAAGTGAAACCAGGAATAAAAATATATAATGTAAGATAAATAATAAAGCTTGATGCTCTAATATCGTCACCAAATTGTTTTCAGGGTCGATGCAGATATTAATATCGGATCGATGCGTCTCGAATCTTTATATTCTGTTTAGGTCATAAGTGTCGATCAGTTCAGTTTCTCTGTTTCCTGTTAAGACTTATGAACTATTTCAGCTGCATCATTTATCATCTGCACAATTTGTTGATCTTCTCTTTCAACCAAAAACTGGATGATAAAAGTTTTCTGTTTTGGCCTCAACTAAACATTTTGTTAAAGGATGATTTCGTTTCCAGAGATTTCATTTTATTTGCTGTTTCTGTTGTTTTGTTTATTTATCTTTGGATATTTAAAATGTCTTCCAGTTCCAGTGACAAATGTTTGTCAGAATGTAAAGTTTATTAATCTTTTAGAATGTCTTCTTGCATCATTTTACCATTATTACAATTATATCAGTTGAAAATGGTCTCAGAACAGCAATATTTTTATTTATCGCAATAACCTTTAGGACAATGTATCGTCCAGAAAAATGTGTGACTATGAAAGGCCTTTGTGTGAAGTTAAGTGGTTAATAAAAACATTTTATCATGTTCAAACCACTGCTGACCCAAATGACTCAAAGTTTCCAGAATACTGTTGATAAAATATTCTGTGGTCTAAAACAACAGAATAAGAGGAACTCCAAGAAGCAGAATCAAGTGTTAAATCTAAAAATATTTTGATTTCTATATTTAAATCTAAACCTTTTAATCTGTCATGTGAAGTTCTGTGCCAGCAGTTCTCACAGTTCTCTGATATTTTTAGTCCGGAAACCTGAGCGGCGCTGAAAGCTCACCATGGATTTGATGTGGCTCTGCACCGACGGGTTGTCCCGGCACAGATTGGCCAGCAGGCCGAGGCACGGCATGACCACGTCCTCGTTCTGCGACTGGCTGAGGGGAAACGGTGATCATGAGACGGGCAGATTATTCCTCATGTTTCATGGTCAGTTTACGGCTCTTACATGTTGGTCAGGAGAAAACTGATGAGCTCGCGGATGTAGTTTGAGAACTGGAAGGTGCGAGTGTTGTAGGTCAGTTTCTGCAGCACCTGGAGACACTGAGAAATAAAATCATTAAAATCACAACATATGGAGAGAGACAGCAGAACAGAGACACTCTGACTCTGCCTTCAAATAAACACAATAAATAAAATCAGAACTTGATGCAGGTTTGGAATATTCCAGATCATTTTGGTGAAGTGTTCGGGTCAAAGTGCGGGCCCGGCTGACCTTTGCCTCTGCGGTTTGAGCGCAGAGCAGAGCTCAACGTGTTAACATGCTAATTTAAACAAGTAAAACAGGTGAAATGGAAGAAATCACCGCTTTAACACCGGCCTTCTGCAGAACTGACTGACAGCCCATCTTGATTTGCAAAGAGAATAAACTCTGTTTACGCTGAACCTGCTTCATGATGAAATCGAAAGGTGTAAAAACCAAAATATGAGTGAAAATAAAAACTAAGTAATTTCCTTGTTAGTATGTTAATACTACAAGAAGAAATGTTGTATTTTAAATGTTATTTTAAAAGTTCTCCACGTTGCTGCTGTTTGTCTCTACCTGCAGCACCAGAGGATCTCCAGGTGTGTTGCCATGGTGATGGATGACAGCAGCCAGCGTGCTGGTCAGGTTGTAGCTGCTGTGAAGAACTTCCCGACTGGCGTCATCGTTCCCTGAGAGCGGAGAATAAAACGCAGCGATGCAGAAAGAGGGCAGCAGTCAGACCCGACCCGACCCGACCCGACCCGACCCGAACCGACCCAACCCGACCCGACCCGACCCGACCCGACCCGACCCGACCCGGCCGCGGCAGAACTCACCCAGCTGGGCCAGCAGGGAGATGATGCCGCCTGTCAGGACCGGACTGGTGCTGGGGTTTCCTGCCAGCTCCACCAGCCCACTCACACACTCTGTGGGTAAAAACTGACCCGAGGACAGCAGGCCGTCACACTTCAGGGCGGAAAGCTCCTGAAACCAAAACAGCAGCACAGAAATCACAGCCTGGCAGGTCTGAAGGTGTTCAGACCTGCCAGGTTTCACCTCACAACATGGTGAAATGATCTGTTTGCAGCAACACAAACAGACTCCTGATCTGAAACTGAGCTCAGCTGATAATCAGGTCCACTGGAAAACCTGGAGCTCATCACTAAATAGAAAAGGAAACAAGCAAAAAGCTGCTCTGTAGTGATAAAAAATAACCAGCAGGACAGAAATATTAAGAGCTACAACAACCTTTAACTAACAGCTGTAACTGGTTCGTCTGGTTCATCCTCAGTAGATTCTTTTTTTTTAATTGATCCAGAGCAGCAATGATGAAAGTTCAAATTAAAGATGTTAATGTCTGAATGACCTCGACAACGAGATAAAATGATTATGATGAAGCGATATGGCGTTGATTAAGCTGAAGTTTTGTTGTACATTTGTTCTGTGTTTGAAATTGTCTTCTAAGTTGAATAGCTAATTTTATGTTTATGTGAATATGGGGAAAATATTATAAGTTTATATTTCTTTCTGCTCCATTTCAGACATGATTTTCTTTAGTTATGTTACTTGAAGTACTTCGTATTTATTATTTAGTGCAGTGAATGGAATAAAACAAATGAAATGAATCTGGTTATGTAGTTGTTTTTCTGCTACTAGTCATTAGTGTCAGACTAAACTTCCCTGTCAGTACAATCTCTACTATAAAGCTACAAACACAAGTTGGGACTGAAAACCTCCAAATGTTTGCTAGAAAACTATCAGATACTTTTATTTTAAATGTGAATGACCTGACGAGAGGAAAGTGAATAAACAGTCCAGATTTAAATTTGACATTAAGCGCCGTCAACATGTGGGATGCTGACAGGAAGCTGAATAATGATGTGCTTTAAAAGTGTGTTAAAGACCCAGTGAGGAAACCTGGTTACTAAACTGCTTTTTAACCTCTGACCAATTCATTTACTCACCAGATGAATCACTCAGCAAATGTCAGGTTTGTGGTTTTAAATGCGTCATGGTTAAATTTCTTTATCTGACAAATACCGGATGTTTTAATATCAGTGTTTGCGCTTTAAAATCCACTTTATATAACATTTAAACACATAAACAAGCACATTTTATGAGTTTTACTCTGAAGTTCCAGTTATTTTTGTCTAAGAGGCGAGACGTTTGTTGATTCAACCCAAAAATACTTTATTTGACCTAAATAAAAATTTAATTAAACTCGTATCATCCAAGTTTCCTCAAACATTCATGGTGAGGCTGTGGTCAGGAAGAATCCTCTGTTGCAGTCAGTTTTGCACAGAGTTGGGTAGTAATTAGTTACAGTTACTCAAATACATTTACTCAAGTAACTTTATTGAAAAAATGTACTTTTAGGAAAATTTTTACTATGCTGTACTTTTTACTTTGACTTGAGTAATTTTATTATGAAGTATCTCTACTACTACTTGAGTAAAATGTCTGGATTTTCATTCGACTGAATGAAAATCAAACATGTTTTCACCCAAAATTCTGAATAATTTTGTTTTCCCTGATTTAATATTTTGCTACTTACATAAATTATTGTCATTTTGGTTCTTTGGTTCTTAAAATACCAAAATGTCCACATCATTTTATATTTTGGTATTTGTGATTATGTAATTTGTAAATATTAAATGATTGATAATTATATTAGCTACAGTGCTTGAATAGACTTTTTATCAAATACTTTTTACTCTTGCTTCAGTAGCTTCTAAAATATGATGAAGTGTTACTGTAATTGGAGAACAGCCTTTGGGTTCCCCACTCACCTCTGGTGTCAAGAAGCTTCTGACTGAAGATTGTTGCTATGTGACATATTAACAGCAAAGACCGTAATGCCACTGAAACGTCCTAAATGACACCATCAGATGTTGGCAGCTCTCCTGATCCACCTCCTTTGCTTTTGCTGCTCCTCTTTAAATCTGCTCTAAATGCTGTGACCACGAGCAGAACAACTCCAGAACTATAAAGCTATAAAACGTATTTGAAAACAATCCCCCTGAGCGCTCACCTCCACCTGTTTCTGCAGCTGCGCAGTGTGCTGAACGGTCCTGCTGTCTCTGTACTGCTGGATGGCCACCAGCAGAGACTTTAAACACGTCGCTATGTCCATCCTGAAGGAGGAAAAACCGCCAGTTAAAACGACAACCAAATTCTGCTGCTCGTTTCAACGAGCGCCCATCTTTGATCGCTCAAGCTGCTAACAGTAGTTTGTGGATTACCCTACATTTTCACAACATAAGAAGAAACGAGTAGTGTAGTTAAATAAGGACTATATTTTATGTGTTTCTGTGTCACAGTAAATCTTTGTTTGCTTGTTTCTGAGTACCTGGGTTGTTTTTTTCTGTCGTCGGAGAAAAAACAACAGTCTCCCCGGCAGTAACGTCCTCGCGCTTCTGTTTCGAACGGGGAAGGAAGAAACCATGTCGGGAAAAGGGGGGAGACCGAGCGCTCTCATTTTCACTTAAAAGTCCAGTTTTTCTTCTATTTACTATCAACGTCAATTTTATTAAAACAGTATGATTTTACGCCAAAATTCTAATTATTATAATGACTAAAACAGTTTTGTTCTTCAAACTAAAGCCTTTTCTTTCGCAGAGCCCCCCCTCTCTTTTCCGTCGTTCAGCAGGAAGGAAGTACGTCATATGCGGAAGTTTCAAATGACTCAATAAAGTTTGGATGAAGCATAAAACAAAACGAACTTTAGGAAAAATCAAATAATTAAATATGTAATTAAGTTATAAAATAAAATGAATAAAATGACGGAAAAGTACAAGTAATTCAATTACATTACAGTAAAATTTTACCGCAACAATTTGTACAATCTTTGTTTTGACAGGCCTGGAAAAAAATCTCTTGCTTTAGAGTTAATTTCTCATATATCTCATTTTGGAGCCCAGTTGTAGCACACAGAAAAAGAGTGGCTCTACTTCAACAAATCTTTACCTAAGTAGAAGTAAAAGTAAAAGTTGCCATCCAAGAAATTATTCAGGTAAGAATAAAAAAGTATTTGATAAAAAGATTACATAGGCGATCACTGAGAAAATGAGATAAACTAAAATATAGCACTACGTGTAAATTCTTGTTTTTTAAAGACTAAAATTAATTTTACTTTATTTTTAAGAGCAGCAACAGTTCAAAATAATATAACCCAAATGAAAACTCCTGATAGATTTGTTTTCCCAAAAAGGTCCTCAGTGTAACTGTAAAAGTTACTCCCAACTTCTGTTTATTTCTCATTATCTGCCTCACATTTTGAGGAGAATCTATGGAAGAATAAACCTTTAAAAATGTAATAAAATTAAATGAGAATAAAAGTTGATCAGACAAATCAAACGCTTGATTCAATTTAAAACAAATAAAACAAAATATGACCAAACATTTTGCATTTCTAAGTATCTAAATCCACATAATAGCACAACATAATTACATTCAAGAAGGTTAATTTTATTATTTGTAGATAAAATCAAACCTGTCTGAAAAATGCATTAAATTAACTTGAAAGCAAAGGTGCACTCTGCTACATTTTAAACATATTTCCATAGTAACATCTGATTAAACATAACTGGCCTAGAAAAACATAGTAGAAATTAAATAAATGATTTTATTAAAATGAGTTGATGTTGATAAATGCCTCATTTTTGTTTTACTTATAAAATAAGCAATCACATATTTCCCTTTATAATATGAAAAGAGAATGTCGTTTAATTTGACCTAAAACAGTAAATATGCCAGTTTTAAAAATGAGAAGAATCTAAAATCCCCCGTCAGTCGGCCTCTTTGATTCAGCTCTGCTGTTGCTTCACCTGAAAACATCAAACTGCAAAAAAACTGCGGTTAAACCAGATCTCGTTCGACAGCCTCTGTCATTTTAACATTTCTTTGAGTTCGCTTCCCCCTTATTGTATCAGAAATAGAATATTAATTATCTTTAAATGTGCAGCCTGAAAGCAATCTAAACAGTAAAACTGATGCCTCAGTTTTACTTTGATTCGGCTGACAGCAGATCTGTGAAAAACAAAAAAAGGGGCTTGAATGCAGCGTCGCTAAGAGTTGTGAAAACAGGCAGGATGTGTGGTTATGTTCTTGTCCATAAAGCCTCTTGTGTTTCAGCCTCTTCTCATGCACTTTGTTGCATGATTGTAAACAGGTTTTTATTATGCAAAGCTTTGTGCTGTGTCAGATGATCCTATTGTTCAGGTTTTCTGCCTCCAAGGTGGAAAAGTCGCATGTGCACATCACGTTTAAATCGAAGAAGTGTCACAAGCTTCACATGCTAATCATGTGAAGCTTCACATGTGAGGCTAACCATGTGAAGCTTCATATGATTAGCAATAAGGAGAGTATCACTTCAGCTGACCAGCGCATTGTAAAGTGAGAAATTTGATTCACACGTTCAGCGCCGCCCAGACTCAAAATGCATCTAAGAACAACAGAAACTGTTTTTTTATAACCTTCAGAAAGTACAAATAGGGCTGAACAGTTAAAATACAGCTTAAGGCTTGAAGTAAAAAGAGGTCAGAGTGTGTGTGACTGAGAATATCTTGGTTTGTCACTTCCTTTATTGTTTGGCGAGTGCTTGGTAAGGCTGTGTATGACGATCAGATCACCTAGAAACTCATTATAATATTTAAACACTTTAAAATAACCTAAAAAGTCATTTATATTTCTAAAAGCCATTTAATTGCAGAAAATGTTTAATTTTGCGACTGTGAACCCAAAAGTATTTTCAAGCTTCTTACATGCAACAGCCAACTTTCTTCAGCAGCTTTGAGTTGGATTAAAATGATCATTAATAACAAAAAGCTGCTGTGTGCCATGTTTATCTCTTTCTCATCTACAAAAATGGAACAAGGTAAATATTACACAACAACCTTTTTTCCTCATTTTCTTTTAATTCCAACTTTCAGTCGAACCTCTACACAAAACCAAAATTCTTGTTTTTAATTGCTAGCAGGAGTTTTTGTTTAAGGATCTGTTTAGTGGCATGTAGAGACGTGAGATGCAGGTGTTGGCTGTGGGAACTGTGAACCGAAGTTCAAGGTGAACATCTGAGCAGAAAAAAGAGGATAGAAGTGATTTTGAAGAGGGATTTGGTTTTCCATTCATAACCATATTTACAGAAAAGAGTGAAAACATTTGAATCAATTCAATTGAAACAGATTTAATAAAGGACAGAAAAAAATAATCTTCAAACCCAGTTTAATCTTTGTCACAAGGCAGTAAAAACAGAAACGGAATAATCACCCTGAATTTCATAAACGTGAAAATGTATTTTACAAATGTGACTTTGCTGATGTCAGGGTTGAATAGAGAGGTTGGTTTTCGATACAGCAGCTCACAGATCAGAGAACAAGGGAAGAAGAAGAAAAAGAAGAAGAGCAGCAGCAGCAGCAGCAGCAGCAGCAGAGCAGCAGCAGCAGCAGCAGAGCAGCAGCAGCAGCAGCAGCAGCAGCAGCAGCAGCAGCAGCAGCAGCAGAGCAGCAGCAGCAGCAGCAGCAGCAGCAGCAGCAGCAGCAGCAGAGCAGCAGAGCAGCAGCAGCAGCAGCAGCAGCAGCAGAGGATCACAACGATCCGGTTACAGATTGTAGAGAAGTTACCTGGTCCGACACGGTTCCACTTCAGCTGCAACATTCAGATCTAAAGGCACCACGTCCAGCCCCTGAATATTTAGTCTTCTAGATAAATACTTAGTTTGTAGGCCATATATCTAACTTGTGAACTAAATTCTTAGCTTTAAACTATTTACTTTGTAGCTCAATATATATTATATATTTATATTAGTTTTACCTAGTTTTTTAAATTGTGGGCCAACTATTTAGCTATCTAAATATTTTGTTAGATTCAGCTTTTTAGGCAGAGATAATATGTGCTGACATGAATTATTAGCACTGACAGTTAAAGTTCTGTTCTCTACTCAAACATAACGGTTGACCATAAATAGATTCCACATTTCTTCAGCTTAAGACTTGATTTAAAATGTTTAAACTCAGCTTGACTGGAGCAGAGAAGAAAGTCTGGTCCCAGTGGTGTAATGAATGAGTTCACTGGATGAACTGCAGCGATCTGCTTGCATGTAAAGACGTTTGTCCTCATGACTTCAGGAGCTAAAGCGGGACTCTAATGCAGTAGCAGGATATGATTATATTTCTGCACTGTGTTTCTTTCAGTTCCTCTGAACACACTGTGGGTTCGGTCGTAGTTTGCTGCTGAGGCTCAGCAGTCACTCATTGTTTTTTTTGGTTACCTTCTATGAAGTCATATGATTGTAAAAATGATCTACTTCCACATTTAACTGACTTATATGTCCTATTTGTATCCAGTTCTCCTTTTACAGGCTCTAGTCTGGCACATTGATGTCCTCTTCCTTCAGACTGTCTGTTTTTTCAGTCAATTAGCAATTCTTGCACCAAAGAAACCCAAAAACCTCAATAAAAAAACACACAATCTGCACAAGGCTTGATGTGTGTTTCTGGAGGAACTGTAAGCGAATCGGAAATTTCTGCACAGCACCAAAAACACTGCAAAAACAAATTCTCACAATTATTTTGACGAGTTTCTGCTGAAAATATCTGCACTTGAAAAAAAAAAGAAAAGAAAAGAACAAACTATCTATAAAACCTTACATGAGGGGGGCAAGAGTGGTAATCCTAGAATATCTACAAAAACATTTAGAAATCATTTACTGAATCAAGTTTTAAATGTCCTTTCACTTTCTTTAACCTTGTTGGAGACGCCACATGTCAGCTCAGTGTCCCTCAGTCTGACCTTTTTCTGATGATTTTTCTGTTCTTTTCTACATGTTTGTAGGTTTGCTGATACGATCAAAAGTTTCTTAGAAACCTCCTTTATTTTCTGAGGTTTCATCGTTGAGAAATGTCCTGAGTTGCTCTCTAAACCACACGCAAAAACAAAATAATACCAAGTATTTGTGATGTCATTCATGATGAAAATATCTTCGTACACTTGAAACAAGACAAATTTACGAATTTACTCATTTCGATTAAGGTATAGGAGCTTGTTTTTAGTCAAGCTGATTATGTCACTGATGAGGAAATGTTTTATTGATCACTTGATGCCCGTCTTCCTGTTGAAAGAAGGAATTTCAATTCTTGCAGATATTTTTTTTGCGTTTCACAGCTTATGACCCTTTAATGGTGTTCAGATAGCATTTATTTTATGTACATCAGAATAAACAGCACAAAAATGTCTATATTAAATATCAAAGTTTCCACTGCCAGGAGTGAAACAAAATGTCAAAGTAAATATAACTTTTGTGATTTCAGAGTGGAACTTCTCCTCTTCCTTTTTCTTCTTCTTCTACTCTTACAGAGAAACTGCAGAAGTTCATCCTCTCAGTCAGTAACTGGGAGGATATTCACTCTGCATTCACACGCCTTTTCAGGCTTTTTTACCTAAATTGTGCAAATGCAACAAATCTCCTCAGAGAATTGCATAAAAAAATAAAGCATCTAATCCCAAATAAAGTTCAGTCTGTGTTCTTGTTGTCCTTCGGTTTCAGGTTGGTGTGATAGTTAATCTGGAATAACTTCCACATAATCTGAATTTGGAGCATCTGCAGTAAAACAGAGAAGTTCAATTAAAAAACAGACAGTAAAAAAAAACGCTGCAGGTAACCAAGACAAAACATTTCACATACTTTCATAGTCATTATCCTCTTCAGGTATAGGAGCAGCACCTCTCTGCGATGAGTGTCCGCCCCATCCTCCACCCGATCCTCCACCCGATCCTCCACCCGATCCTCCACCCGATCCTCCAGCTGATCCTGCAGCTGATCCTCCACCCGATCCTCCCACCCCGCTGATCCTCCGCCCCATCCTCCAGCTGATCCTCCACCCGATCCTCCGCCCCATCCTCTGGCCGACGCTCCGGCCGAAGCTCCAGGTTGTGTTTCTGTTCTCCTCGGCGGCTGGATCAACATGGGCGTTTTCCTTTTCACCGCGTGGCGCAGATGAACGGCCAGACCTTGGTTCTTCCTCTTGTAATTACGGATTAAATCGCCCAGAGTCTTAAAATATGTTTCCTGCAAACCTCCTGCTGTCTGTGGAGCGACACACACACATACAGGCATGAAGAAGCTGAAGGTGCAGCAAATCGATAATCAATAACTCAATGTTTTCATCAGCAAGCAGAGTGCAAAATGTAAAATAAATGTTTAAATGCATAATCCAACATGAAGCAACACGTAAACTCCAACAGGAAAACTGTAAACAAAATGTTAAAACAATAAATGGGAACAAACAATAGAAAAAGAGGATTCATGTAAAAATAATATTCATATATTTAATTTTGTGATTATGGAAAAAATAGTATATATGGAAATAAACATTTCATACAAATTTAAACTAAATAATCTAACTAACAAAAATGAGTAAAAAACTGAAAACAATATTATGCAAAAAGATAAAATAATATTAACAAAAATATATTAAAATATTAAGCTTCAAATGTGTAACAAATAATCACAAAAAAAGAAAATAACACATATTAATAAGACTAATATTAATTTAAAATTAAGTAGAAAAAATGAATAAAATGGAAATAAATATTGTAGAAAGAATTTAAAAAAATGAAATGAAATAAATCAAACTGGGTGATCTAAAGATAAGAAATATTGAAAGCTACCAAAATCCTGTTATGGAATCAGTTACTGAGATTTGTCAAAAAATAAATAAACCCACCCATTTTCCCATCCGTCTACCTCATTTGACCTTTAACCTTAAGGTGGCACGTCGGCATCGTCGTGTTTTTATTAGCTCTGACGTCATTCGGTGTGTGGAGTGGAAAAAGCCTGAAATGCTTCCTCTGCTGTGGGGGAGAGTTTCCTTCATGGGGGTGAATTTCCTCCTTTGACGTCTTAATGAAAGCTACAATCTCCAATCTACTTTATTCATCTATTTGATGACAAATCTACCAGAAATTAAGACCCTTTTAAATAATTCTGTGCTAGAATCTGTAAAAACTCTGTAAAAACTCAAAATCCTACCAAGTATTGTCAGTCTGGTTTTCAGACATTTGCAGTAGAAACAGTTTTTCACACATAAATTCAACCAGAATGAGTTTGTGGAAAAGCTGTGGGTGAGCTGCTGCTAACCAAACGCTTTATTTCATTAAATGATAATAATCAGTGTGAGAACACACATCATTCGGTGCAAAAACAGGCTTTTGCATTTTGTTGCTGTGAAATGCAGTTGTGTGCTGAAACAATGACAAACACAGCAAAACAACTGAAGGTGGTTGAACTTGAAAATGATGAAAAAGCAAATAAAGTCAACTAGAAAATGGTTAAAGAATTTAAAGTTTATGAAGCTTATTTCAAACAAAGTGTCTAAATATTGGTTTAAGATCTGATAGATCTTGAATTGTGAGTTGCTATAACTTAATAGAGGTGAGCGGATCAACCCAAAATGAAGATAATATCGATAATATTGAACTTTACTTACAAACAATGCACAAACATTTGCTTTGTTTTTCTATTGGTTCTGTTTACTGTGTAAATAGGTAACTAAAGTACACATAAACTTTATCTAAATTCTGTTCAAATACTTAACCAAACAATTAAAAGGGGAAAAAACAAAAACACAAAGATGTTGATGATATATCATACTAAAATAATACATATCAGTATCGGTATTGGTGATCCTTGCCTGAATTTACTTGGTATCGGATCAAAATCAAAAGATGTCATATAGTACACCTCTATAACTTAATAACCTAAACCCAATAATTATTTCACAAACTGTCCTCACCTAGTTGAACAAGCACACATTTCAGTTTTATTGCCACTGATATTATCAAGTCTAATAACTTATTAAACACGAATTCTGCTCAGAAAAAATCTGGTTTCAACAGATCTTAAAACGGAAATCCTACAATCGCTAAAATCTGACAGCCTCTCCATTTTTTAACGTTTTCTAAAGAAGGACATTGCCTCGCTGTTTTCTTCAGAGGTTTTTGTGTCGTTTCCTGTGGTGACTCTTGGTGCAGCGCCCCCTCAGGTGAGGAGGGGAACAGGCTTTTCAATGAGTTTAGCTGAAAATGCAACAAAGTTGCAGTTTTGCTCCCCAATCGAACTGATTCTAAAGTTACTAAATTGATCAACCACTAATAATCACAAATAAATAAGCATGTAATGTGGAGCAGGAAGAGAGACGGAGGCAGCAGCTGATCAGAGAGATCAGCAGCTGATCAGAGAGATCAGCAGGAAGAGAGACGGAGGCAGCAGCTGATCAGAGAGATCAGCAGCTGATCAGAGAGATCAGCAGCTGATCAGAGAGATCAGCAGCTGATCAGAGAGATCAGCAGCTGATCAGAGAGATCAGCAGCTGATCAGAGAGATCAGCAGCTGATCAGAGAGATCAGCAGCTGATCAGAGAGATCAGCTGCTGGTCTCTCATGTTGAAAATGTAAAAGTGTTTTTGTGTTTTACCAGCAGGGTGAAGTTTCCGTTGTGCGCCTGGAGGATTCTGTAGGTATAAACCACCTTCTGTTTGCTGCAAAGAGAAAACAAGACGTCTGTTAGTGAGGAAGGAGTTTAGAGGAAGCATCGCAGAAAACCGTTTTTCATGTTTATCAGCAATGATTCTGCTTTTAAAACTGAAGATTAAAATCATCCACCATCTCTGAAACAACATTACTCACCTCTTTAGTGTCTCTGTATGCTTTTATTATATCGTTTATCATTCATCGTGATAAATCTACTTCCAATTAATCATGTTTAAACTGTCTGCGGGGATTATTTTATTATTTTTAATCCACTGCTGGTTCAATAAAGGGGTCTGACGAAAGATCAATAAATTTGACTGAATGCTGTACAGAGACCTAGAAGAAGGAATTCATTTTTCTTCTCATCCCCTTTTATCATGACAAACTATTGTTATGAAATGTTGCACTTATATCCACCATCCCTAGATCCAACTCCACTTGAGTTTCTGCACACAAACAAGAATGACATTGTAAACATAAATATATGCAAAGGGAGATAAAATAAGCTAGCAATGACCTGAAGGTAAAATTGTAAACAGTTTATGTCCAGCATGTGTGGGGTCTGCAGAGATGTTAGCTGTCCCTTTCCTGACCTTTAACCAGGTCCAGAGAACCAGAAGTGATGCACAGTAGACAGAGTCAATTGACTGAGCAACCTTTGACCCCTCCGGCGGCAGAGGAGTTGCAGGGTGAATTATTATTATTTAACCATCTGCCAAGGCGTCTGCATGATTTTTGGTGCATTAGGTGTGTTTTACTTTGCGTGAAAACGCACTTGCAAGCACGTTTTGGAACAAGATGAATGCAAAACTCGACCACAACTAAACCTCAGCCTGACCTCATCAAAGTGTGGAGCAAGACGACGAAGAGCTGGGGTTTCTAAAAATAAAAGGAACAAAGAGACCAACCGCTTCTCTGGCGGCAACCAGCCAGTCTCACGGGTTCCACTCAGTTTCCATTCAATGAGCAACCAGCCCCTTCAAGAACCCAAATTACATTTATTTAACCTTCAGCAGTGTGCTGAAAACGACAAGAGAAACACTGCAAAAACACAACATCTTACTGAGTTTTGGTTTAGTTTCTAGTATAAATATCTTAGTACATTTGAAGTAAGATAAAACTGCCTTAAAGTCACTTTGCAGCAAGATATTGGAGCTTGTTTTAAGTCAATAATTCCTCGATATTGGTTAAAAAATAACTAGTTCCACTGGCAGATTATTTCACCAGTAACAAGAAATTTCTCCTGTATTCAGTGAAATAATCGACCAGTGGAACCAGTAAGTTTTCATCAATATTAAGAAATTATTTATCAATCAATCAATCAAATTTTATTTGTATAGCACATTTCAGCTACAAGGCATTTCAAAGTGCTTTACATCATAAACACAAAATACAAGATCATGCAACATAGAATAAAATGAAATAAAATACCAAAATAAAATATAAAAATACCAAAATAAAATATAAAAATAAAAAATAAAACACCACGGAATTTAAGCGCCTGTTACCGCCGGACTCCGCCGTCCGTTTAACCACGGGTATTCGCCGGGCCCCGTTGCCCACAACAGGAAAAGGTCTCAACCTACAACTTACATACTTATCCACAAATTTACATAAAACAAGCTACATGTGGCTTAGTTAGCTTCATCTCATTTCAAGTTTACTGAGATATTTGCACTGAAAACTGGAGCAAAATGACTTGAGATTTTTTATTTTTGCAGTGAAATATTGCATCTAATCACAGTCAGTATTTACTGCTGAGAGCATTTCAGTTTCAGCGATTTTAGGAAGGCACTGCAGGTTGGAGCAGCTCTGTTGGCTCTGATTGCTTCTTTCTTCAGACTTATCGTTTGTTTGTTTGTTTGTTTGTTTGTTTGTTTGTTTGTTTGTTTGTTTGTTTGTTTGTTTGTTTGTTTGTTTGTTTGTTTGTTTATTGGAGGATTATGGGTTTGAATGCTGGGCAGCTGAATAGATTTTCCCTCTCGCTTTCCTTATTTAGGACAGTTCCTATGATGCGTAGCCATGGTTACAATGTGTTCTTTTTACAGCTGGATGTAGGTCATCAGCATCACGAATGCTCAAATACTACCTGACCTTTGACCCCAAATCCCAGAAGAGTTGAAAGTGAGGACATGGGGGAGGAAGTTCAAACCGTCTATTCCATCGATCATAGCGGCGTCTCTCTGCTTTCTAACCAAACGTCCAGAGAGATTTAAAGAGGAGGAGCAAAAGCAAAGGAGGCGGATCAGCAGAGTTAGCGAGCAGCTGAACATGTTGCTGTGGGATATTATCTCTGCAGGGCTGATATCGCACTGTTAGCATGTCAGAACAATCATACAGCAATGGCCTTCAGTCAGAGGCCTATTCAGAAACTCTGCAAGACTGACTGCTACTGGAGCATCACAGAATCTATTATTTAGAGATATTAGGATGATTCGAGTCAAGACAGCATTTCATCTTGATTTGTTTTGAATTGAACTGAATTGAAAATGAAATAACTGAAATAAACACAACGATTATATTTTATTGAGACTAATTAATGCAGGTCATCAGGTGATTTGGCTCCAGCTGCACGTTTTTATAGATCTAGCTTGTCTAGAGATAAATATGGCTCTTAACCAGAAGAATCACACCTGGAATAAAAACATCAGAAATGCAATAGCGTATCTAAACTCTCAGGTTTCTTATCTGCTGTGATCCTGCTGTCGGACCCGGTGGATCATGTTAATCATTTTTCTGCTGCTGGTTTGATGGTCAGGCAGCTGACAGAGCTCCACCAACAGGGTTGGTGTAAAACCGCTCTGTGGTGTCCCTCAGGGCTCAGTTTTCGGCCCAGTGATTGCATAACTTTATTTGATTCTCCCATTTAGGTTCAACATGTTCCTCAGACATGAATAGAGTTCCTCAACACCCACACATCATTCATGTGAACGTCAGATTTATTTTGGGATTTTAACTTCTGTTTTTATTTAATCTGGGGATTTGGTAGCCTGGGCTGCGCAGTGGCGCAGTGGGTAGTGCTGTTGCCGTGCAGCAAGAAGGTCCTGGGTTCGACTCCCAGCCCGGGGTCTTTCTGCACGGAGTTTGCATGTTCTCCCTGTGCGTGCTGGGTTCTCTACGGGTTCTCCGGCTTCCTCCGACAGTCCAAAAACATGACTGTCAGGTTAATTGGGCTTTCCAGATTCTCCTTAGGTGTGAGTGTGTGTGTGGTTGTTTGTCTTTGTGTTGCCCTGCGACAGAATGGCGACCTGTCCAGGTGACCTGTCCAGGTGACCCCGCCTCTTGCCCGGAACGCAGCTGGAGAGGCAGCAGCTCCTCCCGACCCCGTTAGGGAGAAGGGTGACGGAAAATGGATGGATGGATTTGGTGGCCTTCCAGTAAGCAAGCATGATTTTCTAAAAATAATTAGAATTTAATCTGGATCAAAGTCTGTAGGGAGCCGTTTGTAAAGTTACACAGCAAATAAAAACTAACAGCAATAATTTGAGTTATTCAGAAGGTTATTCATTCATCTCACAGTTTCAAGCAAAAATATTTAAACAGCAACATATTCAGTTTGCAAACTAAATATTTAGCTCCAAACTATTTAGTTAGTAAGTAAAAGATTCAGTTCCATTCTAAATATTTAGTAAGCAAACTAAATATCTAGTTCATAGATTGATTATTTAGTTATGAAACCAAATATTTAGCTACAAACTAAACATTCAAGCTAACTCTTAACTTCACAAACTAAATAATTAGCGCCGAGTTAGTTCGTTTGTAAGCTAAATATTTAATTGACAAGTTAAGTTTTACTTTTGTAAACTTAGTGGCAGTAAATGTGGTTTAAATGTTTGAAAGACTCGCTTCATCTCCTGCATCTTTTTGCGTTTGTGGCCATAAAACTTGACTTTCTGTTACTTTGACTTGACTGAGGCGGATTAAATAACTATACCAGATTAACACTTTTCTTAAATTATTTTCTGTTTTGTGATTATTAATAACACAAAAATATAACTGAAAACATATTAATCATTAAATTAGTTGTGGCTGTTTCTTTCCTTTTGATAGTTATGAAAATGCAAAATGAACTGTTAACTCATATTTTGTCTAATTTTACCATAAAATGTGTCAGAAACCCTCTGAGCTCCACTGTGTGGTTTTGGCCATTGAACTGCCACAACCGGTTCCTGTCAACAGATCGCGTCAAGATGCCCTAATTAACTGCAGCTCTGGGCATCTTCAGAAGCTGAAAAGCAAGAGAAATAATTCACTTTCTTGATGTGAACACATCATCTGGAGGATCTTTGTGACTCCAGTTCAGATGTTTCAGTTGGTCCAGTTATCAACTTCAGTTCATCAGTAAAATTTGTTGAGTTTCTTTCCAGGAAAAACCAGCAGGTTTGTTGCAGCTCATTGACGCGTAAAATTCACAAACTTCCTTCTCTAATTTTTGTTCCTTTTACTTCCTACGGATTTGATCTTTTCTTTCCACTTCAGCAGCACAAAGTAATCTGCATGCACCACATTAAACATTCACAACCTGCAAGCAGCCGCAACAAACCTGAGGTACTGTGAGGTCACTCAATCCGAGCATTAAAAGCACTAAATGTCCTGCAGCAGATTGAGTCCAAATGAAATTAGTGTTCTCTATGTTGGTCATGCATTTCCTTCTTCTCTACATCCACGCTTTTATTTCTTTACTAGCTGAGACTGACTGCAGCATTCAGCAGGAAAAGCTTTTTGCATTTCTGCAGTTGCAAGATACTAACTTCAAAGGCCAAAAGAAGAGAAGTCTCCATACTCCTCTTTTTCAAGGTTTCTTTGTCACCTTTATTTTACAGGATCCAGGCAGCGAAATGGGAAAACCTGCCGCAAAGGTCACAAGCTTGACCTTACGCAAAGAGTAATTTAGCGTCTCGCTCCGTTCAAACATTACAGCAAAATTCACCCAAAGAAACTTCTTTAAACCGTGTGAACAGGTTGTTTAGGGTCCCACCTTTATATTTCTGTGCAAATTTTGACATTTTTGTACAATTAATTTAATTTGGCTTTATTTTACTGAAAACCTTCTCATTACTGGTTTCTTCGGTCAAACGGTTCGGAGACAACTGAATTACAGAGCCGGAAAATTATTTAACTCAGAGCATAGAAACATTTCTTTTTATAAGTGAAATAATCTACCAGTGGAACTAGAACATTTTCATCAACATTAAGGAATTATTTCTTGCTGAAATTTTAATGTAAGTTAGTTTAGTCTTATTTCAATATATTTACCGTAGGAACCAGACCAACATGCTTGGTAAGGTTTTGTGTTTGTGTGTGTTTGATAAACCAAAACATGTTTGATGGTCTAAAACATAAGAAGACGATCATTTTTCACAAACGGGATTATTTTCAGAGCCAAAAACAGCTCAGATATTTAAATTTTTTACTGATTTATCAGCTGCAAAAACACAAAATCCTATCAAGCATTTTTGTTGTTTCTAGCGTAAATAAGTTAGAATGCTTAAATAAGACCAAGCTAATTTACAAGTAACTTTTCAGCAAAATATAAAATCCTGTTTTAAGTAAATAATAAGTAATTCCATTGGGAAATTATTTCACTTATTATTGGGGAAAAATGAAATAACCTGCTAGAGGAACTAGGACTGTTTTCATCAATATCAAGGAATTATTGTAATAAAACAAGATATCTGCACTAGGAAGCCGATGGAAACACTCGGTTTCTGTTTCAGTCTAAGCTGCACATCACAGTTTTCATACTAAAGATCAAGACGTTAAATATTGCCATTAATAATAATTAATAACAGATGCTGTTCAGGCTGCTTAACATCTACATCACAACTTTAGTGGAAATAAACACATTAGTTTGCGTTTGAACAGAACCGGCTGCAGTGCAGACACAAGCGCCCTGCAGAGGATGGTGAGGGGACGCTCCGTCTGCACTGCGAAAACACAAAACTTACCAAGTTTTTGTTGTCCAGTCTTTGGTGAAAATATCTCACACACAAAACAAACTTAGAAGTAACTTCTCAGCAAGAAGAAGGACCTAGTTGTAAGTGAATAATTTCTCACCATTCCTGAAAAAGTTCTAGTTCCACTGCAGAAAAACATTTTTCCCAGATTATAAGTCAAACAGGAACTTGTTTAATCAATATTAAGGAACACAAAAATATTCCTTAACAACAGAAAGGTTACCTATACTGACCTTTCAATTAAGGTTAATTAAGTGAAGAAAGATATTTGCACCTTAAACTAAACCAAAACGCTCAGTAAAATGTTTTTTTTTGCAGTGTGTTTCAGATCTGCTTTGTTGAATCTGAAACAAAGATCAGATCAACAAATCAGATGCTTTGATCAGATGATGATCAAAGCATCTGATTTGTTGATCAGATTCTGATTAATCAGAGCTGATGTGTTGCTGAGTTTCACTCACTAGACGCAGAGACACAGCGCTCCCTGGATGGACTCGCTCTCTCGGATCAGGTACGCTCCGTCCTTGTTCTTCCTCCCCAGAACCTCCTCACACTCCCTCTTGGTCATGGCGCCGTGGTAACACTCCGGCAGAGCCGCTGCCATGGCGAACGGGGTCCGCGGGCCGACAGGCCGACATCCACCTGCACAGCGCAGGAGCTTCTGCTTTCACAAACAGCCCTGAAAACGGTCAGAACCACGACCCGGTTAAAGCCAGAACAGCTCCAGAACAGAGCCGGCCCGGTCAACTCTCGCTGCCTGGAGGTGCAGAGCAGAACGCTCACTGAGAGGGCATCAGGAAACCAAAGCGTTTTCTTGCAGTTTCACAGGAAGTTAGATGTCACAATGAGACACTTAAATGGAAACTAAAAGATATGCAGCAGATAATAGCGAAGCTTACCGGCAGAACTGTCCAGAGCCAATCAGAAGCTGTCAGAAACAGTTAAAAATAGTCATCATGTTGAGGAAGCAAGAAAGCTGCAAGATCCCTGCAGGAAATGTAGCTAAAAATTATTTGCTACAATTATTGTGTGAAAATGAACGACCAGGTTTTATAAAAAGCAGCAACTTCACACGCATTGTGTCCTGTCATCTGTGAAAGAATGATTCATATCAGTTCAGTTCAAGTCATTTAGATTCAGTTCAGTTCAAGATTTAGGTAAGTTTAATTCAATACAGGTCAGTTTTTGTTCTAGAAAACTATTCACCTCTCTGTTCTAAACTACATGCCCTATTGGGTACAGCCGGCCCAAAGCAATGAAAGTTAAACGGCTTTTTAGGAACCCCCTCCCCATATATACCACTCCCCCTCCACACACACACACACACACACACGCACGCACACACACACACACACACACACACACACACACACACACACACACACTCCAAGAGCACAACGGTAACATTTAAATTAATTTTGCCTTTGACTTCATCAAGACACAGACAAATTATATATGTCTTGATTAACTTTTTATTTCCTTAGCATATGCTTTTATAACATATGTGAAGATATGCAAACTATTTATAAGATAATATCAGTAAGTAATAATCCTATATATAGTCACAGTCAAAAGCTCCCATTTACTCACATTCAGACCTATAACAGCAAGTTATAATTAATCTAATCATCTAATTATTGATCCAAATAACAAGATGCAGCAGGCCAATAAAATGCACAAGTAAAGAGTGGGGCGCCCTCTTCTGGTTGACTGTGATAACCTGTTGATAGGAGAGGAAACCGTGTTTATTTACATGTGTCTCCAGTCAGAGTGAATAAGTTAAGTCAGTTCCAGACCATGTTGACACTTTTGATTACAATTAAACTGCAATCCACTTTGTGTGTGAAATAGTTTGGTTATAAAATACAGAATGTAAATGTACACATATTTAGTATGTTTTCATTTTTAGAAAGTCTTATGTTTTTAATTAAAACTGAAAAAAAAAAAAGTTTCTTTTGTATTTCCTTAAGTAATTTGAAACAATTGAGTTTTGCTAAGCATTTCTAAACTTTGCAGGTTTGCTTATTATTATTATTATTATTATTATTATTATTATTATTATTATTATTATTATTAATTATTATTATTATCAATAACTAATAATAATTTGTTGTATTTCCCATTATTTCATTGTAAGGTATAATAAAATGTTTTATGAAGTTGGTGTGTCATTTACTGAGAAACTAATCCCTAAGTAAGAACGAAAAATATCTAACGTTTAAGGTACTAAAGGTTTACAGTAGAATAAAGTTAACAGTAATTACCTTAACTCCTTCTTGTGACCTGAAGAGGGCGCCCGCGGCTCTGAGGGCGCCTCCTCTGGTTGCTAAGCGACAGCTCGCGGTGCACATCCAGTGTGCGGGGCAAACTTCACAAATTCGTAACGGTTGCGAAAACTTTATTGAAAAATAATTTAATTTAAGTGTAATGTAACATGACGGGTTTTTAATCATGGTTAACACTGTGTTGAAATAGACATATTTGCCAGTAGTTTGAGGGATAATGATCGGTGTTCCTAACAAGGTTGGAGCTGAAAGTGGAACAGGTCGCTACATTTAGCCGTTAGCGGGATTTTACCGTGATTAGCTGAAGGCGAAGCTCGGTTTCACTGCCTCTGTTGGTGTGTGCAGGTGGAGAAGTGAGACGGGGCGGGGTTGTAGGCGTCCTGGGGACGGTGTTAACGGTTCTGTCGGTGCTCATCATCCTCCTCACCTTCCCCTTCACAGCGTGGAGCTGCGTTCAGGTAAAGCCGAAGCTAACGGAATAAAGATGGCTCCCCACTGGCCTGGACCAACTTCTGTTCGCTTCAGTTATAAATATTAAACACTTAAATGGTCAAACATCAACTGGATCATTTTGCAACAATTTATTTAAACATAACTTATATAATTAAGCAGAAAAAGCTCACTGTTTGGACAGACCCAAGCATGGACAGAATTATTCTATGGTGATTCTTCTAAATTATATCTAGTTTTGTTTTAACCTTCATATTATTTTAAAAATTATGGGAATAGTTTTTAGACTTTGTTTTGATTTTCCACTACAATATATGATGCTTAGCTTGAACACTGCACAACCTTGACTGGATTATTTTACAGTAATAATATATTCTCTTTAATCAAGAGATTAGTGTGAATTTTATTCAATTTATAAAGGGTGATAAGGTTTTTAAGGTTTTTAATCTGATTTATTTCAAAATCTTGCTGCATAGTACAGTTACTACCAACTGCACCATCATTTAGACTTTTGTTTTGAATAATTTTTAAGTGTCAGTAGAGTACAACTGATCAAATTCAGATCAGATCCCAAATTTATTTCATTTTTCACTCATTCTTAGATAAATCTCCACACTTTTCATAATCTGAGCCCATTTTGAGAGTGTTTTCATATCTTTCTGAATCAGTGTTTTAACTGATGCATTGTGATGTGTGTCTGTGCTGCAGGTTGTCCTGGAGTATGAGAGGGCTGTCATCTTCAGACTGGGCCAGGTCGTTAAAGGATCAGCTCAAGGACCTGGTATCTTTTTCTGTTAAACTCAGACTGCAGTCGTTTTGTTTTTAATTATTATACCAATGAATGCATTTATTACTCGTATGATTCTGAGATTTTAAGACGCTGAGCAGGAAAGCTCTTCTCTGAGGCTGTAAAACACATTTTTATTCTGACTCCTGCTGTAATATTGTGAGTGTTGTTGGTTTTGTTCCTGCAGGTTTAATCTGGTTCATTCCCTGGTTGGATGTCGTTCAGAAAGTTGACCTTCGAACTCTTTCCATCTACATCTACCCACAACAGGTCTCTGCTAATTACACAGTTACTACTGCATTTATTTACAGTTACATGTAAAAAGTGTTTGTGTTTATGTCAAATAGATTATAAATTAAGATAAAGTTCTTCATTTTAATCTGTTCTTTTTCTTCATTTCCTCATTATTTCTGCTACATTTTTGTTTAGCAAACAACAAAATACAAACTATATTTGCACTGAGAATTGTCTTATATGAATTAAACCTCCTACATATTTGGAGGTTATATATGTAGGATATATACGTTTGTTTTTCAATAAAAGAAGAATGAATTATTGGTCAGGAAGGAGTACATTTCTGCCAAAACATTTTCATAAAAATATGTGGAATTTATGTTAACATTTTCATACATTTGCCAGGAAAGATGTACAGTTTTCCATTATTAAAAACAAAAATGTATAGTAATAAACTAGGATATTCTCTGACATTATGTGACATTTATATTAAAAGAATATTTCTGTGTCCTGCCGGAGGCTTCATGATGACTCTGGACCTTGAAAATGTTCTGGTCCAGGAACATTTGGATCCAGGAAATGATTCCAGATGTACCTTTTGTGGAAAACATCCAGATAAGCGTCTCCATCATTTACCATCTCATTCTGAGGACTTGTGCCATTTTTTCCTGCAAATGTCTGACTTTATAATTTCAGAAAATGTCTTTATAATTTAAATACTGTTTAAAATTATCTCTTTAATAATGAAACGTTTTTAAATTTTGGCATCAGAGAATTTGGAAATATGTTAAATAAATCTCAACATTTTGGTGGAGATTGACTTTTCCATTTATTGTTTTTCTTGTTCTTCTTGTTCTTCACTGCCTGTGACAGTCTGTGCTAAAACCTGAAGGTTATTTCAGACGTTTCCTCCTTCCTGCAGGTTCTAACAGCAGACAGCGTCCCGTTACTGGTGGACGCCGTGGTGTTTTACCGCGTGGTGGATCCCACCCTCTGGTTCACCCAGGTGCAGAATGGCTTTGACGCCACATACTGGCTGGTCCAGGCGACCCTCAGGGCGGCGCTGGGCGCCCACACGCTGACAGACCTGCTGACGCAGCGGCCTGCCATAGCCATGAGAATGGAGGTTAGACACAGGCAAGCTGCCACAGTTTATCTCTACATCAGGGTTACAAATGATTTTACTGCTTCACGTCCTGCAGGAGGTGCTGCAGTCCGGCTCCAGGCCGTGGGGCGTTCAGGTGCAGCGAGTGGAGCTCAGAAATCTGAAGCTTCCCATCAGCCTGCAGCGCACCCTGAGCTCAGAGGCCGAGGCTGAGAGGACGGCCCGGGCGATGGTACTGCTGCAGTAACACGGCCACCAGACACCACGGACCCTGTTCACCACCATATTCACTGTTACCTGAAAGCTGCAGCATGAAACTTGTTCAAACTGTCACCATGTCATGACAGTTCATTTTGAAATCTGTGAAAACTTTAGTCTCCCACCTCCCTGAACGACTGAAGAAATGCAGTGACCAAAAACAACCAATCAGATTGATATGCCAGCTTACTGTTACAGGGAAACTGTTTATCTACCATCAGCATAGCAAAGGTTATGCTAACTAGCCTCTGCTAGCTTCAGCGTAGCGCAGAGCAAGGAGGAGAAAAGACATGAGCAGCACCACACAGAAACTGGCTTTGACCTGCTGCCCTATTAAAAGAAAAACAGAAAAATAATGACCATTTTTTGGGTCATTATTTGTTTTGTTGTTTGCCAGATTTTTGCCGTTCGTGACTCGTGGTTGTGGGCCAAACAAAATCATCACAAGGCTCACGAATGGATGGCCCACAAATTTGTTCATCAAAAAACAAATTTGATGACCTGAAACAAAAGTAGCAAGAAACCGACGCCTGTTATCTCTACATCAGTTTCTGATGTAGAAACATGTAGAATCATGTAGAAACAACAGAAACCTTTCAGTTTCTGTTGCTTTTGTTTTTCTGAGTGGAAGGAAAAGTTTTTATTCCTCATTAATGTCAATAACTAAAGGGAACAATGAACTTATTCACATTTTGTTTAACACAAATGTCTGCTATTTCTGTGTGGAGTTGTGCTAAAAGTTGGATGATTTGTCATGTTTGTGTTGGTTTTGAAGTGTCTCTGTGTTTCAGATGCTCGTGGCTGAAGGGGAAGTGAAGGCGTCTCGTACTTTAAAGGAGGCGGCGTCCCACCTGTCGCCTGAAGCTCTGCGCCTCAGATACCTGCAGACGCTGGCGTCTGTGGACAGCAGCGCCTCCGTCGTGGTCTGGATCCTCCCCACAGAGATCCTCCAGTAAAAAACTCAAAACTCATCAAACCGAGACGCAGCAGGTACCACTGAGTTATCCAACCCAGAAAGAGAAGGGTTGCTGCAAACAGAACCAAACAAATCTGAGCTCTCAGTACATCAATCTGTTTGTTAAATTATCACATTTCCATATTTAATAAAACCAAAAGTGTTTGCAAATTATTCCATGGATGCTTCTGTGTTCCTTCATTCTAAAAGGTTAAAAGTGTTTTACTTTACCTGTGTTTTTTTCAAGTGGAAACATTAACATTTTTTAGTTGAGAAAGTAAAAACTTAGATTTTTACAAACCTTTAAAGTTTATAAATAATCTCAGCAGTTTTAGTTTAGACTCAAACGTCCAGCAAGTTTCATTCTGGGAAGCTTCACCAATAAATCCTTTAATTAAATCAGTTAAAGGAGTTTAACTGATTTAATTAAACTCATTTCAGTTAAAGAGATTGTCACCATGACAACAGAATGAGAAGAACATTCACAACAAAAGATAAGAAGAATCAGTTATCTGTCCGTCGTCCGTCTGTCTGTCTGTCTGTCTGTCTCTCCATCTTGTCCTTCGTTTATTTTCCCGTTCCTCATTAGAATCAGGAATAGGAAGCGTGTGAAGAACTGGATCTCCTCCCAGAGTGGCGACCCCAGGTAACCTCCACCAGCAGCCATCTGGCAGCATCCTGACCAGCTGACCAAACCACCTCCACAGGGTTGCCGCCTGTCCGGTTGGAGCCGGTCTCCTAAATCTGCATGTTTCAATCAGGAAAGCAGAGACCAAACACAACCTGAGGGAGTTCAGAGTCTGATCTATGATCTCATCAGGAAATCCACTTTGACCTGAAAGCAGGCAGGTCAGGTGACAGGTGAGGGGCGTGGCTTAGAAAGGTAAGCTCTTTAGGTGATCTGAACACTGTGGCCTAAGAGTGACCTTTAACCTGGACAGCCAGAAGAACTGACATCAGGATGCAGAAACTTCTCTAGAACCAGCAACAATCATTTCACTGCAAAACAAAATCTTACCCAGTAACTTTAGTTTACTTTCTAATATTTTATTACACTTGAAATAAGTAACTTACAGGTAACATTTCATCAGACATGGAGGCTTGTTTTAAGCCAGTAACTCCTTAATAAAAGTTACTTGTGACATAGTTTAGTTTCAAGCGCACTAAGATATTTTCACTAGAAACTAGGCTAAAATGTCTCGGTGATATTTTGTGTTTTGCAGTGTAATGTATAATAAAACTTTCATCTGGTCCAAATATTAAAATAATGTTTTGTGATATTTCATTCCAGTTTTACAGACAGATTTAGTTCCTTTCTTTTCAAACTGAGATGAACAAAAGTAGATAAATAGAAGGGATTATCATTAAACCCCAGAATAAAATTAAATCTTAAATCGCCTCAATAATTCATGCCACCAATAAACAGATGAAGAAATCATTTTTGGAACATATTCAATAAAAAATGATGATGAAATGAGACTGAATGTGAAGTTGGTGACAGAAACCTCTGTCGCTCAGGCTCACTGCCATTTGGGTCCAGCTCTGATTGCACGGTTGCAGCTGTGGCGTCACTGCGGCCTCGGCTCTCTGCACATGGTAAATTACATGTGTTTATGCTGGATGCACTGGGAGGGGCGGCTGGGTGCGGCGCATCACTCTGCAGCTATTAATAACCATCACAGCCTTTATGACAACCCAAATCAGGCCGTTTATCTGCTTCCCTTATTAATTCGGTTTGCTCCAATAAACGTAAAATATAGGTTGCTATAAAAACCTCTTAAATTTGTTATTGGTGATCTTTGACAACGTTTCTACACAATCCTGGCAGCCGATGTTAAAAACACAACCGTTATCTAAAATATTGATCCAGCGTCATATAAACATTTTAGTTCCTGCACATTTTAATAAAGATCTGTTTCAGTTGTTTGTGCATTCAGCTCCGACAGTCAGAAATAACCTCAATTATTTTTAAAGTAATCGTCCATTAATAGGACAAAATGTCAAACAATCAGTTCATGTCCTCCTGTCAGAAACTAGAATCTGTTTTGAAGCATTTCTTAGTTTATTATGTCATTACCATTTGCATGAAAATGTTCTCAGTATTATCGTTTATAACTTCTGGGACAATTTATTGTTTGATTAGACCTGATTATTCTGACTGAATATTTCACTCCGCAGTGATTAAACTGACTTTTCCCTCATGTGTAGAAAGTTTCCACTCGTTCAGCTGCTCTGGATAAATCACTCGTCTTCTAGAAAGCGTTCGTGGTGATGCTCCGCCCCTTCCCTCCCTCCTGGCCCGTCCAGCCGCTCCGTCAGTCTGGGTTCAGATCGTTTCTGTAGCGGGAGGAAAGATGTCGCTCCGCAGCCTGCTGGCTCTGCTGGGACTCCTCATCCTCTGCAAAGGTAGGAAACTCCAACATCTCCCTGACAGCCGTCCTGCTCAGCGCAGCTTCCATCGTTCAGGCTGATCGCTTTGATTCAGCAGGAAAACAACAAACTGCTGAACGTCCAGATGGATAAAAGTGGAGCATGAAGAAGGAAGGCTCAGCAGGAACAGATTATTTACAGGCGTCTCTATCTGTCAGGAATCAGACGGTTTGTTTGTGTCTGGACCCCTGCCTGACCTCTGACCCCAGCCTCATTATTCAACAGGCAGCTGTAATCAGCGGCTGGCTTCACCAAGGCGCAGGTGGTGACGGGATGAGGCGTTTTTTTATAGCAGCTTGATCCTATTGAGGCCACCGTCTCACTTATATGTGCTGCTTGTAGAGCAGGAAACGCCACATGAGGCTCAGCGGTTCGGTAAACGTTCGTCTCATTTAGAGCAACAAATAACTCGGTGAACCCAGAGGAGATGGTGCAGCTGTTCACCTGCTAAAGTCTGAGGCAGGGAACGTCTGAGGACAGCAAGATGTTGAGAGTGGATCCGATTCTCCTGCTCAGATTAGGGAACATAACCCTAACACAACCATAACACTTACACAATAATCAGTTTAATCATGTTACACCTGAAAGTCAACAAACCGCCGCCAGCCAAGTGCTCAGTTACCGTGGTAACTTGGTTTAGCCATACACGCAACTACAAATACGTACAAGTCAACATTATTGTACATTTATTACTTTAGATTAAACTTAGAACGCAGCATTTCCCTGCTGTGCAGACAGAGGGCAGCATCAGGATTCAAACACTTTTCTCCAACTTTCACATTTTATTTTATTGTTTAACTAAACATGAAGCAGACGGAGACTTCTCCAGGTGTTTTAACCCTTTTGGTTGTTCAGCTGTTTCTAATGTAGCTGCATTTATATTTGACATCCTGACAGGATACTGATATTTCCTAATATTGTATCTTTTCTAAATCTCTCTTGTTTAATCAAAAGTTAAGCCAGCAGATGCTGTTTAATGTTTGGCGCCATGTTGATGGTCTCAGGCGTTACAGGAAGAACATTCTGTGGTGATCGGATCAGCGCTGCGATCCGCTGGGACTCCCAGGTTTCCCCGATCACTAAACGGATAATTCCCTGATCCGATTAGCCTGAAAGTTATTCCTCATCTACAGGAAGGCTTTAATATTTGTTTATCACGTTACTGCATATTTAGTTATAATGCCATCTGAGGCATAAAAAGAGAAATCTCCTGATTTAACTCTTCTAGGATGATGAAGTGAGATTAGATTAGGAGGCTCCAGACTGAATATTTGTCCTGATTATTAAATTAATCCCTTACTGAAACAGCAAAGCCTTGATCCCTCCATCCACACTCAGTCTTTAAAACTTTAAATCACCATCTGATCTCTGATCTGTGCATTTTTAGCTGGATCCGAGGTTCAATAGGAAAAACAATCAGTTTAGGACAGGTTGTTTATATTATTACTCAACATACTTCTAGATGTACTTCCATATGTTTTTAATGAAATTTATTTTAAATAAAGTTTAGATCTGTATTTATGTTGGATTTTTTATTTTCAAACTTATCTTTAAAAAAATTGAAAAACTGTGAAAAAAGATTTGAGTGGTTACATGAAATGTCTGCAGAATGTATCAGTTTCTTTTTTATGAATTATCAGAATAATCAATAAATTAGTCAATTATTAAACTAAATACATATAAATACAAAAGAGTGAAGAATATTTTCCAAACAGAGTAGCAGGTAGTGGAATATTCTTCATCTTCTCTTTAGAGCAGACTCCCATGCTGCTCTAAATCTCATCTGACCCCTGACCTCCATGACATCCGTCCAGGTGAGTCCGGCACCGAGGATCCGTGCGATAACTTCACCGACCTGGACCTGTCCCACTGCTTCATGGGAACCAGCCTGTACGTCCGCCTGCTGCTCTACACGCGCTCCAACCCGGACTGCGGCCGCGAGGTCGCCCACCACCACCTGTCCTCCCAGCCGCTCCTGGACCTGCGCCGCCCCACCGCCTTCGTCATCCACGGCTACCGGCCCACCGGGGCGCCGCCCATCTGGATCAACCACATCGTGCGCCTGCTGGCCGAGCAGGAGGACATGAACGTGATCGTGGTGGACTGGAACCGAGGAGCGGCCAACCTCAACTACTTCACAGCCGTGACCTACACCAGGGAGGCGGCGCTCAACCTGACGGGCTTCATCAGAACCATGCAGGTGAGACGGCAAAAAATCTGCCTTGGGTCACATTCTGCTGCCCGATTAAATCAGAACGAGAGGTTCTGGACCGGATCTGACAAGAAGATCCAAAAATGTTTCTGTTGTTTTAAACTCTGATTTTCTTAAATACATAAAAAAACAGAAAAATCTGCAAACACAAGGCATGAAATTAGCTGCATCCACACAGCAGGCGGAAGCGACCCAAATCGGACCTGTTCATGGCCGTCTGAATAACCTAATGTAGATATTTTCACCACACAAAGAAATCGTATCTGTTTTTCTTCCATATGTGAAACTAAATCAGATCGTTTTCAAAGTGTCTGCAGTCTGAACCGTTATGTTGCATTTTATCCGACTTTTATGTCATTTATGTGAGAAAGCTTAATAAATCTGCACCAGAAGAAGCCAGACGTTGTAATCGATATCTGAAAATTATGATTATGAAATTCAGAAGCAGTCTGAGTCAGTGAACGCATCACCACCACCACTCCACTCTTCCTCCTGACTCCACATTGAATCAGACTCCTCTACAGAAGCTGCAGCTAATGCTGGTTTAGAATGAAAGCAGGTTTAGAATGAAAGCTACCGCTAAAGAAAACTGATTTTATCTGGTTAGCTCTCTCGCCCGTCAGCTCCTGATGTTGCTTGAACGTGTCGCTGCAGGAAGAAGGCGCCTCTCTGAGCTCCATCCATCTCATCGGCGTCAGCCTGGGAGCTCACCTGGCCGGATTTGTGGGAGCGAACCTGAAGGGAGCGATCGGCCGCATCACAGGTAACACTGTTAGCATCAACGACGATTCAATCTGTCCATGAAAATGATCTGCAGTCACAAATACTCAGCATTTTCACATTTCTCTTTTTTTACAATAATAAACAATACTTAGAAAACGTTTTCACACACTTTTTATATTAATTTGTGTTACTTTTATCTAACAATCTAACACAAAGTTATTCAAAATGAACTTTTTAAATAACAGTCTGAAAAGTTTGGTTTGTATTTTTGTTCCCCCACCTCTTTACTCGGACGCCACTAAATAAAATGTCATGTGATGACCTCAGAGGTCTTCCTTGTCTCATTGACTGAATCTGTTCTGCAGGTTTGGACCCAGCCGGGCCGATGTTCACCAGCGCCACCCCAGAGGAGCGGCTGGACCCGTCAGACGCCATGTTTGTGGACGTTCTGCACACCGACATGAACTGTGAGGATCACACACTGACCGCAACATTTGGTGGGAACTGAGCTGAGGTTTTGTTTGGTCCTGATACACAGACACCAAAGCTGTGAATCAATCCCATCATTTTGTCTCTCACTGACAAAACTTAGAGCTAAAGCACCGATTCTAATGTTTATAACTATGGCTGCACCGATTGCAGTTTTCTGACCGATTACCGATCTTTCAAAAGCTTGAATGGCTAATTTTGATTTTGGCTAATATTGATTTTTTTTCTGAGATGTTGTAAAATTTAGCAAGAAAGTCACTAAGTTGGCAACAGAGGGGTTGTTACTATTAACTGTAACCATTCAGAGATGAGCTGATGGCCAAAACAGAGCAGAAAGGAGGCTGATTTTTAGATTTTTTCTGATGTAGATAAGATGTAAGAACCGGCCGATCAGCGATCTCTCAAAGTTAAGGAAATTAGCACCAATAAATCAGCTGACTGATAAAATGGAGCACCCTTATTTATAAACAGTTTGCATATTAACTGAATAAAAACAGTCAGAATGTGATCAGTTTTTCCTCCTGGCAGCATTCGGGCTCCGAGGAGCTCACGGTCACATTGATTTCTACGCCAACGGTGGAATCGACCAACCAGGATGCCCCAAAACCATCTTCTCAGGTAAAACCCTCTGGCTCCGCCCCCACAGGCTCACACAAGTATCATTACCCCTCACCTGCTCGGCTCCTCCTCCTCGTCCTCTTGCAGGTAAATCGTACTTCGTGTGCGACCATCAGCGCTCAGTGTTCCTGTTCCTGTGCGCCCTGAACCGGACCTGCCGGCTCACCGGTTACCCCTGCTCCTCCTACAGCCGCTTCCTGGACGGACAGTGTCTGCAGTGTGACGCCTTCAAGCCTGCTTCCTGTCCTGTGCTCGGTACACACACACACACACACACACACACACACACACACACACACACACACAAAACACACACACACACACACACACACACACAGACAAACACACACACACACCCACACACACACACACACAGAAAAAAACACACACACACACACACACACACACACACAGAAAAACACCTGACCTTCTGCCTAAACCAGGGAGTCCAAAGTGTGGCTCATGGGGCATTTGTGTCTCTTGGAATAATTTTTGTGGCTTCCTCACAAATGTGGATTTTTAATTCAAGTTTTTATTGAGGAACAACATAGAAAAAATACATCCCGTCTATTCACAAAAGATGATGTGGACCTGTACAGTCGTCCAATCAGTTCGTTATATTAATCAATAAAGTTAACCTCCTCTTGTGATTGTCCCATCTCCAGTATTTGGTGTTCCTTTTTTTTTTTCTTTTTTTTTTCCCTCCCCTCCCCCCCAAACCTCTCCGGTGAATAGAGAGGAGAAAGAAAAAACAAGTTAGTATTAACATTAAAGTAACTTTTGCAACCCTTAAAACCAAGGGTTCAACAGAGTAGCTAAGGAACAATGGGTGTCACCACAGTCTCATTAGCTTCAGATCTGGTATTCATGAAAGTCCACCATGGGGTCCAACACTTTTCAAATTTGTCTTGCTCCAGTTTTAATGCAAATGTCAATTCCTCCATCTTGCAAATGTCTTGAATGATGCTTGTCCAGTCTTCCAATGTGGGTATTTTGTCCGTCATCCATTTCCGAGTAATTGCTTTTTTACTGGCAATTAGTAGTATATTGAAAATATATGTTTTACAGAATCCCTTTACACAATCTGGTCGTTTGCCTAAAAGCATAATCTCAAAGTTTAGTGTAAAATTAGCTCCTATAACAGTCTCCACATTTTGTTTAATTGTCCTCCAGTAAGAAGACAACTTAGGGCAGCTCCATAGAATATGAAAATGGCCAGCTTGTTCCGATCCGCACAACCTCCAGCACGTTTTGTCTGCGTTTCTGTCCCTTTGAGCTGGTGTTTTAAAGAAGCGTGTAACCGTTTTCCAGGCAAATTCTCTATATGTTAGTGAAGATGTACATCTCCAACAGTTATTCAAAATATCTAACCAGTCATCGATGTGAATTTGGTGGGTCCCTTCTTTGTCCCATTTCTTCTTTATATATAGTGTGTCCCCTCCCTCCAGGTTTTGTAGCTCATCATATATTTTGGATATTGATTTAGTAATGGAAGTTGATTGATACGATTTCAGAAAGATATTTAGTATTCCAACAAATGCTCTGCTTGGATCTTCCGTACTTGTTTTGTCCAAATAATGTCGGATTTGTAGATAACGGAAAAAGTCTTTGTTATCAATGTCATATTTTTGCCTAATGTCTTGAAAGGCCCTCAGACAGCCTTTATGATACAGATCATTGTATTTTACTAAACCCTTGTTAATCCATTTTTTAAAGGTATTATCTATTTTATTTGGGGTAAAATCTTGGTCATATGCTATCCATCTGATTGGTAAACAGGACTCTTTGTTTTCTTTTACTAGCTTTGACCAGGTCTTAAATGCTGTTTCAGAACAAGGGATTGAGTTCCTTAAGGTTTTTTTATTAAGTCAATATTCCCAATTGCTGCTTGCAGAGGGACACCGCTATTTGAGCATTCAATCTCCTTCCATCTTGCTTCGTAGGAGGGGTCACAGATCTCCACCAAGGGGTTTATTTGGGCTGCTTTGTAGTAGTTACTCATGTTCGGAAGAGAGAGGCCTCCTTTACTTTTACTCAGCTGTAAAGTTTTAAATCTTGTCCTTGGTTGTTTCCCTTGCCAAACAAATCTTGAAATCAGTTTATCAATTTCTTGGAACATAGCTTTGTCTGGTTCTGCTGGTATTGTCTGAAAAAAGTAAAGTAGTTTTGGCAGCACCATCATTTTGATAGCTTCTACTCTTTGCGTGAGGCCCAGGAAGGGCAGCAGACTCCATCTGGATATATCATTTTTAATTTTGGTCATTAGTGGATCATAGTTCGCCGAGACAATATCCTTTGGGTCTTTAGGAATGGTCACTCCTAAGTAAACCATTGACTCCATGTTCCAATTTATTTTTAAAAATATTCCTTGTCAATATTGCTGGGTGAATACTTGAAAGTTAAAACTTGCGATTTATGGGAATTCAGTTTGTACCCTGAAAATTTTCCATATTCCAACAAGACTTTATTCAATTCTGGGAGAGATTCCTGGGGTCTAGCCAGGTAGATTAAAAATATCATCCGCAAAGAGCGCTAGTTTTTGTTCATTGTGGTTGATTTTTATGCCGTGTATTTTAGTATTTTGCCTAATCCGTTGCGCTAAAGGTTCAATAAAAATGGCGAATAGCAGTGGGGACATGGAGCATCCTTGTCTGCACCCTTGCTCAATTTTTATTTCTTCTGATAACCCCCCGTTAATCTGAATCTTACCCGTGGGTTTGTTGTATAGTTCCTGAATTATCTTTATAAATCTATTAGAAAATTTGAAACGGGACAAGACTCTGTACAAGAATGACCAGTCTACGGTATCGAATGCTTTTTGTGCATCTAGTCCCAGTATCATTGTATCTTTGTCAGTCTTCTTAATGTGGTTTATCACGCTTAGAGTTCTTCTAATATTGTCTCTAGTTCGCCTGTTCTTTATGAACCCTGTCTGATCCAAGTTTATGATTTCTGGGAGGATATGTTCTAGTCTTTTAGCTAATATGGATGTGAAGATTTTATAGTCTTGGTTAAGTAGGCTAATTGGGCGGTAATTTGAACAATTCAATTTGTCTTTTCCTTCTTTTGGAATAACTGTGATCAATGTTTCCCTCCAAGAGGGAGGAGTTTGCCCCCCGTTTAGAACCCAATTAAATGCTTTCAAGAGAACAGGAGACAATTCTTTTATATAGAGCTTATACCATTCAGCATTAAATCCATCAGGACCTGGTGATTTATTAAGTTTTACTCTATTTATTGCTTTTTCAATTTCTTGTGACGTTATATTTTTGGTCAGGGCATTATTTTGTTCATTTGATAATGTAGGTAGCGATAGTTCATTCAGTAATGCATTAGCTTCATCCATTGCTTCCTGTTTTTTTAAAGCGTATAGTTCTTGATAATATTTTTCAAAACATTTACTTATTTCTATGCCTTTATAGGTAACTTTTTTAGTTGTTGGGTCTCTGATTCTGTATATAGTTCTTTCCTCCTGTTGTTTTTTTAGCCGGTATGCTAAGAATTTTGAGGATTTTGGACTTACTTCATAGTAGCTCTGCCTTAGGAATAGGAGTTTTTTCTGTATGTTAGTCTGTAATTCTTGATTAATTTCATCCCTGATTTGTTTTATTTTTCGTGAGGTTTCTGAGTCCACTTTAATTTTATTTCTTTTCTCTAATTCTGCCAATTCGAGTTCCAATTTATTTAATTTTTCTTGTCTAGTTTTTTTTAATAGAGACGATTTAGCAATTATTTTTCCTCTTAGGACAGCTTTACATGCATCCCATAAAATTGCAGGAGAGACTTCTCCATTGTCGTTGTCCTGCATATATGTCAAAATTTCTTGTCTTAATTCTTCTTTAGTTTTGCCTTTGAGTATGCTAGAGTTAAGTCTCCATTGAAACGGGGTTTTCGTTTTGTTAATATTTATTTTTATGTGAACTGGGCTATGATCCGAGAGGTCCATCCGTCCAATATGGCAATTTTCTACTCTTTCTAAGTCCTTGTTATACATGAAGAAGTAATCAATTCTAGAATATAGCTGGTGAGCGGTTGAGTAGAATGTATAGTCCCTCCTCCTAGGGTTGAGTTCACGCCAAACATCAGTTATCCCCAGCTCTTTGATCATTTTCCTGACCTTCTTAGCTACATTGCTACTAACTCTGGGTTGTTTAGAGGTATCTTCAGAAGGATTTAGTCTTATATTAAAGTCTCCACCACAGACTACTAGGCCTCGTGATTTAGTTATCATCATGTCAAAGATATGTTTGTAAAATGTCCACTCTGAGCCCGGTGGGGCATAAACATTGATAAAGGTAATCTCTTGTCCTTCGATCCTGCCCACCACCATGTTATATCTACCATCCTTGTCTTTATATTCATGGACCATCTCAAATGTGATCTTCTGGGATATTAAGGTTGCTACCCCCCTTCTGTGGCCTGTTTTAAATGATGAGCCAAAAACCTGGTTGAAGCCCATTTTTTTAAGTTTAGCATGTTCTGCCCCCGAGAGATGGGTTTCCTGGAGAAACACCACTTCTGTTTTTTCTTTTCTCATTTTCCCTAATATTTTAGCCCTTTTTATTGGATTAAGAACTCCTTTTACATTATAGGTTGTAATTCGCAGAGGTGATAATGGAGTCATTGGAGTGTATATCACTGGATATTTAGGACAGATAAAGTAAGTGACAACCCTAGTCTACTCAAACAAAGAACAAAAGTGAACAATTCGAACAATTTAGCTTTATAGGTCAAGCTAGTGTGTGTCCATTTAAGGACTTCCTTACCGCTGGTCTCTTTGACAACTTTAACGGTGTTATAGTTCGTGAGCGTTTTTGAGGGAAAACCAACGCAACTCCGTGATTGCGAAGGGCCCTCCAGTGGCGATACCTGCTTAAAGTGTTCCATCTTCTGGAAAATGTGGTCCCCGACACCGAATAACATCCGAAGAGAAGAGCACTGGTGATAGGGAATAAATAAACACCGGAATACGTTTGATCCATTCGCTCCTATGGTTGTGTTTGTCCTCTTCTAAACTCGTCCAGTTTCTTCTTGTAACCCTCCCGCGCTTCGTTTCGTGAGTGATCCTTGTCGTTCTTTCCCACTTTGGTCCACATCGTGTTTCTGATCTTGTCAACCCACGTTGTGGATGGCTGGATGACGGTGACTTGGAAGCCTCGGTCCGCCATGTCTTTTGAAGCTTCAGCTGCAGAATTGTAGACCCGTGTGTTGTTTTCGTAGAAAACTCTCAGCTTGGCCGGGAATGGGGTTTGGAATCTGATCTTCTTTTCTCTGAGGGCCCGTTTCACCTCCAGGTACTCACGTCGCCGTTTTAGCACGTCTGGAGCATAGTCGTGATCCACTATGACTTTTTTCCCTGCTACCATGAAGCCTTTCTTTTGCCAGGCTCTTTTCAATATTTCGTCTTTGACTTTGGATGTGGCGAACTTAACTATTATTGAGCGCGGGGGGGCCTCCGGTGGAGCCCGGGGACCCAGGGAGCGGTGAGCTCTCTCAATGTTCAGCTCGAGTGATGTCGGGATGTCCAGTTTCTCTCTAAGTAGATTCTCTATGAAGGCTGGGACAGATGGTGAACTATCCTCTGAGCCCTCTACGATGCCGTGGAGCCTCAGGTTCTCCCGTCTAGATCTCCCCTCGAGCTCCACCAGCTTAGCCTCGAACTCGTCTTGCACTTTACTTAGCTTTATAGCAACTTCTTCAAGCTGCTGAATCTTGTTCTCGGCTTCCAATATGCGTGTTTCTGCCTCGTCCAGTCTTGTGTTTATGTTCTTTACCTCCTCTTTAACCTCCCGGAAGCCATCATTATTTTCTCGACGCAATTTTCTTAACTCATCGAGAATAGTTTGTAGATTAACTGCCTCGTTAGCTAAGTCGTTAGCCGCTAATGAAGCTTCCGAGCCTGAGTAGCTAGTCATGTCGTCTTCGATCGCTTCCTCTTCTCTCAACATTGACTGTCGAGACAGCAGAGTGCTCTTAGGTTTAGATTTGGGCATTCCGATGCACTATCAAGTTCGTTTTATATCCCGCACTTGCCTCAAACCTATGTTTTTTTTTTTAATGTGTCGGGGGGCCACCTAGTTAAGCTGTCGCCATATTGCTTGCTCACCCGGAAGCCAAATGTGGATTTTTATGGCTATTTTCTCGTACAAGTTTGTTTTCGTAATGCGATCTCATAATTTTACTAGTTTATTCTTGTAATTTAATTAATTGTTTTAATTTCTTAGTATAATCCTGTCATTATAAACATCCAGTGACTTTTTACACACTAAAATAACTTGGTTAAACTTTGTTTTCTTGTGGAGAGTTCTCATTTTTGTTGCTGGAAATGGACAAAAACATTTTCTAGACCGAATAAACTTAAAAAGAAAACTTTTTTTATGCTTTATCAGAAGGATACTTTTCCTCATGCATGTTGTTAAAATGGAGAAAAGCACATAGTTTCGAACTTAATGACAAAAAATATGTTCTAATTTGTTCTAATTTGACCATGATTGGTGCCTGCAGGCTACAACGTCAGCCAGTGGAGAGACGCTCTGGTGAAGATGGGACAGACCAAAGTCTTCTTCAGCACCACAGCCGCCCTGCCCTTCCAGAGTGAGTCCTACTAAAGTTTTCACACCCAACCCTGGACCTGAAGTAAACACATCCTGGAAGAATCTGATGGAAGCTGCTGTGATCCTCTGTGTGTCCTGTGGGTGGCAGAGCTGAGCTACAGAGTGGACATGGTGACGTGGAACCAGTACCTGCGCTGGGGGGTCGTCTACATCCGTCTGCACAGCGGCAGGAACTTTACTGAGGCCCGGATAGACCAGTGAGTCCGACTCCTGAGACCGGCAAAGTCCTGATCCAGGTCGCCTGGTTCTGGTCCGGACTTCCGTTAGTCTGGACCAGAACCAGAGATTTTAATCTGAAAGTGTTGCTTATTTCATCTACGGTTGGTTTGATTAAAATATGTTTAATTAATTACAGACCCTGCCAGTAAGCTGTGTTAATCTTTAACTGAGTGTCTGATTTAGTGTAGATATTTACAGTTTGTGATTCAGTTTAAATTCTTGTGGTTTGTGATTTAGTTTAAATTCTTGTGCTTTGTGATTTAGTTTAAATTCTTGTGGTTTGTGATTTAGTTTAAATTCTTGTGGTTTGTGATTCAGTTTAAATTCTTGTGGTTTGTGATTTAGTTTAAATTCTTGTGCTTTGTGATTTAGTTTAAATTCTTGTGGTTTGTGGTTTAGTTTAAATTCTTGTGGTTTGTGATTTAGTTTAAATTCTTGTGCTTTGTGGCAGTAAGCTGCAGCGCCTGGAGCAGTACACCTCCACTCGGCTGCTGGCCCAGTTCGACGAGGATCTGCAGAACGTCCAGAAGATCTCCGTTAGGATCAACACCGGGAACATCATAGGCCCTCGCTACAAGATCAGGCTGCTGAGGATTCGCTTAACTCCGCTGGAGCGACCCGACAGGTCAGAGGTCACCACACTCACCATTTAAACTGATGGTTTTAAACCTTTTATGATTAATTTTAGGACTTCTGGCTCAGTTCTCTCAGTTTCCCTCTTTGTTTCAAACTCTCAGTTTCATCCTGTTTGTTTTACATTTAAATTTAAATTTGAAACCAGTCAATTAACCAATCACATTTCAAATCCAGTAACAGATTAAAGTACAAGATTCTTAAAACTGATCATCAGTAAAACAACAAATAAAGGATTACGACTTTATTCTGTTGTTTTTACAACTTTATTCATGTATTATCATAATTTTATTTTGTAATTATTACAGCTATTCTGGCATTAATACGACTGTATTCTCTTATTATTATGACTTTTTTCTGGTATTACTATGAATTTATTAGTAATGAAGTCATATAACTAATATTGTGGTATGATTAAAGTCTCACCATAATCTGACTTCATTCTGGTTTAATCATATTTTATTCTGGAATTATTTTGACTCTATTTTCATAATATTACGACTTTACTCTTGTAATAATAAATAAATTATTATCCAGACCCTAATGTTATAGGATCCTCGTCTGTAGTGGAGCTTAGTTTTATTTAGTTAGAGATCAGAAAACATTTAATTAAAATAAACTCTAGAGCTGCTAAAAGCAGAAAATAAATTCTGTATGTTGGACTGAAGGTTAAATGATTGAAACTCTTGATCTCTGCGTTCTGAATCACTTCCAGTCGGTGTGTTTTTAGAGAAAGTCTTTGTTTTCCTGTCGTTTTGCCGCCATCAGGCCGGCCATGTGCCGCTTCGACATCATCATGGAGGAGAACATGGAGGTGGCGTTCAGACCTCTGCCCTGCGACTCTCGCCTCTGACGTTTCCACGGAAACCAACCCGACCGAAACCCGGGTCGGACTCGGCTCTGACTGGCCACCTGCCGCCGCTGTCGGTCGCCCCTGGTAACCAGAACCAGGAAGTGGACGGTTGATGCTGAGGACAGATTAGAACCAGAGGCGAGATGAAACTCTGGATTATTAATCCAATCGGCTTCAGTTACTCAGTGGCTGCAGAGGTTCGTTTCATAAAGAGGTCCGTTATAGACATGGCTGCTAAACAGAGAACTACATATTCATTACATTAATGCAACCAATCCATTAACTGCATTTTACCTTTTAAAGTAGCCTTTTTTTGGCGACTGGCTGCTGTTTTACTCAGGTATAAACAAACAAACGCAATAAACTCAGCAAAGAATTAGTTTAAACTGGATGTTTAGTTAGCAGCAGCTCATCTCAAAGACAAAAACTATCATTTTTCATTTCATTTTAGGAAGGTAAATAATTTGCAATCTGTCCATTTTTATCTTAATCCATCCTAACTAATGACCTGCCTGTAGGAAAATCATAATTTCATCAGCAAACACTCTTCAGTGTGGAAGGAAGACGTTTATAAACACAAAACCAGCAGGAAGTTTAAAGTGTTCATTTATGCAGAGAGCTGATGAACATGCTTTCATTTCATATCTACAGTTTTATATGTTTCCTGTTTGATATTGAAGGTAACAAAGACTTTTTGCCAATTTGATTAAATACCAAATTGCAGTTGTAAGATGCAGAAATTTCTTTTTATAGTTTAATTACTAATAAAAACTCGTAGCAGGAATGAAAATCTGAATATGGTGCGTCACTTATCTAGCTTCTCTTTTACAGTCTGAACTACAAAGTACCAAGATCTCATGGCCAGCTAAATGTCTTAACTCTTCCTGTCCAGATTATGAGAATATTTGAGTTGCTTTTTATTTCTAGAAACCTTAAAGTTCAGATCAATCTCTGGTTTGTAAAAACACATTTCTTCTGTCTGTGCCTTTTTTTTTTTTTTTTGCAGCTCTGACTATTTTTAATCTGCAGCTCCTTTTAAAGATCCATCTGAAGATGCTAACATTTCTGCTGCAGTGGTGTGAGGAATCCTACCAGGAAGTTATTAGTAGTAAATGTGACCAACTTAGCAGCAGATTCTCTTCTGTACGATTTATAGAAAATATTTGTTTTTTTTGTGCATTATTTTCACACTGTCAAAAAATACAATTAAAACAAATTAATCAATGTTCGATTTGGTCTTATTGGTTGAAGAAATGAAGTTGTTCAGATGTTTGTAGCGTCGCTAACTGCAAAGGGGGCGGAGCTTCACGCAATCAGAGATAATTGGTTACTAATTCCTGAGATGTGTTTATGGACAAAATAAAGCTCAAACACAAAGAAAAGATCAAACTATTCATATCAGATTGTAACCATGGTAACACAACAACCTGAATATTTTTACCATTAAAATCTTTTAACTGAATAAAGCACTTTTATGGTGTTTCTTATGCAGTCCTGGTTGGTGTTCACTGTCCATATTGAATTCCAAGAACGTTTAGGACAATTACAAAGGCAATGTTTAGATTAAAATTATTTTTAAAATTGTTTAGTATGCTGAATGTAATAAGTTAGAGATTTCCTCATCTCTTTTTTAAAAAAATATGATAAATGTTTTGGCTAAATAATTCTTGTTGACAAATGTGATAACCACAGATTATGTAAGTTGTCCTTGTTGTATTTTCTGTGGCTTTTTTTTAAAGTGTTGGTTATTTTTAGCGCTGCCATCGGTTGTGACTCGCTAAACGTGTGTGAGCAGCTAAAACTGCGCTGACCCATATTACAGCTGCCAGCCGCGGTTTGTAATGACTGTGACGTAACGCCGCCGCTGGGGGGGCCTGCTTGTGCCTGGCACGTGCGCGCCGACACGAGCCAATTTGACAGCCGCGTGAGGAGAACAGGCGAAGGAGGAGGAAGAAAACCATGCAGTTAAACCTAAAACCGCTTTATGCTGAACTTATAAACATACAACGAGTCATTTTTAATGTTTTATTCATACAAAAGAAGGCTTACTCCACTGCCGAGCAGTTCCTCTACCTGGTTGCTAGGAGACGCAGTGCGGCGTGAGCTGGCGCATTAATATGTAAATTAGCCAAATGGTGATGCGGCCACAGATTCGAAACTATTTAATTTGAACAAAATACAAATTTGTCCCCGTTTTTATTCAAAGATAGGACACATTACCTTCCTTTTACTAGATAAACTTCCTCTTAATTATTGAGTCTCGATATTAGTGTATGTATTTTCTAATACATAAAAAGTAAAAACAGTTGTTAGCTTAATTTCGAGCTTATTTCGTTTGAGACAAAACCTTAAATATGGTTAAAATATTGTGATTATTTTCGGTTAAGCTCAGTGAAAACTGTACAGGGTTAAATAGAGGTAATGTCTGACAGAACCCCCTCCCTTTCTGCCTCTCCTCTCCCAGCATCTGTTATTCTTCGTATTTTCTCTGAGTCACTGTCTCGGTCGAACCGAACCGGAGCGGTTCGGCTAGTTGTCCTGGTTCCGTCTGGCTCCTGTGGTGAACATACACGATGACCCAGGTGGTTCCGAGGCGTGTTGACATGGCAGGTAAGGCTAACTAAGGTTCAGGGTGTTTAGTCTGCTCTCACACAGGCTAATAGTTCTCTTAATATGATGAAATAATCGCAGAACTACTTTACAGTGCTGGGTGACAAAATGCAGTTCCTGATATTTCAGTTTTTAAATAATATCTGAGTGAGAAGAATATGTGTTTGTCAATGCAATAGTTGTATGGATTAGCCCTCTTTCTGTGTAAAAGGTTCAGAATTAATACCTGAGAAACATATTTAAAACACTGCTGATTCTTGATCCCATGTTTTTATTGTCATTATTATATTAAGTCTTTTGTCTGTGCATATCAGGCATAATATTATGACTACTGTCAGGTGAAATTATTAACACTATCGGAGTGAAATGTACTGTATTAACCAGTAAATGGACATTTTGTTATTTAATTTGATGGGTTAGAGGCAGGAACAATGTTTAGTAATTTGAATTATTATGGCGAGACACTGGAATAGACCATCTCCAAGCACATTGTTATATCTAAAGGGTTTTTTTCTGTAAAGCCCTTCATCCAGATTATTATAAAAAAGGTGACACTGTATGACTGTAAGTTATGTAATTTCATCCCGTGGTTAATTAAAGTGGAGCCAGAATTGTGGTCAGGTTGGGACTAAACTGAGATTTGCATATATTTGCATATCTGATGACTGAGCTGAGAATCTGTTTTTAGATGTTTGTGAGCCTCCATCTGTCCGCTGACGTCTTCTGGCTGTTTTCATGCCACTTTCAGAGACTGACTGTGACAAAAAGACAACATGGCTGGAGGTTAGGCTCCAAGGGTTCTGCTCAGACAGCTCTGCTCTGACCCTTGACCCTAACCTCCACACACAGATGACAGCTGATTCATTTTATTTTGACTGGCGGCTGTGAATGCGAGCAGAAATTGGATTTTTATTTAATGTTGCTGATGTGTTTATCTGTAAAATCCCAGCTTTGGTTCCTCCTCCTGCAACACTGACCAGCAGCAGGCATGCATCACCTGTTCAGTCACCATCTAGCCCTACAGGTAAACACCAGTAACGCCACTGTTTACCTAAAATAATACATTTTATTAGAGTTATTTAGTAGATAAATATAGTTTTCAATGTTTGTGATTAAAATGAAGCTACTCTGACATTTTAATGCATTACATGGAGTGAATATTTATCTTCTTTCTCATTTCTCAAGGCTCTCGGCTGAATTTATCTAAAGAAAGACAAGAGAGCAGGCAGAGAACACAAGGTCAGTTCTCCAGCAGGTGGCGCCACTTCCAAACACTGACAGGGAAAAACATCAATCACAATTTAAAGGCAGCATTTTTCAGTGGGTTTGTGTGAAACATGTGAGCATTCGGTGAGTGTTTGTGTTTTTGCTGGGCGGCCATCAGAGCGGTCGCTGCAGGATAAGGAGCGGCGCGCGCAGCAGCAGCTGGAGCGCTGCGCCGAGGAGCGAGGGAGGAAGATGGAGCAGCAGAGGAGGAAGGAGCAGCAGCGCCGGGCAGCGGCCCAGGAGAAGAGACGGCAGCAGCAGGACGCAGAAAAGGTCAGAGGTCACCATAGGATGGAGAAGATTACGCTTTATTTAAAACTTTAAAAAGTAGGCTAATAAAACAGCATGTAAGCAGAACGGCAGCCATGTTTCCTGGTTATAAACCGAGAAGGGGAGCTAAAGCATCCAACCAGTCATCCATCCATCCATCCATCCATCCATCCATCCATCCATCCATCCATCCATCCATCCATCCATCCATCCATCCATCCATCCATCCATCCATCCATCCCTCCATCCATCCATCCATCCATCCATCCATCCATCCATCCATCCATCCATCTGTCTGGTTTTCTCCACTAAGTATTTCTCTTACTTCTCGGTTTTCTTCCTCTCCTGTGTTGCTGAATTACCTGAGTTGATCTGTAGCTCAGTTTCTCTTTGGTGAACCACAAAGTGAGGAGACTCCAGTGACTTCATGTCAGTTGACCAAACTGCGTTCATCCGTCCAGCTGAAGCATCAAAAGCTTGGCTGAGTTTCTGCATCATGATTCAGATCAGTTTTCCTGAGCGACTCCACATGCAAACAGGAGATAAATAATCCAGTCCGTCCTGATAATCCAGGCAGAACTTCAGTTTTAAACACAACGATTTGAGATTTTTCAAGTTTCTTTCTGCTTCTTTTACCGTCCAGTTAACGACTATTTGGCTTTTCCCGAAGTCTCATTTACGACTCCAACTAACCAGTAATGGCTCTACAAACCAGGAAGCTTTTGTCTGGTTTTATGGCTCTGTGGGCTTTACTGGAGAGAGCAGAGACATGCAGCGAACGGCCGGGTCAATAGAGACTGGACCTGGCACATAATCGCCTCCATTATGGTTAACCTGCTTTACTTTGGAGCTTTTTATAAACAAATACATCAAATTTATGTGAAGTGTCAGTACTCACATGATTGATCCTCCATCTTGGTTCTGAGAGACTTTAAGGACGTTTGGTGATTAAATTGAGCAGAAGATACTGAAATAGGATTTTTATAAATGAAAGAGTTTAATTTAACTGAGTAGGGATTTAATCTGGATCTGACGTGTCAAACATCCGGATACGTCTGCAGCTGTGATGTTGGATCCTGTTCATTCAGAAATGAACTGAATTTAAGACGAATACTCTTGAACCTCAGATGTCACTTTAAGGTCACTTCGGTTTTCAAGTATCAAAAATGACAAATAATTCTGAGAGTATCCATAATAAAACATGGAAAAGGTTTTTCCTCGTTCTTAAATAACTAAATAAAACTGATCACTAAGCTGACAAATGAACAGTTTCTGGCATCACTTTTATTATTTACTTTCTGAATATCAAACATAAAAACACAGTTAAGTAAATATATTAGTTTTGCCTATTTTTGTTACAAACAACTATCTGCTCATATTTTCTTAATCGTACAACCAAAATGTTCAAAAAGCAAAACGCAGCATCTGCAGAGGAAAGTTATAATTATTTAATGTGAATCTTTCTGCTTCTTTTAAATCAGAAGATTCTCTTATTATTTATATTTATATAATAGATTCATCTTTGTTTCAAGTAGATGTGTTGTGTTGGCAAGTCCAGTGTTTTATTGTCTTTAGTTGGGCAGGTACATATGGAGGGCTAATCCTGCCAAAATTGACAATAAATAATTAAATGAAAACATAAATAAATTAAGGTGGAAATAAATAATTACAACACATTTAATGTATTATTTTACAATATATTTGTTAATTTTCAATTTTATTTTCTCATTTATCCTTTCTGTTTTCTTTTAATCCTTAATTATAATTTTTTTCAATTTCATTTCATTTTTAATTTTTATTTTCACGTTTATCTACGCGCTTCTTATTTTCAACTTTATTTCCTTATTTATTTAAAATTTAATGTGTTTTTTTTTGGTCAGTTTTGGCAGGTTCAGTCTTCCATAGTTAAAATACTTGATGAAGTTGATAGTGGAGGACGGAGCAACATTAGGACTGGATGTTATATTTGCAGATGTGTCGGCTGTCAGCCCCTCCCATTCACATCACATATGCATAACAGAATGACATAACGATTAGTCGGCCACCTGGGGAAATGACATCACTTTAATTTTCCATTTCCTGGACCAGACGGTCGATGACAGCGCAGCGAAACACAGATACGAGATCAGTGTGTCAGAATACGAAGAATGAAAACCTGAACATCTAAATTTGAGTAAAAAATAAAAGTAGAATTGAAATGCAAGGCATTACTTTGTCTGTAAATCATCGATATCACTCACATTTACAAGCAATCCACATAAATCAGTTTTGGATCTGAACATTGGACGCCATCTTTGTTTTTAAAATCCTTCTGTCAGCTCAGCTCCAGTTCTCAGCTGATATATGTTGTGTTTATAACGTGTCGGCCTGCTGAAATAGGCAATAAATCAATTCATATAATGACAAAATTAAAATGAGCTCAATAATTTCCATTTGCATGATTTATTATTTTCCTTTCAAAAACTGGGTGATAAAAATCTTCAGTTTCATGTTTTGGTCTCGTTTAGTTTCCAGACTTTATAATTCCTTTTAATTGTTGTTTCTGTTGTTTTGTTTTTTTATTTTGGATATTTAAAATGTCTTCCAATGTTAAATGTTATTCAGAATTTAAAGTTTAGTTGAGAAAGTGTTTATGCATCATTATGCCGTGAAAATGGTCTCAAAACAATAATATTATTGTTCTGGGAAAGTTTGTTATCATGACTGATATGTAAATAAATTAATGGCTCCACAGAATTAAATTAGTTAATAATGGCTACCACAAGCGCATTTGCCTTGTAAATATCCTGAATTAACACAGATTTGCTCCTGATTATTCAAGCCGATTGTTTATTATGGGAGAAGAGGAAAAGTAACAGATATTGTTCAGAATTAGATAATTCAATAAACACTGAATTGGCTGCATTTCATCCTGATCGGATGGATTTAATGAGTAATTTTAGCTTTGAGTTTCTCCCTGTCCTGCATCAGGATGCAGCAACAGCCTCTGCTGCAGTCGGCTAATCCATCCCCAGCAGTCGCTCCGTCTTTGATCTGCTTCTGTTTCAGTTTCTGTCCACTTCTGCTCTCTGTGCCCCGTTCTCCGGCGCTGCTGCACCCCCTCCGTCCTCCTGCAGAGCGTGACTCTGCATGCACCTTCAGCAAACCCCCTCAGTGCTGAGCCGGGGCATTTCCATCCCGTATAAACAGGCAGTTAACTGGAGCAGCTGGCAGAGAGACGGCCAAGCTGCTGCAGGTCTGGGAGGAAAACGTCTCAAGAAAACGATCAGAATAGAAACAGGAAAAAGGCTGAACGTCTACAGCCTGGAAACAACTGAGCACGAAAACAAATTCATCATTTAAAATACAGTAATTCAGATTTTTAAAACCAGGAAAATCTGGGATTTTCACTTGTTGCTTTAGTGGTTAATTGAAAAATTTGCAAAAATCTGATTAATCAATTAATATAATAATCGATTATTTGTCATAATAATTGCTATTAAAATGATTGTTAGTTGCATCTCAAGCTTCAGGAAGCAGATGACTGACAACGAGCAACATCCTGCGCTACAAGTAACCGAAAAACTGTCTGAATAATTACTAGATTAATTTATTAATCGTCATAAGAATTAATTGTTAAAGGAATTGATTGATTATCAGAATAATTGATTAATCGTCAAAATCATCAGGATAATAATCAATAACCAAAACAATAATTAGTTCCAGCCATAGAAATGCCATCATGTTGTGGCAATAATCATTTTATGTCCATTTTATGTTGTTAAGTCATAATTCAGATGCTTCTTTATATTTTTATTTCTGCTTTTGTTTCTGATTAAATTATTTTTTACTTTTTTTTACTTACTAAAAATAATTTAATGAAAATATGTCGAATAATTTGTGCAGCTCGTTTTACACCGAAAGAAATAAAAACACAATATGGTGTGTGTGTGTGTGCGTGTGCGTGCGTGTGTGTGTGCCTGTGTGTGTGTGTGTGTGTGCGCGTGTGCGTGTGTGCATATGCCTGTGTGTGTGCCTGTGTGTGTGTCGTGTCTGTGTGTGTGTGTGTGTGTGTGTGTGTGTGTGTGTGTGTGTGTGTGTGTGTGTGTGTGTGTGTGTGTTGGGGGTTGGTGACAAGCTGCAGCTGGCCCCTCCTGCCAGGCAATGTGCTCTGTCATTAGAGAGGGAGTGGGCGATCGAGGTAAAGAGAGGGAGGAGAGAGAGGGAGTCGGAGCCGGCAGACGGACGAGCGAAGGCGCGGCGCTGCCGTATCATGACCCTCTGACTGACAGACGGGAGGACGCAGGGGGAGACGCTGCTGTTGCACGCGGTTGCCATGGCGCATCCGTCTCCGAGCGCATCGCCCGGCGTCCGTCGCCGTAGCGATGGCTCGGTGAGAGAATGTCTCTTCTTCCCTGTTTCTGAACGCAACGAGCAGGAGAGGCTGGAGGCCCTGGTGCACCGGAGAGCCGGGGGCGCCGAGCGACGCGGCGGCGGCGGCGTGGAGCCCGGTGAGCACCTGGACAACCGGCCCAAACGCTGGACCTGGGGCGGGCCGCCTGACGGAGCCGAAGGTGAGTTCAGCCTCAGCTGGGAGCTTTGTTGTGATGGTGATGATGTCATGGGAAGACTGGGAGTAATGGAGGGATGGGGGATGGAGAGGAGGAGTGGAGGTCAGGTGGAGAGGCAGAGGGGGATGGTGGGATGGAAGGGTGGAGACATGAGAGAGGAGGAAGTGATGATGTGAGGAGGAGAAGTGATGTAGGAAGAAAAGGGTGTGGAGGCTGCAATGCAGGAGCAGCAAACCTCGCAGGGCTTCGCATCATCCGACCTGAGCAGGTAACGGCTTCACCGCTGCTGGTCGGGGCTACAGGTGTGTGTGTGTGTGTGTGTGTGTGTGTGTGTGTGTGTGTGTGTGTGTGTGTGTGTGGTGGGTGTGTGTGTGTGGGGGGTGTGTGTGTGTGTGTGCGTGTGTGTGTGTGTGTGTGTGTGTGTTTTATTGTCCTGCTGGGAGACACAGAGTCTCACCTTGAGCACTAGGCCGCCGCAGAAACTCAAAGTGCGACATTTCGGCTCCTTTCCTTCCTGATTCACGCCGTTCTGTTGTTTGTTTCTCTGTTACGTCAGCGATGAGCCGCCGCTGATTTTATCCATCAGTTGTTCTCAGCTGAGGCGATCTGGTTCTGATCCGGGGACGGGGCCCGCCCAGCGGCGATCTGGTTCTGATCCGGGGACGGGGCCCGCCCAGCGGCGGCTCTGTTTCTGATCCGGGGACGGGGCCCGCCCAGCGGCGGCTCTGGCTCCGGCCCGGCGGCCTGATCTGGGATCGGTGGCCCACTGCAGCAGAAACAGCAGCGTCTCATCTTACAGGATGGAGATGATGGGCTGCGTTCTCAGAACCTCACTTGTTCTGCATCAGAAACGCTTTAAAACTGATTTATTGGATGGGATGAACTGCAAATTTAATCTGTTAAATTAGGAATATAATGGATTAATTGTGGAAATGCATCCAACTGGTTGAGCTGGTCTGTTATATTTTGATTTTTAAAGCATCAGAACCGAGAGCTGAGAGGCTCCAGTTACCAGTCAATGTTTAGGTCCAGTCTGGAATAAACTCAGAGTTTCCAGCCACTTCCTGTCCGGCAGCAGGGAGTAAAAATAACATTTTTATACTTAATCTGATTTCCAATTTTAGTCTGTTTTGTTTTTCTCGCTTAGATTCTTAAGTGTTGTGCACTGACAGGCTGCAGAAACGTCAGCAGGATGGGATGTTGTGAGGTTTAAATGTGACCCATCAGTTCTGGTTGATCAGAAAAGGTTTTTATTCAGGAGGTTGGAAAGATTGTCTTCCAGTTTGGTGTTGATCTGTGAGCCGCCTCTTCATCTTGTTTGCTCTGCAGCGACTAAAAGCTGCAGTCGATTAGGATTTGGATGCATTACAAACTGCATGACGACCTAATAATGGCTGACAGATCAGACATGTAGCAGGCAGGTACAGCAGAGTCAGTGCAGACAAGATCAATTAAAACCATTTCCTCTCTTTCCACTGGATGATAAAAGTTTTCAGGCTTTGTTCTCAACTAGAACAATAATTTATTTATTTTGGATATTTAAAATGTCTTTAACAGTGAAGTTTATTTATGTTGAGGATGTATTCTTGCTTTATTAAGCCGTTATTATCACTGTGTTACTCTAAAATGGTCTCCAGACAACAATATTATCGTTTATCACAATAAGTTCTGGGACGATTCATCGTCCAGCATAATATGTCATCGTGATAAACCTCTGAGGTTTATCGTCGTCGCATTCCAGTTTGGATTGATTTCCTCTCTAATCTGTAAGAAAAACCTCATTTCAAGCTTTATTGGATTCAAATTGAGTCCAGCTTTACTGCATCTAACTGCAGTGATAAACTCCGACCTCCTTCCTCTGTTCTGCAGCGATTTAATATTTATGTTTACTGGATTAACCTCCATATTTAACCACTTACTCATTTTGATTCTGTAAATATTACACAGTCCCAGCTGCATTAAATTATTACATTACTGATTTATATGGAAATGATTTAAATGAAAATCTAAAAATTTGAAAAAAAAAAACGAGATGCAAATGGCTAAAAATGATAAACAAACATGGAATAAATATAGAAAAAACAAAGAAAGAGAAACATATTAGTTTAGCTCATATTTCTATATATTTTCCCAGTTTTTAGCAGATTTAGTTGCTTCTTTTCTAACTCCTGAGCTTCTTTTCTAACTCCTGAGCTTCTTTTCTAACTCCTGAGCTTCTTTTCTAACTCCTGAGCTAAGTCCAGCTTCTTTACACCGAATACAGATGAAAAATGGATCCAGATGAGAAAGTTGGAGCCTCTGCTTGTGCGATGTGACGTTTTGCTGTATTTGCCGTATTTCATGGCGGGTTTTTTCTCCGAGTCGTTGCTGCTTCCTGCTCAGATGGACGATAACTCGGGTGTGTGTCGGTGTGTGAATGCGTAACGCTTTGCTTTTTCCGCTCTGCTTCGCCTGCTGCCCAGGTAACCCTCAGACCCCGCCCTGCCATGCCATTGGCTCCGCTCAGCCCAATGAGCTTCCTGCCACTTCCAGCGCCAGCCAATCCCGTAACGGTACTGATCCATGACTGTGTGCCACGCCCATCCCGCCTCCTCTGCAGCCGCTTCGCCGCCCGCATGCATGCGCCGTGTTTGTGTCGTCGGACTGGCCGTGGCGTGTTTGTGACGTTTCATTGGCTGTAAATCAGCAGCAGTGATGCTGAAAATCTCTGCAAGGCCATTTCACGTCTACGTCCATTTTTTAACTTACTTTCTAATCAAAATAATCCAGATGTTTAAAAACAACCTGTTAAAATGTTGCAGTAAACAGATAAACTTACTACTTTTAATGCAAAATCTGAATCTGCAAAAGTTATAGAGTCCCTGCTGCATGAAGTTGTTACATATCTTACTGTAAAGGTAAAATAAAAAACGATAAAAACAGTAGAAAATTACCTAGATAAACAACAATGGAATAAATATTTAAACTTCCAGTGTTTTAGGAACCATCATGTTAAAATAAGAAAATAGAAACAATGGAAAATAAATGAATTTAAAACATTTATGCAAATTATTAAAAATACAAAATATAAATGGAAAAAATATAGAAAATAAAAAAGAGAGGAAAATAGGTTATCCTACTTTATAGATGTACATTTCTGCAATATTTTTCACATTTTGTAGCAGATTTAAAGAATTGTTTTCTTTCATTTTATTATTGTTTTGTTTATATTTTTAATTTATATATGTTCAAATAGAAGCTGCTTTTGTTTAAAAATACAAATGAATCAATAACACCGACATGCTGCCTTTCCACCAGTTTCTTGTTATTAATATAAAATCGAAATTATTTTTGATTAATTCTGGAGATAAAATGTAAAAATCTCATCTAATTTAATTTGACGTCTTTTCCATTGTGGTTCTGATCCGTATTCGGACCGGTCAGTTCTGTTCGAAATGACTCCTGCTGCTACGCGACGTTTATGGACGTCATGTGACTTTATTTATGCGAGCAGATTATAGAAAACAACTTTGATTTATTTGCTGTCTAAGAGGAAACAAAACCACTTTGATTTGGGAATAAATTTATTCCTGACTGGAACAAAATGTTCAGTTTCCTTTCTGTTGGGGAAAAAGTCGAATTTGAACAGATAAAAGCTGCTAAGATGCTATTTTGTGCTCTTGCTTTCATTTTATACGTGTAAACAATCTATTTAATGTCCATTTTCTTATTTTGCTTATTTGATGTTTTATCAGTTTAATATTTTCATTAATAATAGAAATAGACGGGAAATTTTCTGCATACTAGATCACATTATTTTGCAGAATCTCATCCCTGATTGAAGAAAAAAAAATACTTTAATTGATTTCCTGGTGGTTGATATTATTAATTGACTTTATTTCTGACTAAAAGCAGATTAAAGAAAAGTACTTTAATTGGTAATTTATCAAAGCGGTGAGAAACGTCTCGCTATGCAATATGAATTTAAACGTCCCACCCAAAAGGCTCCATTTTCCTCTGCAATGGTAAAAAGATGAGCAGTAAAAACTAGTCAGTAGAAAATAAAAGGACTATTGATCAGCAAAGTGAATCTTTGACTTCACAGAGAATAAAGAAGTGAGGAGCGATCAGGACTCAGCCATCCTGATCGCAGGCGGCTGCTCCTCTTCCTGTCCTCCCGCTTTGTTTAGCCATGCATGAACTGATTCTCAGCAGGGAGTCCATCCTATAAACCACTGTGCTTCCCACACACACACACACACACACACACACACACACACACACACACACACACACACACACCCCCACACACACACACACACACACACACACACACGCGCGCATCATGCCAGACATTCAGCCTGTAGCTATCTATCACCAACGCCCAACCAGGCAGCATCTACACATATTTTAATCGTTGCTGCCCCATTTTACTCATCAGCAGCTCCAAAGATCCAGATTTTTCTTTTCTTCATTTGTTTTCTCATTTTGTTGCGACAAAAAAAATGTGCTCATTTACAAAAACTGTTATAAAAATGCCTCTTGTCATTCTGACTCTGGTAACCATGGTTACGATATCGTTACCATAATGTTGAATCATTAAGGATCCAAACAGGAGATTCAGAATCGAATCCTGTCAAAATTATTAATTGTTCAATTTGTGCTGAAATGAAGCAACTTAAAAAACTGATATAATTAACACAGAATGAAGTAAAATCTGAGAAATTGTTTTATTTTAGTAGGTGAATAAAAATGAAACATCAGAAATAAATAAGATAAAAGAAAACATCAAATGACAAAGCCAGACACAATATAAAGGAAATAAAAATGCAGCAAAAAACTAATTTAGAAAATCCCTCCAGTTTTTAACAATTCTGCGATCCAGAAAATTCACGGAAAATAAGCAGATCCTGCTCGTTTTGAACTTTCATCCTGCAGTCAAATGATGATTAAATGTGAAAAAGAAAGAAGAAAAACCAGATCCGATGGCAGAAAGCAACGTACCCGTCCTGCCACACCGATTCATCTAACAAAACAATAGACAAACCTCAGAGACATCAAACTCAGGATTATTGCAAACACTTGGGTTGAACTGGACGTTTTATGGAATCTTATTTTGTTTTAAATAAGGAAAGTTAGTAAAATATGTTTGAAAAAATTCTCCGCCTTCAACTTCTTATGCGTTCTTCATGTTAATTTCCATTCATTTCATTTTTTCATGGAGTAATGACAAAAGTAACTGAGTGAAAATACTAAATTTAATTTTTATTAAGCTGTCTGATAACATTAACTCTGAATATAGAGAGATTAAAAGATTTTAAAGCTGACTAAACCGACTAAAGTTACATATTTTATGAGCTTTGGGAAATCAACTGCTTACGAACTTTAATATGAACCTTTAATTATTCATGAAACGCCTCAAAACAGGAAGTACAGTTTACAGATCTTGTTATTTATAATAAATTGATCCATTTTCTGATCACACCGAGTCATTTTTATTAGATATGAGGATCCATGATGCCTTCAGGCGCTGTAGGACACATTACCGCTCGGTTTCTCAGTGACTGATTTTCTGCCATCATCCTCCATTTCATGATGAAGAGCCTCTGCTGCTGCACGGCTGCCTCACATCTCTGAGGTTAATTCATGCAGCGGCTCATCGACCTGCAGGATTATCTTCTGTGTGAGCAGTTTGGTGTTTGTCCGCTGGTGTTTCCAACACGTTGTAGTGTCACAAACGCAGCGCGAAATCAGCCGGGGATGTTTCTGTGGAAATAACTAACCAGTGGGGTTTTTGTTGTTCTTTTTTCAATAATAGTTGACTTCTTGTCTCCACCAACGATGGATCAGCCAATCAACAAACAGCTTTCCAGCTCCTCAGCGGCTCTCGGTTCCCCAGAGAGAGGTGAGACCAAATATGGCTGAACAGGAAGCAGATCAATCTGGTTAAAAAGGAAAGAAAATAAGACTGTTTTAATACCTAAAGCTCCAAACTTTCAGGTGAAGATGTAATTATTATTATTCTGATCAGGTTTTAAAAGCAAGAAATATTTCATTTTATTTACATGTAAGATTTAACAAATGCTTCTTTGGGTAAACATGCTGAATGTGACGTTAAGAATGTTTTTGTAACATGTTTTCTTTGTGTCGTTACGTCTGTCATTTATTTTTTGTGCCTGTGTTGTGACCTGTCAGTGTCCTCTGTGTCCCGCCGAACAGCTTCCCCCAACAACAACAGATCCTTCAGGAGTTCCTCCAACCGCAGAAGCATCGCCGGATTCCCCGAGGAAAAAGCCAAAACACCAACGGTCAGAAGGAAAAGAAACATCTTTTCTTGATTTCTAGTAACCAGATCATCGTCATCATTAACTCTGGAACTGGAAAACAGCAGAAACAACAGATCTGTTTCTATGGGTTGATAAATAATTTTTATAAAAGTATTTATGAAATCGGGGGCTGCACAGTGGCTCCTTAGAGTTTAGTTGATAATAATAATAAAAAAGCTGATTTATATTAATAATTAATAATTATAAATGTGACCCGTAGGGGGAGACACCCAGCACTCCGGTCCGTAGTTCTTCCTTCAAGGCCAACAGTAAAGGCCACGCTGCGTCCAAGCGGTACGTAGTCGCACAAACTCTCCTCCGATCCCGTTCCTGCTCAGATGGCGGCGTGCTGTGCTTACAGGGTGAGGTCCAACCGGAGCCGCGCCCAGTCGCCCTGCTCCCCTGGACAGTACCCCCCGTCCCCGCTGCGGCAGAGAGCCCCCACCCCCGGCGCCGAAGACAAGGGCATCAACGAGAGCAAAGGTCACGGCACTCTGGAGAGGAAATCTGCCAAATCTGAAGCTCCAGACAACAAGAAGATCAGCAAATCCAGCAGCAGAGAGCTGAACGCAGGTTACATCATCATCATCATCATCATCATCATACCATACCATACCATACCAACTTTATTTATAAAGCACTTTAAAACAACCACAGCTGATACAAAGTGCTGTACACAATAAAAACAAATTAAAACTCACAGTTTAAAACAAACATACAATATAAAACTAGATCTCGCTGGAGTTGAAAGCCAAGTTAAACAGATGTGTTTTAAGACGAGCTTTAAAAGTGGACAGTGAAGGGGCCTCTCTAACCTGCAAAGGCAGGCCATTCCATAACCTAGGACCCACGACAGAGAAAGCTCTGTCCCCTCTGAGCTTCCTTCTAGATCTCGGTACCTCCAGGAGCAACTGGTCTGCAGACCTGAGAGACCGATAAGGTATGTAAGGGTGAAGAAGCTCAGTGAGGTAAACTGGGGCAAGATTATGTAGTGATTTAAAAACAAACATAAGAATTTTAAAATGGATCCTAAAATATACAGGCAGCCAGTGAAGTGAGGCCAGGACAGGAGTTACATGCTCTCGTTTTCCAGTTCCTGTTAAAAGTCGTGCAGCCGCATTTTGAACCAGTTGCAGACGTGAGAGCAGAGACTGACTGACTCCCAGATATAGAGAGTTGCAGTAATCTAGTCGAGTTGAAATAAAAGCATGGATCACTGTTTCAAAATGCTGCCTGGAAAGAAAAGATTTCACTGATGCCAATCGCCTCAAATGATAAAAACTGGACTTAACCACAGCTCTAATTTGGCTGTCCAATTTAAAATCACTGTCCACCTTAAAACCAAGGTCTGTAATAACAGGTTTAAAATACACCTCCAAGGGTCCCAGGTCAATAGAGGAGGACTCACAGGAGCCACTGGGTCCGAACACCATCACCTCATCATCATCATCATCATCATCATCTTCATCTTCTCTAAACTCTAACAATATATCAAAGCTTAGACAAACACAGACGGAGCAGTTTCCATAGATAAAAGTGAAATATAAGATCATGTTTATTGTTTAATGACGTCTTAAAGGGGCAGCACCATGTAAAATCTAATTGTTTTAGCTTTTAATCAAGTTATGAAGTTTTTCCCTCATCAAAAACAAACCTGCAGTGTTACTTTGATTCTTTCATGCATGTTTGAGAAATCTTTTAATCTCCATGGCAACCACTCAGATGCTAAACACCTGGGTGGACCTAGCTCCTCCCCCACTCAGCTCCTTTAAACTAGCCAGCAGGAATTAGCAAACAGCTTATAGAACTGCTGAGCTCATGATGAGCTCAGCTTTAGAGAAACATCACTAAAACAGCTAAAGGGTTAATAGAGGAGCCATGTTGGCGTGACTTCCTGAAGAGAAGCTGCAGAAACAACAAGTTTTTTAAGAGACAGAGACACAAAATTCAAGGCATCAAATAACAAAGTAAAATTTTCTTAAGTCATATTTAACATATGCAGCTTTTTTATAACAACTGAATGCAATAAAGTTACTCAGTTATGCTATAAAATGGCGCTATGTGGCTGGAAAACACGTACTGCCCCTTTAATGTGTTTGCAATGAGTTGATCGAATGCTCAAACAAAATCTGGCTTAATATTGTTCAGGTTAAAATTTTTACTGGTTTCATTTGCCCTTCTGATTGTTCATATAAACAGGGTTAGGGTTATATTTGTGATTTAATCAAAAACGTTTCTTTAAAAAGAAGAAAGAATATTAGAGGAAACAGAACTGCTGTACAAGCAGACTTCAAAACAAGAGCGTGAATATAAACAGTCGTAACTTCAACACCAAGTAAATGAGCGCTTTAGAATTGAACCAAAAACTTAATTTATGAATTTAATACCTCCACAGAGTCACCAGGCACGCCCAGCGGCCGCAGCGTTGGCGGGACGACGGACGCCGAGGAGGCGTCCCGGCTGCTGGCGGAGCGGCGGCGTCTGGCCCGGATCCAGAAGGAGCAGGAGGAGAGGCAGCGGCAGGAGGACGAGAGGTGAGAGAGTCCGTCAGGCTGTCTGGCATCGGCTGATACTGTCTGAGACCACAGCTGCAGGGAACAAACTATGAAAATCTGCTGGACTCAGATCAGGAAATTAACACGGAACAGGAGATATGAAACTCTAAATTAATATCAGGTCAGGATCTGAGCTGTGGAATATCATCATTCATGTTTTCTTTAGGCTGAAGGCGGAGGAGGAGCAGAGGAGGCAGCAGGAGGCCAGGGAGCGTCAGGAGAGGGCGGCACGGGAGGCCGAGGAGGAGAGAGCGAGGAAAGAGGAGGAGAAGAAGAGCAGAGAAGAGGAGGAGAGACGACAGAAGGAGCAGAGATGGAAGAACATGCAGGACCAGCTGGACAGAGAGGTCAGCAGATTTATGTCGATACAAACTGAGCCAAAAATATAAAGTAAATCAAAAACTAACCAGGATCTGATATTCCCAAACCGCAGCCGGTAATCAGGTCTCCATCCAGGTCAAGGGTCAGGAAAATGGCTGCTAAGATATCTGCAGATCCCGCACATGCTGGACATGAGCTGCCTTTTTAAAATTCTCTTTAAATAAAAAACATGGCAGTACGTACATGTACATATTCTAACTGATTGATTCATCCTTTACTTTATTTCCATTAAATCCAGGGTGTCCAAACTGTGGCCTGGGGGCCACATGTGGCCCATGAAATGACTTTGTTCGGCCCTCTGGCCACAAGTCAAGAACAATGAAAATTTGGCAAACAAAACTGACATCCTACATTTTTAATCCAATGAATTTTGTGACTTGCCCAGTAATTTAAAGGTAAAATGTTTAAACTCTACGCTCTAAAGTTTATTTATTTATACCTGGAGTCCATATATTGTGAGTGAAATTCATTCTATTCACTATATTGGCGATTAAAACTGATTATATTTTGTTCTAAATTTAATTGGATATATCTCTAGCAAGTTTTCTGGCTTTTAGCGAATATAAATAATTTTTGTGACCCTAACTAACCTAAAACAGGAAACATTTGATTCAACTTCAGACAGTGATAAAAACAGTGTGGTTTTATTCAGAGGATGTAAGTATGAGGTTTTAGCTGCTTAACGTGAGCCACTGCGTGTCTTTCAGCGGGAGGAGGCCTTCCTGCGGGCGCAGAGGGAGGCTGAGAGGAAGAGGCAGCAGAGGGAGCTGCTGCACATGCAGGAGGAGCAGGAGAGGCAGCAGAGGAAGAAGGTACCAAACGTCTCCGCGTTGCTTCCTCCTTCATCTGGTCCAGCGGCTCCATCACTGGACCAGATCATGTCCCAATCACACCGGCCCTCCTCTGTCCTCAATAGGTTACCTAAATAAAAACGCTCTTCTTGCTCAGATGATGCAAACCATATTTCCACACTAGAAAGGTTTTTCATCCTAGATGCTAAATGTATATAGTTTCTGCTCTCACTGTGTTTCTGCATCTGACCTCTTTGGGGTCTGTGTAATTGATTAATCAATGACTAAATTATTTCAATAATTGATTAATCTGATTGGTCATTTCAGCCCTAATTGTGTTGAATCTGTTTTACAGAGAATTGAAGAGATTATGAAGAGAACGAGGAAGAGCGAAGTGGATCCTCCATCTGGAGCATCGGGTAAATTTTCAGTCAACCGTTTCGTAGCTGATATTAAATCAATATCAGTTTGTTTTCATGTTTTTGGCCAATAAGATGTGGCAGATTCTGACTTTTTGGGAAACACTCCAAAAGCAGGAAATTAACTACAACATAGGGCATTCTGGGTAAATACAACCAGTACAAAAGCATTAGCCTAGCGCTAGCGCGACAAATGGCTCGCGGTTTTTAGCCAAAGACGAAGATAAATCCTCCATCGGTTTTGTTTGCATTTCATGAAGACAGTTACGCTCAGTGTCTCATTCAGAGGTTTTTGTGTCGTTTCCTTTAGGGGTTTTTGGTCCAGCGCCCCCACAGGCGAGGAGGGGAACGGGTTTTCAAAGGTTTTGGTTTGTGAAAATATAACAAATGTTGCCATTTTGATGAAAAAACTTTATAAGACACTGAGAGAACAAAAGGTTTTAATCTAGGAAGCGTCAGGGTGTCTGGCTGACGACTCTTTGAAAGTCTGGCCTGGAAATGGAAATGTAAGGAAATGTGAAATAAATGACTGAAACAGTAAAACTTCACCATGATGAAGGAGCAAAATGAATCCCTCAATCTGCACAGTTTATTTCTGCTTCCCTTCCGTCATTAGATGCATGTTCAGGATTTCCTGAGCTGCTTTTCTGTGATATTTTCCTCCTGAGAGTTTTAGTCTGCAGTGTGACTCAGCAGTTAGATGAGCAGAGGAACATCGCCCCCTATCGCAGGCAGGTGGAACAGCAGCCTTCCTGACCTTATCTCGGCGATGCAGGAGGAAATGATGATCAGTGCAGATTTAAAGCCTCTCCTTCATGCTTCACTGCTGCAATATTCATTATTTTTTCTCTGCTGGTTTCATTTCCTCTGACTGATTTTTATTCCTGTCCATAAAAGCTGCTGAACTGAACCTGACTTCAATAAGGATATTTATTCCCCGTTATTTTATTGTTTTTCTTACAGCGTGTGAAGCTAAAGCTGAAGCTGTTGGCGCCTCAGAGGAAGACGCTCCGGCTGAAGCCCCCGTCATCATGCTGGGCCCCCTGGAGAACAAAAGCTTTGTGGACGAGCTTTCTGATGGAGTCCAGTCCATGGACGTCAGGTAAACCCACAAACGTTTCCGCTCAAACTGCAGAGAGGCGAATGACAGCACGGCCTAAAACAGACACAGAACCCGGAAAGTTAGCTTCACTGTTTCAAATAACTGCAAAAATGGATGAAAATGTTGTTATTTTTATGGTTTTATTTGTGTTTTTGCTTTAAATGTGAGTTAAAATTTAAAGTGTTGTGGTTTCTGAATAAGCAAACTGTGAAATAAACTGAATCTGGATCTGATAATAAAACTAAAAGAAACAATGTGAGTTAGTTTTGTTTCATTTCAAGATATTTACACTAGAAAAATTCTTGGTAATATTTTGTGTTATAGAAAGTTCTGATTATCTAATTGGTTATTTCTCCTGTCGCAATAACATGTAAATCAATCAACTGCATGGAAAATTAAAATGAGCTCAATAATTTCCATTTGGATGATTTATTGTGTTTTTTTTCTCTCTTTAACAAAACGGGATGATAAAAAAGTTCAGCTTTGTGTTAAATATTCATTAGCATGTAAAGTTTATTCATTTTTGAAAATGTGTTTTATTATATTATTGGACTTGGTCTCCAGACAACATCGTTACCGTTAATCGCAGTGACTTCTGAGACAATTTATCGTCCAGTAAAATCTGTTATTGCGAAGGCCTAAAGTTAACTGAAGGACAGAAGGTGCGGCTGCTGCTTGAGCATCAGCGTTGCTTTGCTTTACTGATTAACTGAAGTGAGTCCCGGTGCTGAACTAAACGTTGTGTCTCTGTGTCGTCGTTGTCCTGTAAGTTCTCCGTCTGTTTCCATCAGCCCCGTCTCCAGGGACGAGCAGGCCAGCGCTCAGGAGTTCTCCCCGGTGGCCGAGGGGCCCGACGGCTACCCGCCCGACCAGCCCATGGACCTGGACGCCCCGGGGCGGGGGCGCCCTGGAGCCGACACGCCGCCGTACCCCAGGCTGCAGGCCGGCAGCGGCGTGGGAGACCTCAACAAGAACCTGCTGATCCAGGCGTACAGCGCCGCCTCCGAGTCCGCGCAGCTCATCCACAGCGTCGGGCCGAGCAAACTGGACGTCTAACACCGGTACCGGTTCTGGAAGTCCTCCCAAACAGTTCAGGCTCAGTTTAAGCACTTCTCAGGGAAAGTGTGTGACGTCTGCGAAAAAATGGAGACGCACCGATCCACTCCTTTCACTCCGATATCAGAGGTTTCGTATCGGCCCAGAGAAAAACAGCTGAATTAAATTAAAATGCTTCTTTTTGTAAAACAGACACAAATACTGAAATACTGAAATATAAATTTATCCTATCAAGTATTTTTGGTCTAGTTTCCATTACACTCAAAATAAGACAAAACTAACATGCAAGTAACTTTACAGCAAAATATAGGAGCTTTTTAATCAATAATTCTTTAATATTACAGTATTAGTTCAACCGGCAGATTATTTCACCTGTAAAATGGGGAAAATGTGCTTTAAGTTCAATAATCTAGTAGTTTTTTAGCAATATTAAGGACTTATTGATTTTACAAAAAGTTCCTATATCTTGCTGAAAAGTTACTTATAAGTTCATTTTGGTCATATTTCAAATATCCTGAAATATTTTAACTAGAAACTAAAAATTACTTGGTAAATTTTGTGTTGTTGGAATTAACAATTAATCGATTACTAAATTAGTTGATTATTTTAATCACAATTAATCGGATTGATTGTGATTAAATGTAATTAGACACGATTAATCAGATAGTTTTAACCCTCATCATTAATAACAGTAATAAACTGTACATAATCATGATTTTAAACTGTTTTTATCCCCACAGTGTTGAACAGTTTGAAAACTTTCCTAGAAATACTTGACTTTTGCTGTAGGAAAGTGAATCATTTTCAGAACCCGGTCCAGATGTTTAAATGAATTTAAATTCTGTTTTCAGCTCCTGGTTTTGTCTTTGCGTTTCGTTTCAGGAGCTACAACAGGAGCAAACACAGCCACCTCCCTCTGCAACAGTAGTCATCCTTCCCACCGGAAACAAAGTTTAGCATCTGATCTTTCATCCGTGTTTCTGAGCCGCACCGGAGGCAGCGCAGGCGGGGAAGTCCAACTCCCAGAAACATGCTAACAATGTCAAGTTTATGTTTCTGACTAAAGCAAACTCTTCTGGCTGCTCAGCAACGTATTTATGACATGAACGTGTGAAGGTTCGGGTGTTTAAACTGCAATTGCTCATCCATAAATCAGAGGTTCTGATGAAGCTTCTCCAAACGTTGTAAATAGATCCGACTGCAGGACGATCCGCAGAGAGCCGCTCCGACGTGTAGCACCTCCGAGCCGGACTAGCCGGCCGTGTCGTTCCGCAGAGCGTCGGTGTTTTCTGACGGTGTTTACCTTCAACCTGCTGGCTGACGCACCCAGTCTGCAGAGGACGACGGCGACTTTGGGCCACAGCAGACGGAAAATAATCATTTACACCAGAAATATCAGAAACTTTCTAGAAAAGACACGGAAATGTCTGAGCTTGAAATGTAAAAATGTTCCACAATAAACTCAGAAACTTTTAGGTTAATCTCAGAAATTTCCCAGAAAAATATGGAAGTTTCTGAATTCAAAAAGTTGCAAATTTGTTGGAAAAAACTTGGAAATTTCAAAGTTTACAAAGTAAAAACATTTCAGTTGTTGAAACTCCGAAATTTCTGTTTCTGCTATCTGTTTCTGGAATTTTCACCTTTTCGAACTCAGAAATGTCCTTGTTTTTTCTTTTCCAAGAAAATTTCTGAGATTCTCAAACTTTCTGAGTTTTTTGTTGCTCATTTTTTCAAACTCTAAAATTTCCATGTTTTTTTTGTAGAAAATTTCTGAGATTATTCTCTAAATTTGTGAGTTTTTGGTAGAAACTCCCTCTCGTTTCTGTTTGTGGGCCCGGATTCGCCGGTTCAGTGGAGAAACTCCCAGCAGACGGTCACATAGACATGCTAACACGTAGCCTGTAGCTTTGGTTTCGCTGCTGCTTCTCGTTCCACCTGCAGGGGAAACGGAGGGAGAAACAGCTCCGTGTTTTGTGTTTTTTCCTGCAGGATGAAGATGTAAAGTGTAATTGTCTGGCACTGACTGTAACCACACAAGCTGCAGTTTCTGGCGCACGCAGACGGTAGTTACGTTTCACATCTGCACCTCACAGCCCGTCACCTCTGAGGCCTTAAAACCTCTGTCCATCATCTCACTGATAGTTTCTGCAATAATCCAGAAACCAATAATCTGAACCTACAACTGACTTTAATTATTTACCAGCAACTCAGACTTTAAAAGATGGATAATTATGATGTTTTCTTTAAAACCCATTAATTATTCCTAAGGATTTGAACAGACTGGGATGTACAGCTCTGTGTTGGGAGAGAAAACAGCCTTTACTTTGAATTTCAGTGCATTTATTAACATTTCTCTCTCTTTCAGCTCGTCTTTCTCCATAAATTTGCACATCATTGAAACCAGTTGGTCCCTGTGTATAAAACATAAAGGACTTAGCATTTATCCTAATAATGAAACTCTGTGCCACTGCAGCTTGGTGGAATATATCATTGTAGATGTGGTGCATGGATACTTGCTGAAAAAGAACAATAAACGTCATCAAACCATTTCCTTCAGTGAGCTGGCTGCATTTATTTGCAACAGAACAGACATTTTATCACATAAATCATCAAAAATCACTTCTGAAGTATTAATCATTTTCTCTACAGCTCTAAAACTCAATCTGCAAATGTTCTAAAAGAAGATTTATTTATTTATGAATCAAAAATAATCACACTTAATCCACAACCAGATTCCTCATTGATCACCTTAAGGCCAATTTTCTGATTTTTAAACCAAATAAAATGAAATATACATTATCTAAACTATATCTACAGGGAAAAGACAAACTTTATAAATAAAGATGCACCAAATTACAATCACTGCATTGTATTATTTACAAAATAAACATGCCTTGTGTTTCTGTCAAGGGGCTGCAGAAACTCCATTACAACTTATTTTGTTGTGAAGCCGCAGTACCATAAATTAAAAAATATATAAATAAAAAAATAAAAGCATTAAACACGAAACCGGAGGTTATTCATATTTAAAATTTAGTAAGGTGTTTATGTGAAAAACCTATTTAATTTTTATGACTTTGGCTTTAAACTTAGCAACAGACTCTTAGATTATCAGTAATCTAAATTGGGCCAAGATAAACATATACATGAAGTTTATTTGAACAACTAGAAAATATGTTGCAAAGAAATTCAATAATCCAGAATATTGCAACTTACTATAAAATAATGGTTAAGAGAAATAATTCAGAGTATCTATATTCATCACCGACTGAAAAAAACGGTTCATAAAATATTAGAACAAAAACAAAAAATATAATTTTACACGGTTTCGTTTTATTTTGAAAAAGCCTCGCCGGAAGTTCCGTGCCGGTGCGGCCTAGCTCGTCTCCGCGGTTTGTTGTTGATGGCTGTGCAGCCATTTCTATGCAATGCTAAACAGAATATTCGACCTATTTAGTGAGGTCATGAGAATTGTTATGAAACAAGGGGGTATCTTCTTAATTTATAGGCTGCTTTAACTTTATTTTCGGTTTGTTTGTCTGCATATCACGTTGCGTTAGCCTCCGTAGCTTTCCGTATCTCGTGCTTAAAGGTAAGAGAAAGACAGCTGCTACCTAGCTAAGAGGCTAAGGCTAGCAAGGCTAATTTAGTTTAATGTGTATTTTATTCTCTGGTAGCAAGTTGAACTGCATGTTTGTTGGTATCGCAGGATATTTTAACTGCATTACTTATAAATAACTTCTTCAATTATTCATAATTTAGATTTTTCACTAGCGGAAAGCTAACAAAATAAAACCATAATCCAAGCTAAAGCTAAACTACAAGCATTGTGAAAACTTTTTATTTCGAAATTGGCGTGTTTCCATGGAGCTAATTTATTTTAAAATCAAACATATGACCAGTGGAAACGCAGCTAATGACTTTAAATTTAATTCAAAAGCAGCTTGTAGCATTATTTAAATATAAATACTTTCTGAAATAAAGGCGTTACATGAGCTGAGTAAACATGTGTCTGAATGTAAAAGTGTAAAATCAGATCGCATGTTTCCCGTTCAGGTTGGAAACATGTCCAGACCGAGGTCCAGATCTCCGCATTACAGGTATTTTATCTATCTGAGTCAAGTCACCCACCAATTCAGATCTAACGAAACTGGTGTGAAACATTTGTGCTGCAACTGTTTTAGTTTGTGCTGCTTTTCCTCAGAATATATTACTGAAAGTTAATATCTTTGTCCGTATTACCACAAATTAGATTAGATTTGTACACAAATCTAATACAATAGGGCTAAAATGTTTGTGCTTCATTTGTACAGTAAAATTTTTTTGCCGCTGTGGTTTAAGAAATTAAGGAAATTTGCGCTGGTAAATTAGTGTGCCCCTACTTTTACTGCACAAACAAACCAGTTTTGTTGAATTTGCAGTAGGTGGAGTAACTTCACTCAGGTTCTTAACTCCAGTTAATTCCTGTAAAATTGCAACATTTATTCCACTTTCCTCATTTTGCCACATTAGATGACGTTTGTTTGCTTCCTGTTTCAGGAGATTTCCCTGGGAGGAACCGGACTTTGATCCCCGGAAAGTAATCGCAGAACTGGACGGGAATCCTCGGGACAGGGGCCGCCACCCCAGAGAGGGTCCGGATGACTATAGGGGGCCCTACAGGGAGGACCGGTATCGAGATGACCCGAGAAGATCTCCGTACCGAGACGACCTTCACTTCAGGCACCAGCGACACCCGGACCACGACGAGTTCGACCACTGGGGGGCGTCGCCTCACCGCGACGACATGCGTTTTGAGAACCGCAGGTTTTCCCCGCGGGACGAACGGTTTGACGACTTTCAGAGGTTTGAAGACAGAGGGGATGGGCCTCCGCCGCTGCTGCCGGGCTTATCGCCCAATCCGCGGTCAGACCAGCGGCAGAGGAAGGCGGGGCCGGGCTGGAGGAGGGAGGAGGCGGGCCGGGATCAGGGCGGGTTCAGAGGCTTCAGCCCCGGTATGAGGGCAGACCTGGAGAAAGGAGGGCGGCTCCCTCAGCAGCAGAACAGACACTACGACAGGAACCCGCATTTCAAACGACCATGGCGACAAACGGACGGCGCCGCTGATCACCCGGGGTAAATCTATGGGAGCAAAATCTGGAAAATCAAGATTTCAAAGGATTCTCACCTTTCCCTCCGTAACTGGAGATTCCTCACTGTCTCAAATCCTGTTAGCTTCACTAACGAGTAGCAGAGCTAGGAGTCATTGCATGATTTACTTTTTAACCCGTTTCTGTTAAAGTAATGCATGAATCTTCCTGTCGCTGTGTCTCCGTGTTTGAACCGTGTCACCTCCTCTTATGCCACCACAGGTTCAGGGAGGAGGAAGAGGAGGATGAGGAGGAGGACTTTGGGGGCCGTGGTTACTCTGTGGACAGACCCAGAGGTGGGTTTAGAGGACGCAGTCGGGGCAGCTTTCCCCGCCGGGACGCGGGGCGGTTTGCCAGAGACCTTGGCATGGAGGCCGACGGGAATCGGTTCGATTATGATGCTAGCTTTGAGCGGCCGCCAAGTCCGCCGGAGCATTTCAGGAGGGAAGATGGCGCCCGCCGCCCACATTTCCACGAAGACTCACGGGAATCTGACTATCAGGAGCCGAGCAGGAGGAGCCCTGACGCTCACAGATTTGGTAACCATGGAAACCAGCGTTGGAGGGGGCGAGGGCGGTACAACCACGGTCCGAGAGGACGGACCGGACCCCACAGATACCAGCCGCGGTACGCGGACCCCCCACAGGCTGAGCAGAGGCATGACTACCCCCCCTTCAGGGACGACGAACCCGGCTGGGAGGACCGAGACGCCCCGTCGCCATGGAGACGCAGCCGCTCCCAAAGCCTGGACCCAAATGAGCGGCCGCCGCCGCCGCCACCGGCCAAAAGGGGATGGAACGAACCGCAAAACGAAGGCGCGGCAGTCGTAACAGAGGAAACGCTCACCATCAAGGTGGACATGAGTCGACCCGTTAACAAGAGCAGGTAAGAGGTCAACCGGGGGTCAGGGGTGAAAGTTCACACTTACTTTTTCTGATAAACAAACCCAACTCGGAGGACGAAGAGGAAGAGATTGATCAAGATGGAGCCAAGCGCAACTTACCCGAGTTAGTCCTCTTTGACTTTAAACAAACGCAAGATGGACGACGAAAAGGAAGGAATGGAGCTGAACCTGGGGTGAGGGGTGAAAGTTCACACTTACTTTTTCTCAAACAACATGGATGGACGAATAATCCGAACATCCGTGGATGGAGTCAAGATGGAGGTGAACGTAACTCACCCAAGTTATTCCTCTGTGTGGATCTTTGACTCCATCGTCCTTTTGGCTCAAAACAAGATGGACGACGAACGAGGAAGAGATTGGTCAAGATGGAGCTGAATGCAGGTCAACCTGGGGCGAGAGGTGAAAGTTCACATTTATTTGTTTTCAAAAACAAGAACAAGATGAAAAGGAAGGGATTGGTCAAGATGAAGCCGAATGCAACTTACCCGAGTTATTCTTTGCTTTCATTGTCCTTTTCTCTCAAAACAAGATGGAGGACAAAGAGGAAGAGGAGATGGAATTGAACATGTCTTATGTGTGTTTTTCATCTGGAAGTGAGGAGCAGTGAGTTCATCTGGATTAATCCCAGACGTTGTCATGGCAACGTCCTCATGGCAACGTCCTCATGGCAACGTCCTCATGGCAACGTCCTCATGGCAGTCCGGCTGTAGCGCCACGATGTCTCGTTCTCCACCTTAAAGCCCCAGTTCGTCCCACTGGTCCCAACTGGATCCATGAAGAATAATATTGGAAAGCTTCAAGTTTTAACAACAAGGAGAAAAATATCAAATGTCTTCTGCAATAAAACTTTCTGAAGTTCAAAGCCTCAAGAACTTGTGAAAGTTTGAGGAACGTGATCAAGTCAATGTGGACGAGACTTTTTACAGGAATCATGTCCGATTCAAAGTGTTCGCTCAGCTAACCTGAGATTATCTACTGGATTTTATTCAATGCTTTGCCTTTTCATTATTTTAATCTGGATTAAATCCTACTGGGAAGACGATTCGTTCTGCTCTGATGTTCAGCAACATGGCGGAAAGTTGATGTCAATCAATCAGTCAAGTTTATTTCATTTCAGCAACAAAGTGCTTTAGATCATAAAAACTTCATACAGTCAACGATCGAGAAACCAAGTCTGGCTGAGGAAATGTTTATTTCTCCCTTATGAGATGGAAGAACAGGAAGCAGCTCCAGTTCACCCATAAACCAGGATTCAACCCTCACTGACCATTAATGGTCTCATGATGTTCAGGTTGGAGATCTGGAACCAGGAACTTGGTTCTGTTGCAAAGAGACCTGCAGATTTTCTCCTTCTGGAACTGGAAACATGTTGGCCTCTGTGGTCTCCAGCTTCGTTTTCTCTCACGTTGAACATGAGATTCCCAGCAAAGCTGCAGGAGGAACGAAGGAGCCTGATTGGCTGCTGCTGAAACTCAAACCTGTTCTAACAGGAAGTTCTGGGATTTAGGCTTTTAAAGGTCACACTGACTGGAAAAACTGGTGAGAAGAAACCAAAAGCTGGACGATCACAAGAAGCAAAACGGTGCAAATCAAACGGGAACCAATCATCTCAGGCAAGAAGCTTCGTTTTTAACGGCTTAACATCCAAACGGGGCAGAAGCAGATCACAGAAATTCTGCCTGATTCATTTTTCACAAAGTTTTCTCAAAGTGACGAAGGATCTGGATTAATAAAACGCCTAAACATGGCGGATCGTTCTTCCTTCACTCTGATACGCCTGGATGACGCATCATAAACGATCCAAACTGCTGGATTTTTTATTTTTAATTTAAGCATCTTTTGAATTTAACAAGAGCAAAAGAACATTTTTATTCATGCGTAAATATAACCCCAGACAAAACACACATATAATGGATGAAAAAGAAAAGATCAGACCAACGGACATAAAGACCAGATTCTCCAGATGACTTTTGACTCGGCCTCTTGGTTGAGTTGGAATCTTTTCGGACTAAGTGTGAAAGATCAGCAACAATTCATCGAGCTGCTTCTCGTTAAACTGATGATCTTCTCAATTGTGAAATTCCACATAAAGTTTGTTTCTTCCATGAGGATGTGATCTCAAAGAATTCTTTAAGATGACAAACTATTCAAGAAAGATTTTTAAGATTGACGTCTTGGGACATAAAGGAAGGTCTTCACCAGTCATCTGACCAATCACAGCGCATCCTACCATGAGGAGAATACCTGAGGAACCAAACGGACCTTTACTGGAAAACGTTCACCTCATCCTGGGACCAGGAAAATAACCACGATCCAAACCCGACCGATGAAGCAGAAAATAATCTGTTCTGGTTTCTATGAGGGGGAAAGTTGGTTTGAAATCAGGAGATTTCATTTGATTTCTGAAAAATCAGGATCTGAAGGGAAAAGATCTTCAATCAAGACGATAAAACAAAGGATGGATAGTTATTGTGTATCTGGTGACTAAACTCCAGGCTGCTAATCAAGCGTTGAGGAGTCGTCCCTTCATCCTTAAAGAAACATGTGTCTGTGTTTTTAACCGAAGCGGAGAGAATCACGCCTGCCAGAACGAACTCAGGGAAAAATGTGGAAGTTCTCCATTATGAAACTCAACATTTCTGCAGAAACGAGTGAAATGAAGACGAAACAAACATCTTGACGTTGAATAATGTTGCTGATGTGTTTCAATCTAACTTTCTGAGGAAGAAACGGATCCAACATGATGAAGAAACAGAAACAATCTGGACCTGAGAGACGATCCAGAAGAACCTCCTCACAGAGGAAGAGGAAGATGATGATGAGGAGGAGGAAGCCTGGTCCTCCTGTGGGAAGCTTCATTCTGCCTGGAAAACCAATAATCTGGACCAGAACGCCGACACCAGATACTAAAAGAAGTGTGAACTTTCACCCAGACCTGAACTCACCTGTTAGCCGTACCTGTCCGCTGGTTTAGCTAGCCTGTTAAACAAGCAGCCGGTTTTCACGGCCCAGTTTGACTCATGAGACTAAAGTTACATGTGGAAGTCATGAGAGGAAAGGTGAGTTTATTGGGTAAGGTAAACGTCTTTCTGCTCGGTTTACCGTTTAATATTCCTCATAATTAGCACTTAGCTGTAGGTTTTGTTGAGAAAAGTAAACTTTTTGGTTTTTCAGACATTTTAGATGTTAAAATGTGTTTTTAGTTGAATTTCAAATTGGCAGTATAAAATAAAATCAACTTTTTTGAGCTTTACATCCTTTCAAAAACAAACATGGAGTGCTGTTTTAATTCCTTAATGCATGCTTGAGAAATAGTTTAATCTCCATGGCAACCATTCAGCTGCAAAACACCTGGGCGAACCTAGCTCTGCCTTTGAGATGCAACTCCTTCAGACTAGCCAGCAGCAATTAGCAAACATCTGCTGAGCTCATTATAAGAGCTACTTTTCAGAGCAGCTAAAAACGTTAAAGCTTCCTGGAGGCGGAGCTTCAGGAAGAGCCGGAGCTGCTAAAGAGACAGAGGCCCGATTTAAAGGCATCGCAAATTTCTGTTAAGTTATATTTGATATATTTTTATCACTGAAGTGCCTGGAAATCTCATAATTCTGCCCCTCTAAGGCTGTAGTAGTTTGAATCTAATGAGTGTGGAGTAAGTGGCTCACTGTCCTGCTGACGGCTCGGTCTCGTCCGGCAGCGCGCTCTGCTACTCCTCAGACCGCCAGCTGTCTCTGGACCTGGTCAACGTGGGCCGCCAGCGCCTCGACTTCCTGCCCCTGCTGGAGCACTCAGGGACGTACCGGGAGAACGCCGCGCACACCGGGACTTTTGCACAGGAGATCATCACGCTGGTGCACTTTGTCAAAGGTTCATGTGCATTAAGAACGTTATAGGACCAGATAACCTGAATGTTTAGGGGAAAAGCTGATTTTTAATGGAGAGCTGTTATGCAAAATGAAGCTTTTGCACTTTTTGTTCTTCTGCTTTTGTTTCTACTGCTTCTAAAAACAGACCAAGCTCCTGGTTTTGCTTTCATCGAATCAAATTACATTTAATTATGTTTTTAACATTCTCCTTACAGTGAAGCCATGTTGTTCTGAGTCTAACGTGTCACTTCCTGTCTCCACAGAGCAGTACTTCCGGGGTGACGGGGTCACCCTCACCGAGCGCTTCTCCGCGCCTCAGAAAGGCGGCTACGCTGACGACGAGCTGGAGGAGCTGACGCTGCACCAGAGGTTCAGCTCCAACAGGTCGGGTCACGTGACCTCGCTCTCTGTGATGTCACACTTCCAGGAACTTTGTAACTTTGTAAACCACCCAGAAGATTAGCACTAGCTCCAAGTACATTACGACTACATGAGTACTCTACTCCCCTCTGTGTAGTACTAAGAGAAATATCAGTGATGTTTGCTGCAGAGCTTTCTGTGTGTTAGCAAACGTAGCTTAGCTAATGTAGCTGTTATCTGCTAGCTAAGACAGACGAGTGTAGATACTTGTCCTCTGCCAGTTAAAGTTCGTAGGTCCTTTACGAATCCGTTTGCGTGTCGGAGGATTCCAGGCTGTGAAGCTCCTGCAGGTCAACATTCTTCATGCCGTCGTAGGAGAACGGAGGCATTATCTGTTTCCTGGGTCGATCCCAATGGCAGCCATTTTGTTGATGTACATTTCTCTTCCACATTGGTCATTAGCATCAGCATATGTAGTTTCTTTCGGTCTGGAAGTCGTGTGGTTCAGCTATGCTTTGCTGCGTTTGCCTACCAAGATGGCGGCGGCTCACTTCCAGCTCAGATCTGTGCTGACTGCTGATGGAGCAGCGTAACGTTTTGTTCTGGTTCCAGAGGCTTCAGTCTGAACATGGACTCTATTCTGGACGATGAGGATGACGAGCCGCTCTTCTTCAGACTGGGATCCATGCAGGTGGGGATGAAGCTGGTGAAACTGGTTAGACTGGTGATGGTTACTGGTCTCTAAATACGGTTCGTCCACTGACAGGAAGTGAGCAAGCAGCCGCAGCGAGGTCCAGGCGACCTCCGGCACGACCTGGAGCGGCGGCGTCAGGAGAAGCTGGAGGCGGTCAAGGTCACCATCGAGGGCAGCAGCTTCTCCCAGCGCTCCCAGCATTCCCAGCGGTCAGTTCATACTGGAAAACTGTAACCAGGGTGAAAACACCCGGCTAACGCTCGTTTGTTTCAGCGAGCCGGACCTGACGCCGCCGATGGACCCGGACGGGTTCTGGCCCGTGGAGCAGAACCGCAGGAGAGACGGCGGCATGGTGAGGCGCGCAGGAAGTGAGCCGCTGCTCACAGGAAGTAGAAATCCGCCAACATGGTTGTGTTGCGCTGCAGGGACCCAGGAGGGGAACGTTTCACCGACCCAACATGGGAACGCAGCGCAGAAATAATCACTTTGGAAACCAGAGGCAGAACCTGCACAGCAACCCGGCAGGTAACGCACAGGTCCACCTTAAAACACGAGTTATCGGCGTCAGCGTATCGGCGTCAGCGTATCGGCGTCAGCGTATCGGCGTCAGCGTATCGGCGTCAGCGTATCGGCGTCAGCGTATCGGCGTCAGCGTATCGGCGTCAGCGTATCGGCATCGGCTGATGTTCGTCTTTTTTTAACTCATCAGTCCGATAAATAGAACTGGACCGAATATTAATTAATTGATTAATTAGATGATAAAATTCAGTGAATTCTGCAGATTTTTAATTTAGCCACTTAAGACATTTAAAAGATGCAAATAAACAAATTAAATTACTTTTTAAAACTAGAAAATAAACATTTTATTTCCCAAACATTCCTTTAGTGAATATGAAGATAAAATGGCCGCTTGAGAGTTTTGGCTGAAACAGATTCACGTTTATTTATTTATTTAATATTTATTTATTTCATAGTTTTGGCTTAATTACAGCTCTGAAATGTTTTTTACTAAATTGCCTTTTTTGCAGGTTTAAACAAAAGAAATAAATTTCTGAAAGCTAATTTATTCAATGCTGAACATTTTTAATCAGGCTTCTGCAGGACGCCTATTACAGTTTACTCTATTTACTGACTGCCGTAAAAATATTAAACAATTAATTTTCTTCATAATAAATTAGGAATATATGATAAAAGCTCAGAAAATATTTATTTTTTACATTTAATGGACAAAAAAAAGTTTTTTTCTCATGTTTTGATTTTCCCGTTTGTCTTGAAGTTTGTCTTTATTTAAAAATGAGTTTTATCACAAGAATAATTATAACATTAACTTTTTATGGTGAAATATTGATGAAGTGATTAATTATTGGTTTGTTTCTGATAACATTCTGGAAACATTTGAACTGGTTCTTGTTTTCAGGTCCAAACTGGTGATCAGGTTCTGAAGAGCGACTCCGTGTAAACATGGAGGTCAGCAGGAAGTCAAAGGAAGTACTTCCTGTTTCATCAGCATCTAGCTGAACTGCAGTCGGCTCAGTTCATGTTCTAGCTCTTCTAGTTCTGTGTTCTCCTGTTTCGGTTTAAATCTTCTCCCAGCACCTCCAGAAAGTTATTTTTAATAAAATACACGTCAAAAATCTTGGATTCTTGTTTTTATTTTTTCTTCATTGTAATTAGGATTTATAATCTGAACAGATTAGCAGATTATACCACATCAAAACAAACCTGAAATTTTTCCATAAATTTAAATTCAAAGTTCTGGTTTGTAAACTGATAAAGTTCCCATGAAGTTACATTATTCTGGTAAACTTTGTTTTTATGGATTCATTTTGTTTTTTTCATGTTTTTATAACTTCATTATCTTTTTTCTAACTTTAACATCTCGGTGTTTTGACTTTTCTGCTTCGTTACGACTTTCTTTGCGTCATTACGTTCTCTCCGCTATACGACTTTTATAATTACAACTTTTTAGTTTATTCATGTCTTTTCACTTTATTACATCTTTATGACTTTTCAAAGTTTTCTTCCATTTTCTCTGTAAAATAATTAATGTTCAGCTGGTTCATCAGAAAATTCAACATTTTGTAATTCATGGATTATAAAACATTTAAAGCAAAAATATTTAAACGTGGGAGGGAAAAAGATGCATCAGTTCCCATATCATGTGAGCTCAGTGGCGCCACCATCAGTCCGGCTCAGGAAGTGAGAAACTGCCACACCGGCTGAGAGGAGTTAAGATCTTTATTGGAAACCCGGCAAAACATCATCGCACATCTGCATCCAAGTGGGACAGAGCAGCGGCTCCCAAAGCGCAGACAGGAAATAAAAATAATCTGCTGTAAGCTCATATATAATCTGACTCTGAGGTGTGAAAGATAAGCTCTGAGTGAACTGGGAACACTGGGAACCTCTGGTTTCACCGCAGAGCGAACCGACGAGTTCGGGACAGAAAACAGAAAAAAGAAACGACAGACTAAGGAGGGATCGCCTTCATGGTTCAGTCCAGAACCCGTCCGGTTCCGCCGACTCAGCACTTTATCAGCAAACCGACACATTCGGTTCAGTTTCTAAATCCCACATGCTGTGAAATTAATCATAAATACATTTTCTTTTTTAATAATAAAAAAAAAAAGATGGCGTGTTTGGAGAGAGAATGTCAACAAAACGAAACAGTTTTGAGGAGAAAACCGGAAACGCTCCGTCGTCCCGCCGCAGCGTCTCACTTTCATCCAGAACCAAAACTACCGATGGAGTAACCATACAGAACATTAATAAACCGGGTTTGGACTGTCACAGGCTCATCTTTAATATTAATAATAATAATAAAAAAATGGTGATTATTTGCAGAATCGGCTGAAAACATCTCAATCGGAGCTTCTGTAGTAAAATCCTGCCTTCCTCCTTCAGCCGCAGCGTTTTAGATCTGCAACATGAAAATAATCAATCAGCACTCTGGAAGATAAACCAGTTTAACTTCAGATGATAAACCGCAGCAGAACAATAAACCACTTCTTAAAATTAAATTCAACTTTCTGAGAAACGCCGAGCTTACATCATCGATATCTTCATCATCGTCGCCGATGTCGTCGAACTGGATCTCGTCGTCGTCTCCGGGTCCGAAGGTGTCCGTCTCGTTGATTTTAGCTGCAAAGAAGAAGAAGTCAGAATATTTTAGTCTGGCTGCAGGTCTGCATTTATTTATTAATCTGTATTGAATCTTTCAACGTTTGGTTCAAGTTAAAACCAGCGATGCTGGTTGCGACTCCAGCATCGCTCCAACCCAGCAGACAGACAGACTATTTATATTTTAACAGTTTAGTTGGTTCTTTCAATACATTCTGGCTCAACCGGCCCTTTAAGAGAATTCGGACGAAAATGACTCACATCCTGGTTACTGAACCACTGAGAACCAGTTCTGTTCAGGACCGGTTCCACTGCGACCCACTTTAAACTCACCGTGTTCTGGAAGTTCTCCGTAAGCCTTCAAACTCCGAGCCTCGTCTGCGTTGTACTTCAGGATCACGTCGGCTTTGTTGTCCTGACAGGAAAAAACACAAAACGGTTCTGATCCGGTGGGATTACTGGAACATAAAATCTCACACTTTTATGCTAGATATGATTTAAATTTATTTATTTTCTAAAAGAAGCTACAAATTAATCTAAAATGATTCCCCTCCCAGTCAGTGGAGGAAGTCAAACTGGTCCCAGTTGCTCACCTGGTAATCCCTCAGCCCCACCAGGATGATGTCAGACGTGTTTATCCAGACCTGGAGGATGGAAACAAAGAGGTCAGCCGAGGTCAGAGGAGGTCACACGACCTCTGTGACCTCTACACAATCGGCCCGCCGCAGTGCCGACTCAGCGTTTCTCTGACCTTTTTCCGGAGCTTTCCTCTGATGTGGCAGAGCCGCTTGGTGCCGTCGAAGCACATGGCCTCCAGGCGGCCGTTTCCCAGCATCTTGATCACCTGAGCGTATTCTGGAAGAGACGAGCGCCAAGTCATCAAACCCCTTAAAGCTACAGGAAACAGGAAATGGCTCTGTTTTGCAACACAGGCAGTCGGTCGCCAGGCAGTCGGTCGCCAGGCAGTCGGTTGCCAGGCAGTCGGTCGCCAGGCGGTCGGTTGCCAGGCAGTCTGTCAAACGTCACATTGTTTGAACAATGAACAATAAAACTGAACAATAAATCAACAACAATAAACATGATGATATCAGTAGATAATAAAACAGAATATTCAATATAATCCTCTCACAGGGAGCTAAACTGGTGGAATCTACTAACTCGCTCACTCTGGTTGCCTAGCAACGACCTGCTAAGTAACTTCCGCAGTTTAAAGTTTAAACTGCGGAAGTTAGGGTTAGTTAGGGTTTGTTAAAAATAACAAAGTGGAATAAAAACTGGATGAAACAGCAAAGATCAACCCAGCAGTCAGACAGTATGTCAGATGTTTAAAACAAAAATCTGATCAATAAGTATTGATACTGAAACAATTATATTGTGAGAAGGTTTTCAGCCATATTGTCGTCATTATATCCTCTGAAAATGGCCTCAAAACCAAAATATGTATTGCAATAATTGCTGAGACAATTAATCATGGAGGAAAATGTAATAATTTGGAAATGATTAAATGGATGTGACAGTAAACTTGTTCAGCTGACAGATAAATATTTTAGTTTAGGGTTCTTGGGTGCCTCGCCCCTTTCTGATGTCACCCTGGGCAACTGCCCATGTGAAAAACATGTTTTCAAAAAATGTCTTACTGTCTTCAGATTGTAAGACTTCATTGATGTGGGTCACATTCACAGACAAAAAGTTACTTTGACACGTAAGAGTGAAAGTTAATCGTGATTAATCATGATTAATTAGTAAAGATCTCTGGTTCTGGCCGTTTGGATCAGCAGAACTCACCCTGCCCGTCCTCCTTGAACACCAGCTCTCTCTTCTCAGACTCATTCTCGTTCTTTCCACGTCGCCGATTCTTTCCTCCTTTACCTGCAGGCAGAGCGAGAAAACGTCAACGCCTGAACGCATCACAACCCGAAACTGAACATTAAATTCATCAAAATGACACAAAACTTTAACGTCCACATTTATTCAAACCAAAACACGACTGGATAGAAAACTTCAGAAGGTTTTAAATCTGGATGGGAAATAAATCCACTTATTAATTTGAAGATTTAATTTCTGGGAAATCTGGATGTTTCTGGAGTGATGTCAGGGCGGCCATCTTGTTTTACATCTTCTTTTTATTTAGACTTTGAATTCAGGTCAACATCATGACAGAATATAAAGGGAAAGTTCAGTTTGTTTTTGGAGGACAAAGTGTGGTCTGGGGGCCATTTGTGGCCCCTGGACTGATTTTGTGTGGCCACCGGCTCCAATTCAACCTGATACAAGTTATTAAGTTTTAAATCTTGTTTTTGTTGTTCAGTATTTATCAGAAATGTTTAATTATTTTCAGTCAGGCTTTAGAAATTCATACCTTTGTTTTACTGAAGTAAATCTGTAAAATTATTTTAACGTTTGGATCTAATGTACATCTGGAAAAAAAAGAACTTTACTCATTTAATTAAATATTACAACTTATTGACTGGGTTAAACAAAGTCAGTATTTTGTTGGTTGCTTGTGCCTCTTTATGCTTCACAGATTAAATGAAGCTGAACTGGGAGGAAACTGGGAGGAAACTGGGATTAATGCAAATGACACAACCTGCAGGAAACATGTTGAAACCTGTTCATTAAGCTCCGACTTATTCATGTCTGTTTATTATGGGATTTAATAAACTTCTTCAGACAAGGAGTCCAGAAAGTCCCATCAGACGTTTCCATCTCTGACTCTATCCTGACCTTTCACCTTTAGAGCTCCAGTTATCAGATATTGGGTTCTAGAAACGATGAAACAAATCCTACTCTGATGTGTAAAAATAAAAACAACTGCTTTGAGTTAAATCTCTGATGTATGGAAGACCCAAAGGGCCAAAAAGCAGCAAAATTTGCCCTTTTATTGTCAAATGAGTGAATATTTATCTGTGGATTAATAATAAAACAGTCAAATGAAAACGAACACACAGGTTATATGAGGAAGATAAAAGGACACTATTTAAATCTAAATACTGATTTTTATATTTAAAGTAAGAAATAAAGTCTGAAAACATAATACATTTTTTCAATACACTTTTTTTCAGATAAACAGAATTTGGATAAATACTTTCCGTCTATTCATCATGTAAGTACATCTTTTGTCTTTTTGTCCATTATTTTAGAAGAAAATATTTGACCATTTAACCAATTAAAATACACCATCTAAAGCTCTTTATAATTAAAACTCACTATACTAAACAGAACATCATGGGACTGTTTTACAATGACGTCATGTCTTCAGTCAGAGGCTTAACCAGAGCCGCTGTGACACAGCCTGCTACAGGAGATCCTTCATTTATTTCCACAGCATCAATAACAACTCTATGAATCTCTGAAAACATGAGTAACAGCAACATTTTATTTACTTTTCAGGTCAATTTTTTTATATTGAATTTGAAAAGTAACTACAATAAACATGTTTTCAGAAAGTCTATTGATAAAACCAACTTTAAAGGTAAAGTTTGACTCTAAAGAAGTAAAATAAAGACAGTTAGTTATTCCTGGTTGTTTAAGGTTCAATGGGAGTTTTGCCCTTTAAACTTATTAAAATCACAGAAGTTGGAGCTTAAATTTGCTTCTGTAACTTTAATCAGCAGATAATTATTCTCTCGAGCTGATTAGCTCACATGAAACTCAAAGGGAAGCTCAAATAAAACCTCTACATTATTGTAACCATCTATGTTCAATCAGACGTGTGTTATTAGGTCAATTTAGATAAATTAGTGAACAGATGTCAGAAGGCCAGTCCGGGTGGAGCTTCGCTGTGTCAGCTAGCTAGCTACGAGCTAACCGTCTCTAAAACTCAAACAGCTTCAACAGACTTAAATTAACTCCATAAATGTGAATATTCAGAATTTATTTTAAACTCGAACCCTGTGGATAACCAATCGCGCACCCCGATACCTGCTGCTAACGGAGTTAGCCGGCCCGGGTCACGTTTTCCACACGGCGGGCTAAACTACCGCAGAGCAGTAAATGCCTCCATTTTCGGCCTCTTACCTTTATTTTTGGGCATATTCCTTTACACCAGGTTCGCTTCAACCCTCCTCGGTACAACCGGCGGCTGGTAGATGTTTACAAACGTCAGACAGGATCAGATTTAAACTGAACTGAACGGAGCCAGAAGCTATCTGCTTAGCGTCGAGTCTCTGTGTCTGTGTGCGCAAGCGCAGGACAGCGCGTTCAAAACTGCAGTGCTTTATTGAAAACCGTGACGCAGCTCAGTTTGATAGGGTAAATACGAGAGCCAAGCCGCCATGTTGGGAGTGGCAGATTTATCACAACAGGAGAATCATGGAGTTAAACAGGGACAAACGTAGATTACTGTATTTAATTCCAAACTATTTTAAAGAAGATAAAGTCGAATTTTTTAAAAGACATTTTGATGTCAACAAAGTTTCCATCCAGCTCTTTAATTTTCACATAAATGCTTTATCATCTGATCTACAAGAATAATTTTCAGCATAAATTCTTAATTTGGAATAACAAATATGTTACATATAAATCAATATTTTATGAGAAATTGCTTCAAGACACCAATATTTTTGTAACTTGTGTATGAAAAAGGTTATCTTTTAACATGTACTGAATTTCTGGTAATTTATAGTCAAAAGAAAATAGTTTTTCATATGATTCCAATTGGTTTTGTAAAGGTGTTACAAAGAAATAGAAAAATACCACAAAAGAAAAATAAATTCAATAATGGCATTGATATTTTGGATAAAATATGTGACAACAAAACTCTTAGACAACTGATAATCACTCATTTTCAGTTATATTAAAAACTGTATGAATATTAACAGCTCATTGATTTGGACTTGGACAAGTACTTGGTCACCAACCTCAATATAATTCACCAAATATATCCAACATATAAATAAAAAAAGTAATAAATAGAAAGGACTTGGAAGAATCAATTTCACTTCTAACAACTACAAGCTAAATGCTTTTGAACCGGGAAATAAATCGCAACCAACAGCTTCTGGAGCTAACTGTCAATTATTTACAGCTAAAAGAAAAATAAAAGCTTAAAGTTTGCTCGACTTCTCCTTAAAAGTCTGGATTTTCCAAACTGAAAACTATCTGGTGACTTCAGGTAAGATGATCACTTCTCACGACTAATACGTAGAACCCCGACAGAAAACAGTTAACCCATCTATAAGTACCCATCAACACTTAACTTAAAAACATTTATGATCAAATTGGTTTTATAAAAGTTATTTTTCTGGATTTTTAACCAGTGAAAAAAGAAAATCCAAAATAGAAAATAATTGAATAGTTCTGAAACTCAATAAAAAGCGAAGGCATTTTATCGATTATTGTTTTTTATTGTTTTTCATAGAAAGTCCAACTCTGCAGGTACAAAAACAGAGAGCTGGCGTAGCAGCAGGGCTGAATACATCTCTGACAGAATAAGACGAAAAGAGGAAGAGTGAGATGAAGAGAAAAAAGCTATTTCTCTGTTTATAATTACAGAAAAGGTCATTTTATTCATCTCTTTTTATCCCAAAGCTGTACACTGACAGAAGAATGAACAAAATTCAACATAAATCAATAGTTATTTATAAAACATAAGGAAACTATGAAGTTTATCCCTTTAAGATGACATTCAAACGACCACAGAAAGTTTTTAATGTTTCCACGACTACAGAAGTGGGATTCCTGCTGTGAAGAAATTAATTTTTGCTTTTAAAAATTCAGTCGCAGACGTCAGTGGAGGCCCGATTTCACCATTTAAAACAAAAACATAACGAGCAAATAAATATCACAAAGAGTCTTTAGAGTCTAAATGTGGACTTAGAGTTATTACTGAAGAAAAGAGTAAAAACAATTTAAAAAGATGACATTGATGATAAATATTTATCATGTAAAGCACTTTAAACCTTGTTGCTGTAACGTGCTATACAAATAAAATGATTTCATTTTGATTTGAAATTAAAAACAGTTTAAGTTTAAATGTTATTTCAAGCTCGACTTCTGTGAGGAAACATTTGTTTAAATTTTTTCACATTTGATTTATCCAGAAAGACTCGTTTATGATTTAGACATTTATGTGCCATGCTTTTATTTTGGTGAAAATGGGCCTCCGAGGTTTACAGTTTCTGACTTTTCACTTTCATTCATCCTCCACCGTTTTGCACCAGAAGCAAGGATTAATTTCACTGATGACCAATTCTTTGCAAAGAATTTAAATAAATACAGCGCCCCCTGGTGGCTGAGCTCGAGGAGTGTAATTCCGCTTCGGTTCAGACGGGTTTATTTTTGGGAAAGATTTGCATGAATTAGTTTTCTGTTCAGTCTACAGAGCAGGCATGATGCCAGTTCTTGGCAAGGTGCTAGTTTTCCATTGAGGCTCTGAGCTAGCATGCTGCTAACCGTTAGCATGAGGCTAACAATTTGACCTCCCAGGTGAAGCCAATTGCTGGAATGTTTGTAATGTTTTTCTGCTCAGTTTTTAAAGGGTTTGCTACCAGAGAATCACCATCAACATTATAATCATCAGGCATAAAAGCTGAACACAGATCACAGGAACGCAACACCAACAACGGAAGAGTTCGATTTCAAAACAGAACCTGCAGCACCTCCAGAGGTCACGTTTTTAAGACTTTGAGAGAAAAACAGAAATCTGGAAAGACAAACTGGATGTGGAAAATGTTCCCACTTTAACTCGGAGAACGTCTGACAATAGGAGCGTTTTGTTGGCCTGTTTCGATCGTGTTCCTGTGTTTTACTCCTACAAAAATGCATCGTCTTGATTCGTAGAAACCTGAGTTACACGTTCATATTTACAGTTCTGCTGCACCGACGGCTCATACTGAGAGGCAGAAATCCAGCTTCAGGCGGCGCTGCGAGGAAGCAGGCGGCTCTACACCATCTAAAGATGGCGGACGGGAAACGCTTCAAGCCGCTTTTAGATCCTGAAACGGTTCCTGAATTATTCCTGTGAAAATCTGGGAGGGGATTTAAATCAGTGGTGCTCAGATTTCCTCCTGATAAATGCTTATTCTAGTGCAGTTTCCATCATGGAAAAACAATAACTGGTAAGAACAAGTTGCCATGGTGATTCCCGCCTTTTCTGGGGCGTAAGACAGAAAAATAACCAGGAGTTTAAGCCGCAAACAAACTGTGTGAAAACCGTAAGTTGTAATTAATAATTCTTTAACCGTGAGAAGCATGACGTTCCTCTGGCCACATATGAAAAACTTTATATATCTACAGTGTTTTACGAAGCAATATGGCGGCTAAAAGAGACTCTTCAATGCTAATTTTGATAGAGAAATTACAATGGGATTAATTGTGAACTCTGAGACACTCCGGGTCGAAGAGGACAGAAATACCAACGTTCTGATGTATAAGTTTTATTTGTAGAGATGAAACTGTGGGAATGAAAGTAATTCAAGTAGAGAAAAAAGCTGTGTGGCATCATCACAGTTAAAATAAACTTTCTGAGGTTAAAACTCTAAAAAGTTCACCAAACTTAAAATAAACTTTATAAAAAGTATAACTGAATCAAAATACTAATTGAGACCGTAAACAGTGTGTGCGGTTTGAAGTGTGGCCAAGCTGTGGCGCTCTAACGGCACCAGATGACATCACTGCTTCATCCGAGTCACACAGTAAACACATCAGGAAATATCTGTATTTTTAAACACATTTACATAAACATCATCTATTCTACTATCAAATGTCATCACAAACATACCTGCAAGTGTATTTTTTATTTTATGTGTGATTTTTTTTTTTAGTGTTGAGGTAAAAATAGGAACTTATTGGGACAAAACCAAACATTTAATCTGGATTAAAATTTGTTGTTTAAACTGTTACTTTTTGACTGGCAGGACATAAAAGGTAATTTCTCAAATATTGAGTTTTGTTGATCTTTTTGAACATCACTGAAATTTTAACTTAATTTTATTTCCAAAAGCTAAATGGGAAAAACTGAGCACCACAGATTTAGTTGCTCCCTAATCTGCATAAATCTGTTGCTGACCAGATTAGACAGTAACCAAAAATGTTTATGATATTTGGTGTCAAATATAAGTTTATCTTATTCCAAAAACAAAAAAATGAAGTTGACAAAATAGGTGAAAATGGCTTGTTATACCTGTTGTGGTCACTAGGGGGCAGCAGAATGCCATAAAACTCTTTTTGCAGATTTCAGTTGTTCAGTTTGATTCCAGAATATTTTCCATGTTGGCAGAAATAAAAGGTTTTGATGGTGAATGTTTGAAACATTTTGCTGTTTTGTTCCTGAACGATGAAAAAGTGGAAAAAAAAAGTTTTCCCAACAGGATGGATTTTAAAACCATTGTGGCTCCAGTGAGATGTTGGTTTCCCTTTTAAAAGGCGAACAGCGACAGTCCCAGGCGGCTGCTTCCTGAGCTGATCTGGACTTCAGTCCGTCTCAGAGGCTACTTGAGGTTTAAATGCAGAATCTACAACTACACAGATAACGATGATCCTAGCTCTTTAAAACGCCTACCTTACCTTACGTTGCTTTGTTCCTATGATTTCCCGTCAGAGGTTAATAAATACTTTTGTTTTCCTGACGCAGAATCGGAGTGGCCAGGAAGCGCTGATTGTCCGTAGCAGAGGCCGGGTCCACGGGCCCACGGGTCCACGGGTTTGTGTTTGTGCTGATTGGTGATGCTAAAGCTGAGAGTCAGGAGAATCCAGTAAGGTGCAGGGCGGGGCGGAGACAGGGTGTGCTTCTATTTGGCGTAAGCGGCTCTCAGGTTCATCAGTAGTCTGTCCGACCGGACTGGACCGCAGGGGGCGGCCGGGAGGTCCGGCGGCGATCAGATCGAGGTCAGAGTTGACAGGAAGAAGAGGAGGAGGAGGAGGAAGTCAAAGAGCGGTGGAGGTGATTTTCTTCACCCCCCTCCGCTGTGCCAGAGTGGAGCAGCCCACCGGCTCCAGGACCGGAGGAACGTTCCGGTTCAGGGCCGAGTAGGTGGCGGCCATGGCGCCCTGCGGGACAGGAAGTCACACAGACTGAGAAGTGTACTCAACATCCTCTCAATCTCATGCAGATTAAACCTCCTGATGTGATGATGCAGGGCAGTTTTCTCTTAAACACCAAAACAAGTTTTCAGGTTTTCTGTCAGAAAGGATTGTTATATCCATGAGGAAAATGATCCAAAAATATAAAAATATTACAAGAATGGATTGGTCAATGGATGGATTGATTGGTCAATGGATTGATTGATTGGTCAATGGATGAATTGATTGGTCAATGGATGGATGGACTGGTCAATGGATTAATTGATTGGTCAATGGATGAATTGATTGGTCAATGGATGAATTGATTGGTCAATGGATGAATTGATTGGTCAATGGATGAATTGAGTGGTCAATGGATGAATTGATTGGTCAATGGATGAATTGAGTGGTCAATGGATGGATGGACTGGTCAATGGATGGATTGATTGGTCAATGGATGGATGGACTGTTACCTTGACGAGGTGCGGTGCATCCTGTCTGTTCAGGGTGTATTTGGGCAGCTGGTCTCTGTGCATCACCCAGGGATGTCTGAGGACTTGAGCCGCCGTCAGTCGCTGATGAGGATCTACATGCAGCATCTTAGACACCAGATCCTACCAGACAGAACAAACCGCCTTTAACTAAACCCTGATTAGTATTTATTTCTTTCTCCAGCCTTTGCTCCTGTGAGTTCAGACCTTTGCTTCAGCGGAGACAGAGTTCCAGTATCCTCCAGTGAGAGAGAACTTCCCACTGCCGATCCGTGCCAGAATCTCCTCTGGTGTGTCTTCTGGACCATTAGCAAAAGGAGTAAAACTGGAGAAAAACATACAAAACGTAAAATGAACCTACATATTTATGTTCAATAAAACTGCAAGTATATAAAGGTTTGTTGGGAGAGAAGCTAAAGCTACCCTGTTAGCATCGTGTAGAGCAGAACGCCCAGACTCCAGATGTCACATGCTGCGTCGTATCCCTGCTTCTTCAACACCTGAAAGACAAAAACAACTTTCAGATGTTTTTCACTCCTATTTTCTCTCTGCTACGTTACAAACCAATAAACTGGAAACAAACAGACATTATTTTAATGCTTAAAAGAAAATCTAATAAAACCATAAAGCAAAGTGACTCAGACCTCTGGAGCAACGAAGTTGGCGGTGTAGCACGGCGTCATGAGCAGGCCGTTCTCGGCTCTCAGCTGTTTGGCGAAACCGAAGTCGCAGATCCGGATGGACTCGGCGTTGCCGCTCTCGTCAACGTACAGGATGTTGCTGGGCTTCAGGTCTCTGTGCACCACCTGCAGAATGAGGAAACACCTGGTTGGTCGCCTGGGATCGCAGGTCCAGACTGGAACTGCAACCAATGATTTAGTTATTGATTAATCGGTTTTTCTAATGATTAATCGATTTAAAAATCTGGCACATTCCGCAGACTTTTTATTTAAGCCTTTCTTATACAATGTTATAACAAATTTAAAGATGAAGGATGGAATGCAGATGCATGCCACACTTTTCAGATTTTTCAAATGAAATTTTAAACTGTATATTAATGTCCAGCCTGTGTGAAAGCATAAAGATATTTAAAATAATTTTTTATGCAGTTAGCAAGAATGCTAGCATTTAAAAGTTTCATAATTTATATTTGTAATTGATGTTATTTAAGATAAAATAATACTTTCAGGTTCATTTGAATATTTTTAGAAAAGTAAATCAGTTGTGAAGCTGAAAATAATCAGCTTTCTAACAGATTATTTCCAGGTTTTCTGGATCTGAAGCGGACTTCGGAGGCGTCTACCCCGTTGACGTGCAGATACTCCACGGTCTTGGTGATGGTGTAGAGCACGGCGCTGGCTTCCCGCTCGGAGAAGAACTTCTGCCGCAGGATCTTATCCAGCAGCTCTCCTCCCTTCATCAGCTCCGTCACCAGGAACACCGAGCGACCGTCGTCATACACCTACAGCAGGAAAGAACAAACCGCCCACGCAACGTCAGCCGCTGAATCACCGGAACCATCGGTCTCTAAAAACATCCAGGAGAGAAATGGATCTAAAACTTCGGAGGGAAATTAAATCCTGGAGAGAAGGCGGATTATTACAGCTGAGTCACAGCTAAATCACAACAGGAAGTTGTTGTTCAGATTCAGCGTGACCCCGCGGTGACCCCGCGGTGACCCCGCGGTGACCCCGCGGTGACCCCGGGAGTCGCAGATAAAGCCCATCAGATGATTTAGGAGAATCAGATAAAAACAAAATTGATTCATTTGGGAAAGGAGGCGAAAACATTCAAAACAACTTGATGGAGAAACGATTCAGTTTGGAAACTTTCTGAGGTCCAGGCGAAAAAACAAGATGGAGGCTACATCCAACAAAACATCCAACCAAACAACCAACCAACCAACAAAAAAACAAACAAACAAACAAAACATCCATCCATCCATCCATCCATCCATCCATCCATCCAACCAACCAACCATCCATCCATCCATCCATCCAACCATCCATCCATCCATCCAACCAACCAACCAACCAACCAACCAACCAACCATCCATCCATCCATCCATCCATCCATCCATCCATCCATCCATCCATCCGACTCACATCCTTCAGAGTGATGATGTTCGGATGCTGCCCGTATCTCAGCAGGATTTCCACTTCCTCTGTTGGATCCTTCTTGGCCTTGTTGATGATCTGGAACAAAATCAGTTCTTTAATTTAAAGTTAAATTTGTAGAAATAAGACCTAGTTCCACCATAAAACTAGAACAAACAAGAAACACTGATTTCCTTCTGGACCCGTTTCCACCTAAATGAAGCTCTGGCAGCAGGAATGTTGATATCGGCGGCGTTACCTTCACGGCGTACTCCATGCCGGTGACTTTGTTGACGCAGCGCTTGCAGATGGAGTAGGAGCCGACGCCGATGTCCTCTTTGATCTCGTAGGTATCCGAATATTGGGATGTGCTTCTGTGAAGCTGCTGCGAGAAAACCAAACGCACAAGTTCAGTCCGAGTTTCAGACGGCAGGAAGATTAGATTACATGTTACACTTTCACCAAGACAATCTGTGAAAGTTCCCACAGGAATTACTTACATCTTTTCACTGTCAACTGAAATAGACAAGTACAAACACGAGCATCATCTGCATACAGAAGCACTGAACGATACGGTTTATACTTTGTGGTATCATGGTGATAATAACAATAGGAACCATTTATTACATGGTTTTTAGGTAACTATGCGACTGTAACTGTGTGTCACAGCAATTTTAGCCCCACAAAAACCCATATAAAAGGGAAAAACTTTCCCTTTTATATGACACCAGTCACAGAAAGAAGCGTGATTTGGGTCACTAAGCTGCACAGAAATTTATTTGAATTCATTGACGCTTTGTTTGAACAAACAGTGGATAAAATAATAAAACCCAGGCATAAAAACAGTTTAATGGGTTTTAAATGTCATTATTGGAATTTATCATGACATCAATAAATGTAAATTCTTATTAGATAAGAAATTTCTCACAGTAAAAGATTAAAGATGCGATTAATGATAAATGGTAATGATCAAAGCGTGTCACGTTTCTGATCACTAAATGGCAGATAGTAACTGAGTTTTATGATGCTTCCAAAACTATTCATATTGATTGATGCTCTTGTGAAGAAAACTGTAAAAAAATGTAATTTTCAGACATAATTAATCACATTTTCCATTTTCTTATCACAATAAGAAGAAATTCCTCATTAACAATAAACAGAACGATAAATTCCCACCCCTGTTAACTGACAGCAGCTTCTGATGAACTGTTAAATATTTGTTTTGCTTTTAGCATCTTTAGCTTTTATCCTTCGTTGCTCCTTTGATGTTCTTTAAGTGCTTCGCCTCGTGTCTGAATGCAGCCGCAGGAATAAAGGGAGCTCAGTTCTGTTCAGTCGTGTTCAGCTGAACATTTTCTACCCAGAATGATTAAATCTGCTGCATTCGTCTACAAAAGCAGAAACATTCTGAGTGTTTTTGCCTCGACTTTCATCTTTTCTTCCAGCTTTAATCTCTGCATTTGTCCGCTGAGGTTTGACCCAGACGATCTGATTACCTCGAAGCGGCAGAGCGTGTTTGCTCACCTGTACGATGGTATTAGGCATCGGCGTCGGCTCTTCCTCCGTTATGGCCACGAAGCTGAAGCCTCTGAAGAGCTGATGGGCGTTGGCGCTGGGCGGGACGCCCGGCGAGTCTGAGGAGACGAGCCGTTAGCATGGGAACGACAGAGCAGAGGGGAAGGCGAGCGACAGCGTACCTCTGGGCGTTTTCGCCGTGAACTCGGGATCGAAGTAGAAAGTGTCGTCAGGTCGACCGACGGCCGGTTTGAACGGAGGAGAAATTTCTCTGCGGAAAAGTTTCTGCAGGAAGGAGAAACGCAGAAACCTCAGCGAAAGAACAGAAACAAAAACCAGATCTTTTGTTTCTGCAGAAACTGACGTTCCAGTCGATCCGGCTGAAGAACGAATGCCTCTTGATTTCCTCCACGCCGTCCGGGCCGGCGCCTGAAAACAAACAGAATTCAGTTTCCATAGCAACCCCAAGCATCATAAGCTGCGTCTCCATCACAACGTGTGAAAAACTTTGTCCAAATAAAAAAAAACACAATTTCACAATTATTTCCATTAAATAAGAAATGTGGCTAAAATTACATATAAATAAGTTTGTTCCAGCTGTGAATCAATGAAACCATCATCCAACTGTCGACTTTGCACCAGTGTAACATCCGGCTGTTGATCATGTGACTTGTGATGCATGTTAGCATTAGCATACAGTAACAGTCTTCAGTCAGATGTTGGATGTATTGAGTTATGATGACATTTCATTTCCTTTTGGATAAATAGTTTTGTTGAACCAAATCTTTGGTGATTTGTCTGACCAAAAACATTTCAGTTGCTTCTCTAAAGTTGCTGCTGTCTTTCCACCTTGGTCTTGTGTCAAAGCGCAGCATCAACGGGCTCAGACTCATGACAATTAGCTAATCAGTGCATCACAGCTTTTCCAGTTTGTCTGGTTAATAAATAAAGAGTGCTGAAGGCAGTTTCTGCTATAAATGTGACGGTAAATCCGTGTTTAAACCATAAAGCTGCAGGTATGCAGCTGACGTTCTGCTGCCCTCAGCATGCTGAATGCTTGAGCATCTCACCCAGTCTGTTGGTTGGGTTGCGTTTGAACAGGTTCCTGAGGAGACTCTGAGCTTCCGAGCTGAGGAACTGCGGCATTCCCAGCTTGGCTCTGCAGAGGAAACAGAAGCAGGACAAACAGAGCAGCGTGAGCCACAGAACTGAACACTCGTATTGTGTATCCAGAGCAGAGCTCGATGATAATCTGCTGCACAGGAAGCAGCATCAGCAGTCTGCAGCGCTGCGTCAGCGTTTTCCTGCAGACGACAGTGAAAGGGAGCCGGAGGAAGCAGCGGAGGTTAACGTTTCCTCTCTGAAGACGTTCTCACACGCTCCACATGATCACATTCGCTCTTTCACTTCCACTTTTCAAGCTTTGCAGTTAGAAAGCTCCAGTTCCCGCCCTGCTCCCCATCTCTGCGCTGACATTAAAGCCGATGAGATCGGAGCGCGGCGGCTGGATAAAGTGTCTTACTTGAGGATCATCGTCATCGTCTCCTTCCGGTCTTTGCCTTGGAACGGCAGCGTTCCCGTTAGCATCTCAAACTGAAAAAGAACAAAAGCAGCAGCCTGGTCAGAGATCTGATGCATTTCACAGCGTTTATAAACTCTGATAAACTCGTTATCCTCCCACTTCTTCCACTAAAAATGGCTTCAAGGCTCCTACTCTTTCTTTAACAGTGGCTTTATTTTACTTTTCTGCTGATTTAGACTGAAAGTGAGGAAAAGCAGCAAGGAATATCCGACAGGAAGTTGCTGTTTGAGTCGTTATCAGATTCTTCTGCTTCAGTTCAAGGTTCAGAGGAGAGCAAAGCTAAAAATGCAGCAGTTCTGTGTTTCAACATCACACTTCATCCCTACATCCCTGTAGATTAGTGGAAGCTAATGCTAAACCGCTAACTTCAATTAAACTTATGTCTTCCCTCGAAAGAGTATAACCCTTGATCCCCAATTTGACTTTAACCTTTGACCTGCTGGCTGGGAAATGGAGCTTCTGTCTGAAATGTTTTCCTCTTATAGATAACATTTCTCTCTGTTATGAACTTCAAATTGCTTAGAAATCCATTATAACCCTTTCCAGATTGTTTAACGTGGTTTAATATAAATTGTTGGTGCAGAATCTGTTGCGATTTCTTTTATGCAATGACTGCAAACCATTTAGATTGGAGTTTAAAAGCTATCAAACTGACTCAGACTGAAGATGTTTCGCTCATTTTTCAGCTAAATCTAAACAGACTCAGATCTGAACTGGATGTCCAACAGTTTTACTCTCTCATTTCTCCGTTTCGCTGCCTGGCCTCACCATGAGCACGCCGTACGACCACCAGTCGGCGCTGTGCGTGTGTCCCCGCCGGTTCACCACCTCGGGCGCCATGTACTCCACCGTCCCGCAGAAGGAGTAGGCCTTGTTCTCGTGGTCTATCGACTCTTTGCTCAGGCCGAAGTCTGAGGACGAGAGGAAACGTCAGCGGAGGATCGGCTGAAATGAGCAGCAGGGGATCAGAGTGGAGCGAGAAGCGAAGCACCGACCTGTCAGCTTGATGTGTCCGGCCTCGTCCAGCAGGATGCTGGAAACACAGAGACGCTTTAACAGATCAGGGTTATGAAACCAGAATTACACAATAAACTGAAGCTGTGTGTGTGTGTGTGTGTGTGTGTGTGTGTGTGTGTGTGTGTGTGTGTGTGTGTGTGTGTGTGTGGGTGTGTGTGTGTGTGTGTGTGTGTGTGTGTGTGTGTGTGTGAGTGTACCCACTTTTCAGGCTTCAGGTCTCTGTAAATGATGCCGAGGCCGTGAAGGTGGTCCAGCGCCAGCGCGAGCTCCGCCAGGTAGAACTTCACGTCTTCCTCAGTGAACATGACCTGCAGCAGAAACGGTTCAAACATCAGAGGTCAGAGGTCAAATCCTGGAGAAACTTTGTTCTCCTCAGACGAAACATTGAAAACCTGAAAAACATCGAGCTGAAGCAGCTCCTCCCCCACTCTGATCCTTCAGACTAGCCAGCAGCAATTAGCAAACAGCTGGTGGAACTACTGAGCTCATTACAGGAGCTGCTGCTCACAGCAGAAAATGTTAAAGGGTTAATAGAGGAGCCATGTTGGGATGACTTGGAGGCAGAGCTTCTTAAAGAGACAGAGGCCCAATTTCAAGGCAGCACATTACAAAGTCAAATTTATTTTAGGTCTTACTTGATATAAAAAGTTAACATAGTTGTGCTAGAAAATGAGACAATGGGCCTGGAAAACACAAAATACTGCACCTTTAATAATTTTGACAAAAAATAAAGACGGGAAAATTTTTAAATTGAATCAACTCAGGATTTTAATCACTTTTCCAACTGATTCCTACAATATCTGGAATGAATTCCCACAAAAAATTACACTAAAATTACCAGTAATTTGTTTTTAGAATCTGTGCTTTTCTATTGTTTACATAAACTCTATCCTGCAGGGGAAAAAAATTCTTTCTTTTATGTAAAATTTCTTTTTTTTTTTTCTATTTTAAATTTAAAAATAGAAATAAAACGGCAACAAATTTCCGATAGATGTTCCTCTAAAATCATGAGACTCTGCAGCGCTGACAACTTTTATTTGGCCGACCAGAGTGTGAAAATGGTTGCAGACCCCTGGTCTAGTCAAAGTCCAGACCTTGAGATCGCTGTGCAGAACTTAATGAACTGGAGAAAAGCTAAAGAGTGGATCATGTTTTGAACACTAGCTCTAAAAGCTGCTGTGTCATGGGGTGTACTTAGTTTTTCTGACAGCGCCTCCCTGCTGAGGGTGTACTTAGTTTTAAGCCATGCGGAGCGTTTACCTCCTTGGAGAGGCGGGTGAACAGGTCTCCTCCTCTCAGGAAGTCCAGGATGAGGTAAAGTTTCCCCTCCGTCTGAAACGCTGCAGATGACACAGATGAGATCCAAACTGCTCTCTGATTGGCTGATCGGCGAGTCACGGAGCTCTCTGATTGGCCGACTCACCGTAATGCAGCTTGACGATGAAGGGGTGGTTGACCTCCACCAGGATGTCCCTCTCCATCTTGGTTCTGACCCGGTCGCGAACTGGAAAACACAGAAACCTCCAGATTAAAGGCGCAGCAGCGCCGCTTGACTGAGCTCCGGAGAGGAAGAGGAGGAGGAGACAGGGTGACGAAGATGAATCAGGATGAAGCAGCAGCAGATGGTGTTTGGTTGGAGATCAGCCTCCTTTCAGGGGTTTATTTCTCCCTCCTGCTTTTTTCGTCCGTCTCATGAGAAAGTGTGAAATTCCATTTTGGGAGATGACGTCCGAGAATCCACAGAGGAAGAAACACGATTCTGTCGTTTCCACAGAGAGAAACTAAACTAGCTTCAATAAAACAGGCTCACTGTGAGTCTGCGTGTATTTATACATTTATATGAATTTTCAGAGCTCAGACATTTTTTGTCTTTTCTAGAAATCTTTTGTGATTAATCTCAAAATTTATTAACTTTTTTTCTGTCTCTAAAGGCCCTCGTTCACCCAATCTGGCAACGCTGCAGATCTGTTCTTGTTGTCATTCTCTTACTGTGCTACGGCGCCCCCGACTGGTCTGGCAGACTTACTACACCATTTTCTGTGGACACGTTTTTTCTTTATCGTTTACAAAACTACACTGTGGTAGTTTCTGTGATCTGGTAGCAGCCGGTCGGAGATTGTCGGACTGAATCCAAACCAAAACAACAGATTTTCAGTTTTCAGGAGGCGCAGCCAGCCAGGTGTGTTTACCTTTCAGCGTGGCTTTCTTCAGGACCTTCATGGCGTAGAGCTGACCTGCATCCGGTCCTGTGACCTTCCTCACCAGAAACACCTGCAGACGGGAGGCGAGTTCATTCAGAAAGACGACGACAGCCGGACTCTGCCGCCGTCTGGGACCGGAACCGACTCACCTTCCCAAACGAACCCTGACCCAGAACTTTCCGGAGCTCGAACTGCCGCGCGTCGGCCTTCTCCGACCCCTCCTTCACATGGTGGGTGATGCTGATCTCTTTGATGGGAACGTCATCCTGCAACACAAACACCACCGTCATCATGCTGAACCTTATTTTTAGAGTTTTACTCAGCGGAATGCGGAGGAAGAGTTTAACAACAAACATTTTCCATTCCTGGAAAATGATTGAAAATACTCTGTGTGACATATTTTCCTTTCTGTTGTCTTTCTTCACTTCCTCCTATCGCTCATCATTTCCTCCCCCAGACCTTTCCACTAAAGTAGAATAAATGCACATTTAGAAAACACAAACCTTTGACCAGATGTCCACATATATGGATTAAAACATTTTTATTGGTCTGATGTGATATTCTAATCTCAAACATCATGTTTTCATTTTACCACAATAAGCATCTCTTCCTTCTTTTCTCCTTCATTTAAACTTTCTCTAACTCCTCCACTTCTTTCCTTCTTTTTTCCTCCATTTTTAGACTATTAAATATTTATTTCTTCCCCTAACTCTATTTTGCAGCCTGCTCAGTAAAATATTAAGGTGTGAAGTAAATCCCCCAAAGCCTGGAAACTGAATTGGAGTAAAATCCTTTTATTGGCTGCTGCTCCGCCTGGCTGGAATAAATTATCTGTGATGTAAATTATTTCCTTATTTTCCAACCAAAGTCATCCTGATGTGTTTATTTTTAATCTCATTCAGTTTAAATCAGCTCAATCTACACAATAATAAAGTTTATTTTCACATAAAATGTGAATTTGTTCAACCACCAGACAAACTATCTCCACTAATTTCCTCATCCGGACCAGAACTCTGACCATTAAACTTATTTGGTTCGTTTCTTCTCTTCTCTATTTCCAGGTTGAAATTTGAAGTAAACAAAAGGAGGATTCTGTTGCTTCCAGTTCAGGCTGATGCATTTCCATCGATGCCTTTATGCTTTTCCTGCCTGCTGAGTGCTTCACATTAAAATTAATGTGCAACGATTTGACTGTAAACACAAAACATCAGCCGGATGCACCGATTTCAAAATTTAGACCTAAAACAATATATTTACTGTCATTAAATAGAAATATTTACAATAAATTTAGTATAAATTTGACTGCATGATAAATCAACATTAATTTTGATTACAGACATCATAATCCTTTTTATTTACCATTTAGGTTTTATGCAACCTTTTATTTAATTTTTATTTACTGCTTTTGGTTGTTGTGTTTTATTTTGGATATTTAAAACATCTTCCAGTTGCAGTGTTATATTTCCTTTACAAAATTAAAGTTTATTGATATTTGAGAGGGAGAATTATTAGTCTATTATCAATATATTGTCTCAAAACAACAATATTACCACTTATCACAATAATTTCTGGCACAATTTATCGTTAAGATAAACCCGTTACGATTTGATATCGTAACAGGTTATTATATATTATAAATTGGAGCATATATGAGATTATTCTAACAATTAATCGATTAGTCAGTTAAGAAAATGTAGTACATTCTGTAGATTTTTTGTACATTTCTGGTATATTACTAAAATAAATTAAAAGATACACATAAAGTAATTTAATGATCAGAAACCCAATAACAGTCTTCGTTTAATGAACGAATTTAGATTATTGTATTAAATAATCTAAATAAATCACGTCCAGCATCAACATGTGAAAATCTCAAACCTTTTTATTACTAAAATTATCATTAATACAGTGCAGGGCTGATCTGGGGATTATTGATTGATTAATAGATAAGTAATTGGATTGCAAAAGGTGATCAATAAGAGATTTTTTTTCTTCACCTGCCAATAGAATATAATTTCCATATTATATGCAAAATTATTAGATTTTTGGTAGATTTAATTTAAGAATATGTTGTTTTTTGGAAAATGTTTTTGTTTTGCTCCGAGTGTCGCCTGCGAGCAATTAATCGATTATTTCAATAGTCAATTGATCACGATTAATCGTTTCGGTCTTAGTTAGATATATAACATTTTGACACCATAAAAAATGACAAGGCGCTTCGTGCTGCTTTTCTACTTCAATTAAACTACCCACAATCCAACACTGCGTCGCTGTCACATGACCAAACAAACAAAATCGGACCAGTTTCACTTAGACTGGTTCCGATGTGTTGAAATCTGCATGCAACACTTAAACACCAAGGTCAGAGCAGGTTGTATCCGATCAATAAAAGGTGATTTAGCAGCTGAGCCATTACTGATCGATCTCTAAACTCGATTTCGGAGGATTCCCAGCAGGGTGCGGCTGAGCGCCGTCGTCCCTCCTGGGTTTCATCCTGAGCTGCAGAAACATCCAGGAGCGATCAGATGTTTTTCCCTCCCTTTCATGAGAGTCACAGGTTTCCCGCCTGTTCGTCATCCAAACAGCAGGAAATCCCGGTTGTCATGGAGACGCCCTGAAACCTGCTGCAGTCCAGAAACACTGAAGAATCTCCAACACCTGCTGAGGATCCTGAACTCACCAACCAACCGGTAAATAAAGCCGGCATCCCCTTCATCTGCATACCTGCAGCTCCCAGGTGGGCGACCTGCTGGCTGCCAGGTGCCCCAGTGGATTCTGGGTCCTGCAGTCCCGAAAACGTTTCAGCTTCTGTGGCGCCAACATGCTCCGAGCGACGACTGCGAGGTGGCAGGATGGAGCCGGCGCTGCCTCTCTCTCTCCCCGAGACAACGCCTCCCTCTCTCTCCTCTCTCTGTCTCACTTCTTCCATCTTTATTTGAACTGTTCTCACCTCTCCTTTCCTGTTTGCACCTCTCCGTCTCTTCGTTAGCGGTTTTTGTTCCCCAAGGGGAAGCTTTCCAGCAGAGATGTCCATTTTCTCTGCTAAATTAGATTCAAACTCAAACTCACTGTTAAAAGTGATCGATTATACTTCCTTGAACAGGTTAGGATGTGTCTACGGCCTATACAAATCATGTTCAATACCTTTTTTTAATAAAATCATTCCTTGATAATGAGACTAGTCTCAGAATGAACTCTGTCACTTTAAATCCAAATAAACTGCTGCTAGCCACACCCCCAACTCAACTCCATGTGAAAATGGCTGCTAGCAGATGCGCAATTACACAACAATAAATCTTTGAAAAGCAGAAGTAAAGCCTCCTGCACAACCAACAGAAAAGCAGCCAGTGGTTTCTGGATGGAAACCCAACAACAAAACTCGTGTCTTTTCCAGCAGCCATTGTACAGACCATACAGCGGTAAAACTGACCAAACGTGCTGGAGTTCTGCTCTGGTTGCCAGGTAACGGTCTGTGACTCAACAATCAGGTTTTTGAAACGGCTCATTTTCAAATATCAAAAACATTCACTTATTGCCACAAACCGTTTTTTAAGCACTTTGTTTTTAGAAGCAGTAAAAATCCAAAATGGAGGAATGAAAATGTGTCAAATGTAAAATTTGCATAACGGATTTCCTTTAGCAGTTCCATTGGGGGAAAAACATATAAATAATTAAACTCCTTTCTAAAACAAACAAAAAAAACATTTTGTTTCCTAAATTGTATCATAACAGCATTTCCTTTAGTAAACTCTTGGTCATTTGTAGCAAAGGGAGCATCTGTTGGTAATATTAATATCAACCATATTTTTTTATCAATTGATTAATAATTAAATAATAAAAGGTGCTTAGTGGGATTTTTTTAAAAGAATTTGAACCAGGTGAAGCTAAAACTGCAGCACAAAAAGTAAATGTTTATAGTTTCTGTACAGTTTTGGCTTAATTACTGCTCTGAATGTGTTGTTCTTTCAGCAAATGACCATTTTTTTCGTCTGAAAAGCTAACGATTAATCGATTGTTAAATCAGTTGACGATTATTAAAATAACCAATTAATCAGTCCTATTCTAAATTGTTATTTTTTCATGTTATTCTCCATTGCATTTGGGAAAGGATGACATTTTCCATCTAAAATCATGACATCACAGACAAAAGCAGCTCCAGTTTCCATAAAAAGATTATGCAGCTTAAACATGTAATTTGCGTTGCATGTAATTATCGTCAGAAGCATCGCAGCTCTGACTGATTCCCCACCTGACTGAACCGACGGCGCACCTGAACGCCACAGCAGCTGATAAAAACAGACTCTGGACGGCTTGTCTGCGCTTGGAGGCTGACAGGTTTCTGAATGTTGACATTTCAAATCATGGCTTTGTGTGTGTGTGTGTGTGTGTGTGTGTGTGTGTGTGTGTGTGTGTGTGTGTGTGTGTGTGTGTGTGTGTGTGTGTGTGTGTGTGTGTGTGTGTGTGAGTCAGATCGCAGATGGAGGATCAGAGCCGAAGTGACAGGATGCTCATGTAGCACCTCCTGATTATAGGAATAAAAACTGAAAGTTCTGCACTTGTTTCTGCAAAACTCGAACAAAAGAGCGGACCCAGGTGCGGCTCACCTGCGTCCGCCCACACGGGAATCTAACCTGCAAATTTATGGTGCAAAACGGTAAAAATTAAACCATCAAAACCGAAAACAGGCACAGAAGCAGTGAATTTTCCCATGTTTCCAGCTCATCTGCTGACTGTTGGATCCTGTTATAAAAAAAAAGGTAAAAAAGTTTTTTGTTGGTTAAACAATTAGAAAGTTGCCCTTTAGTCACTGAATCATGAGGTGTTAATAAAAACCCGGTAACGTCAGATTTCTCATAAATCAGAAGGAAATCAGTGAAATTAAAAACGCAAATAACTGATTAAACCAGCTAAGACAAAAAACCCAAAACTAAATAACAAATATATAAACTTAACAAAGAAAAGATATTCAAAAATAAACCTAGGTATAAAAAATACAAGGTAAACTAAAATAAACCAAGTTAAATTCAGCCGAAGCTACTAAATTAGATAATATGATGTAATAATATTAACTCCAGATATAAGAAGATGTGAAAAGATAAACATAAATATACAACAAATTAAATACAAGACAAATTAAGATTAGCAAAAATAAACTAAGATAAACAAATTATCCAAGATACAAAAAGAAATAAGACAAAAAGCTAAAGTAAAATAGGCTAAATTAAGATACATTAATAAGATTTTACATGCAAAGCTTAAAACAAGACAAGCAGAGTTTAATCTTAAAAAAAAAATTAGCTTAACTAAGCACAGTTAAACTAAAATAAAATAAAAGAAGGCAAGGTTTGTTTAGTATGACATAAAGATTGTTGGAGCCAAAATAAGAAAAAGAAACCAAGTGAGACAGGATTATCAAAGCTTACTACAGTAAACTGCAATAAAATGAGCTTAAACAGAATAAAATAAGCTAAAACAGCTCAAGATAATCAAGTGAAAATAGTTTTAATCCATAGTTCTCCATGCTTCTTGGATCAAAAACCAATGAAAAGACATGACGCCTCGTGTTTTTGTGACCAACTCGCAGAGACAAAGAGCCTAAACATCCTCAAAACACAACTGGACCAACCCTTGAGTTTACGAGCCTTTTTATGCCTGGATGATTCATATGTGAGAGAGATGTTCCTTCACAACCAAAACAAAAACATTCCCCTGAGCGCCGCCCAGACCTGCACTGAAAACCAGTGAAAAAGCTTCACAAGTTCCAGAAAAACTCAATCTAAAGCCTCAGAAACTTGGAGAACTCCCGATGAAGAACACGATGAAGGATTGCAAGGAAGTTTGGGAAACAAATCCTTTGAGTTTCAGTCAGAAAATTCAACTAAACGACTAAATTTCATTGAGGTTTGTTACAAACTCCAAACTAAAAATCCAATATGGTTTTAAATGTAAAATATTTCCACATTGGATAGTTTATATCTGTAGCTGCGGAGTCAAAGTCCATATTTCCTTTATTCTGTGACTCGGGTGATAATTTCTGACAGGTTGGCCTCAGTAACAGGCTTCACATCGTCCACTGTGAGATAATATAATTATAATTAAGAGGCCATGTGAGCAAACTCAATCAGCTGAGCAAAGCTTCCCAGTGGAAACATTACGCAGCAGTAATATTAAATCAACACAAACCGTGAGCCGATTTTCATCCTCTGAGCAAAGAGACGTTTCTGAAACAAACCTGGAAATATCACCAACAAACAGAAAATAATCTAATACCATCTAAAATGTAAAGAATACATTGAAAACTAGAGGTTACAGAAAGAGCTGCTACGTTCTGCAGGGTAAGAAGGAAATTCCTGTTTCCAGATTATTAACTGTGTTTGCAGTCAGATCATTTACCTTTTATTACAGGTGATCGCAAGTTGTAAAGGTTTATTCTGCAAACATGAAACAGAAATAATCTGACTTTCTAGCAGAATATTGCTGAAGGTAAATCAGTCTCTGACAGGAACTGAGTTGATAAAATTAATTAGATTAAACATTGTTTTTATCTGCCAAAGGAATGAGAACTTTTTCATCTATATTAAGAAATTGTTGACTTCAAACGAGCTCCTATACATCTTGCTGAAAAGTTAGTTTGTTTTGTCTTGTTTGCACTAAAAACATTTGGTAAGGAGTTTTTGCAGTGTAATCCATTCTGAGAAACGTATAAAAACAAACATCTGTTAGCATTAAATCTCAGGATTACTCACAGCCTCACTCAGGGACTCTGGTCCACAACACTCTAAAGCTTTCAGTTTCTCCAGCCCGGGTTTCTCCCAGCAGCCGGCGCCGCCGTCCGACCCGGAGGAGAGCAGGATCCGCCGGAGGGACTTGAGCCGCCGCCTCAGCGCACTGACCAGGCCGGCGGCGGCGCTGGCGGCGCAGGCGGAGCAGCCGGTCATGGTCCGTCACAGCAGGATCCCCTGTGAGCCGAGAAACGATCTCTGGCTGTTTCCAGGACTGCAGCTGTAACCTTCCACCCAGAGTTTCCAGCAGATGTCCTGGAGATCCCCGCTGCCGCTGACCAATCAACAAACACCACGAGGAGCACAACTCCCACTGCAAATTCCCCATCCGCACCACAAATACCCCGACATGGGAAGGTGGCTATCTGTGCACAGAAGGAAGCCTCGATCTCTTGATACATACAAAAAATAAACAAGCCGACTGAACTCTAAAACTTGTTCTAATTCATAAACTGAAATACTAGAAAGAACCAAAAACTATCAGCAGAGTTACTAAAACAGCTGCTTTGTCTTTGGTGTTTTCACACCTGATTGTCACATAAAACTGATCTGATTGGAGACTAAAACTCCACCTTCTGCTCCTCCTCCAGCCTGTTCCCCTCCCGGCCTGTGGGGGCGCTGCACCAAGAACCACTGCAGGAAACGACACAGAAACCTCTGAAGACACTGAGAGCAACTTCCTTCTTCACCAGATGGAAACTAAAACATTGACATTTCTCCGGTCAGCGCTCGGCTTGTATGTTTGTTTTGGTTGAATTTACCCAGAATGCCCTGCGCTGCAGTCCACTTCCTGCTTCTGGAGAGCTTTCTGGTCTGCTTGTTATTCACATATGAATTCAGATTGTAGGCAGATCACTTCCCTAAATGATCCGGGCTTTGACTAGGCAAACGCACTGGAGCTCCTTCAGGCTACGTTCATTCATCCTGAGCAGCAATTTCACATCAACCTGAGGCGTTTACAGTTTATATTCCAGTAAAATGAATCCACTATGACAATATTTTCTAAATATGTGCCTATAATCGGGTTTATGGTTCTGCTTATCCGCTCCTCACTGGTCCAAAACCACAAACTAACTCACATCTTCTAGCTTTCAATGACAGTAATTCTGACTGAATATTCAACTGTTCCAGTTATCAAACTATTATACAAATAAAAATGTTTCACTGCTGTCAAAACTCATGGATTATTCAGTCAGACTTAAAGTATAAATAAATAAAAACCGCAGATAATTTTGATTTCTTGTTAAGAAAACCAGAGAATTTAAATAAAATCTGTTTATTCAGACGCACACTTGATAAAATAACATGTTAAATTTTTATTAACTTCATAAACTAAAATAAAATCCATTCAATATTTTATTTTTCCAGCTCCGGTGAAGCAGACGAATAAATCCATTTGACGCAAACCCAGAAACTGAGACATGTTTAAAGCTCCCAGCTGATCCTCTGCCGCAGAAACACAATGCAGCCCCCCCACCGCCGCGACCTTTGACCCCGCAGGCAGGAAATCCTCCACCTGTCAGCGCCCGTCTCTCCCAAACACAATGTACACAATGCTGCTGACGGTCCGCCTGACATTTCTTGGATTACCTCCACCTGTTGTCGCCTCGGCTCCCTGTGAACTGGTTTCCACTGGAACCAGTGGGACTGAAACTGGGAATGTAAACACCTGCTGGTTCTCTAAAACCTGTTACGTAACCAACCAGTTAAATAACGCAGGAGTGCAGCTTTCCTGTTTCTTTGTTTCCTCTGGTTGTATAATATCTGTAGTAACGTCTGATATTAATCAATTACTTTGAAAATTATGATTATAAAACTGTCGGGATTTTAAATTGAGTTTATAAATTAAGCTTAAACTAGACGTTAAAAAACAAACTTTCTGTAAAAACGTTTCAGTGAAATCTCCTCAAGTTGTAGTTTTGGCAATAATGTTCATTTTCCTTTTATTGTTATTACTTTTTATTTGCATTTTATAAATATATTTGCAATATTCATTATGAGATTGAATGAAAAATCTGAACATGTAATTTTTTTTATCTGATTGTTAATTGATTGATTAGACTTTAAAAAATGTAATAAACAGTTATTAAAATAACTTATTAGCACAGAATATAATGATACGAGTCGTATCGGAACCACAGATATCGGTATCGGAAGTGAAAAAGGTTTATCACTAATCGGGGCACAAATGAAAAAATAAAATAAATGAACGTAGCATCCGGAGAAGTTTGAGCGCTGAACTTTGTTCACCTGGCAGGAACAAGAGGACAGGAAGCCGACACCGCATTCACATCCTTATTAACTCCGGTAATAAAAATAGATGCGGCCGCGGCTCCAGCAATAATCCCAAACACACCGACGACGAAGAGGATGAGGATGATGATGTTTATCCTCCAACTCTCTGTTTACGCTGCTGAAGCTTCAACTCCAAAAGCTTTTTCCACAGTTTGACCGTCAGCGGGTCAAAGCATCAGCCAAAACGTCGATGTGTGTGTGTGTGTGTGTGTGTGTGTGTGTGTGTGTGGGGGTGTGTGTGTGTGTGTGTGTGTGTGTGTGTGTGTGTGTTGCGCAGCTTCTCCATGGCAGCAGCGATCATGGATTCCATTCCAGACAATCTGCGCCCTCTAAGCCCGTTACGCAATCAAATTAACGGGCCGGATGGTCACCGCACTGACAGACACACAAACGCTCAGAATGTGTCAGGACGTGGGTTCAGATAACACACACACACACACACACACACACACACACACACACACACACACACACACACACACACACACACACACACACACACAGAGGTGAGTCAAAGCAGGGGAACACTGAGCTTAATAAAATCATCTGCTGCTAAATGAGAGCTAAATATCTGAGCTGCTAGTTGGAAACAAAGAAGAAGAAGAAGAGCGCCACCTACAGGGGCAGGTTTCCAAATATTTCTATTTAATTACACAAAACATCTACAATAAACTTTACTCAAGATTTAAATTACTTTTACTTTATTTTCCTGGTACTACACTGCAAAAAATAACAAATCTTACAAAGTATTTTTAGTTTCCACTGCAAATAGTACTTTTTAAAATCAATATTAAGGAATTATTGACTTGAAATAAACTCCTATATCTTGCTGAAAAGTTACTTGTAAGTTAGTTTTGTGTTATTTTAAGTGAACTAAGACATTTTCCCTAAAAAGTAGACAGAAATACTTGGAAAGATTTTGTGTTTTTGCAGCGTTCATCTAATCATTTTAGATTCTTTTAAGCTTTTTTAAGTTTTATGTAAAGTCTTTGGCTAAAAATATTTTAGTAACTACAAAATTAATTTCCATTATTGCTCAGTTGCAGTTCGGTCTCCAGCTAAAGATTACTTCAGTAATCAATTATTTTATCACATTCTGCAAGTTTTTCCATTGAACTGTTTAAGTTTCTCTTGTAAAATATCAGAAATTCATTAAAATATGAAAATAAAACAATTCAATTCCTTTTTAAACAAGAAAATAAACATTTATTGGATAAAGTGCATTGACTGTATTTTTTAATGAACAACTGATCATTTGTAATGATGAAAAAAATCCTTAAGACATGAAGATGAGAAAAGCTCAGGAGTTTCTGCTGGACTGATCATCAATACAGTTTAATTTATGGATCAATCGATTCATCATTGAACAGAATAAAGTGATCAAAATTAGTTTGTTTTATATAAATTTGAACGAGGTAAAGCTAAAACTAACCTGATGAAGTCTGGGTAGAAAATGCAGAAAAGGTCATTTTTTACATTTTAAAAGTAAAATGTTTATATTTTTTGTACAGTTTTAGGTTTTATATCTTTATATCGTTTATGTCTATATTGTCTATTATTACTGTATTCGCTGAATATTGTATTGCAATAAATTCAGTAACGATTTTTATTGAAAAATGTATTGAGATTAAAAGATTCATCTCTGGTCCAAACTTAAACATTAAAGGAGAGAAAATAAAATAAAGATTATTCACAGCTAATAAAGGTTTGAAAGTTACATGTTTTCATCTTACAGCATCAACAAACAAACAAACTACCGACGCTGTTCAGATAAACTCCCACGTTTTCACGTTAACTCAAGTTTCCACTGAGTCAGAGAAAAACGACGTAGAGGAATAATTTCTGCTTCTTATAAAAGAGACGGAGGAAGATGGAAGATGTAGGAGGACGAGCGAGGAGAGAGAGAGAGAGAGAGAGAGGCGGATATGAGGGCGAGCGAGGGATCATTAAGAATGGATGAGGAGGAGCGACGAAGATCTTCATCATTTATTCAAGACTGGATGAAAAGATCCTGAATCAGAGCCGAGCGTCTTCAGATCCTCCGTCTCTGATGGAACCGATCCACCGCCGGCCCGGTGGGGACAAACTACCAGAGCTGAAGAGACAAACTACCAGAGATAAAAACACAAACTACCAGAGCTTAAAGGACAAACTACCAGAGATAAAAACACAAACTACCAGAGCTGAAGAGACAAACTACCAGAGATAAAAACACAAACTACCAGGGCTGAATGTTTCAATTTCCATTTTCTGTGAAAAACACTTCCTGTTTTAGTTTCCGTTTTGAACCGCTAACCAGTCAAGCTAACGAGTTGAGCTAACGAGCTGCTAACAAGCCAAGCTAACCAATTAAGCTAACGAACCGCTAACAAGCCGAAGCAACATGAAGGTCTTCCAGATTCTTGTGAAATATTCAGTCTGCGATGATGAAAAGCCTCATTATTTTAGCTTCTCTGATCATCTGAAGGTTCATTTTTTATCTTTTTATAAAAAAAAAAAAAAAAGATAAAATATCAGAAAGAGTCATTTCCAGAGCTACTTGTGGAGGAGTCGATGTTTGAAGTAATAACTTCATTGATGTTGTAGTTTGCTGACAAATGAACATAAAAGACACAAAACAATCATTTTTTAAAGTCGTCCCTCCAAGCAGACAGAGGTTTTAATGTTTTTAACGTTTTTCTTTGGAAGCATCGTTTCTCTAACAAGTTGGAACAAATTAAGAGTAAAATAAACACAGAACTTAAAAAATGGTCAAAAATACTCAAATATAAATAAAGTCTAAAGAAAATGTAGCCATAAAGGCAGATTACAGGAACATTTCACTTCTTGGGAATAAAATATGTCACAATGAGAGATTATCCCAGATTTTGACCCGGAGTCAGGGAGCTGGCGGTGGCGGGTCATGCTGCGGGCCTTGGAGCAAATGATTCGATCAAACGAGGCTCAGGTGTCGGAGCAAAGCTGTCAGCGTCACGCTTCACTTCCAGCCCAGAAACCGGATTACAAAGTGTCACGGAAATGAGAGAAAACCCACAGAAGTTCACAGATTCAGACATTCTGAGAACATTTCATAAGACACACCTTTGTTTACATAAAACATTACATGCTCAGTGTAAGAGATTGAAAAAATCACAATACAATGTTTGATTATTTTAGTTTACATTGTTTTGGTCTTTTGATTGTGGCCCACATGTTCTGAACATGTTTTCCTCCATTCAGAAATCTAAGAATCAGCTTCCCTCCTTTCTGTTTCTGATTGGACCCAAACTACTAAACTCGGAGCCTTTGTCCTCCACAGACAAACAGTGACGGAATCGTACCATAATAAATCCCTTGAAAGTCCAAATTCCCCCCGAAATAGTCCCTTTGTTTATGTTTAAAGGCCCAAGGGAGGGAAATGTGTGAGCAACGCAGAGACTGAAATGTTTCTGCAGCAGCAACAGTCACAGAAAAACCACATTGACGACCTTTAAAAGGCTTCAATCAGCAGCAAAGAGCCTTTTTCAGCCCGTCATGAACATCAGCAGGCCGTTGAGGAAACAAAGGACGGTGTTAAATATAATTATGTCTTTAAAGTAGCAAAATGATTAAATACAATCAGATTTTTACCACAGCAAATTAGAGCTACTATGGATAAAAATAAATAACAAAAAGGACGAGGAAATTTACTTAAAAATGTATATATATATACAACTGAGATAAATCTCAAGTTAGATAAATTTTCTACAAAAAAAATCTAGATTTCTGAGCTGGAAAAAAACTTGAGATTTTGAGAAAGTTTTCTACACAAACAAAACTTTTACTTTGAAAAGTCAAAAATTTGCTTTGAAAGAACATACGTTTTGAGATTAGTACAGAAATTTTTTTAGAACAGAAACATTTCAAACTTTTTAAAATTACTAGAAAAAAATCTGAAATTTGAGATTAATTACATATTTTCTAAAAAAAAAAAAAAAAAACTTGTAACCGAGTAAGAAACGTTGAGAGAAATCTCAGACTTTGACATTATTCTCAGAAATTTCCTTATTTTTTCAAGAAAATTTATTAGATTAATCGCAAACTTTTAAAATTTGGAAGTTTTTTTTTCTAGCTAATTTTCAAATTTCCAAACTCAGAAATTTGCAAGGTTTTCTACAAAGTTTCTAAAGTTTTGGGTGGAAATTTACTACTAATTTTTTCATATCTACTGTGAAAACAACAAAAAAATGCAAATAAAATTCCTCCGCCATCCTCAAGCTTCAGCCTGAAGGTTGCAAAGTTAAAGCAGAAGAATTTCATCCAACCAGAACCGGATCAGACCGGAGGGAACCGGATCAGACCGGAGGGAACCGGATCAGACCGGCAGGTGGACTCTACCTGGTACTGTCTGTTCCTGACGTAAAACAAAAGCGTCTTCATGGCGTCGGTCCGCTGCAGCCGCCACGCTCACACTGACTAAAGCTTCAAACGCAGATGCTTTAAATCCGTCCAGCTGTTCGGCGATAAGAGCACGTCCTGTGATTGTTTCCCTGCTCAACATCTGCGCAGGAAGGGACACATCTGGCCCCGCCCGCGATACGCAAACAGCCCGGACACAACCAAACGTCCAGCGGCAGGAAACACGCGACTGTCCGCTCATTCTGAGAATAAAAGGATAAATTAAAGCAGAGCGAGACGACAGTTTGGGAGGAAATCCAGGAAATGAAACATGACTTTCAGAGAGTCTTCCTCTCTGAAAGTCAAAGAGGAAGACTACAAGAGGAAGGCTGAAGGCCAAACACTTCAGGATTTATTTATTTCCACGCAATATAAAACAAAACTACTTCAGAAAAAGATGAACAATGTTTTAATTCCTGTCAATGGTAAGAGCACAAAGTGGAAAACAGGAACATAAGTTCATCATACTTTCATTTTGTTTTACATAAATCAAACAGCAGATTATTTCCTGCAGATGTTTTCTAAAACCAAGTCAGCAAACTCATAAGAGAAAACAATCAAATTATTTGTATTTATTTACCAAGTTGTTTATTAATAAAAGAGTGAAAAACAGTTTAATTTATTCCACATGTCAATCCATCTAACTGAAGGATAATTGTTAGTTATATTCATCCTCATAATTAGTGTTTTAAATAAATCACGCTGCTGCTTTACAATCATCAAACAAACTTTTTAAAACCGTCTTATTGTCTGGTTATGGAAACAATCTGGAAAACAACTAAATATTTTTATTTAAAATATGTGTGGAAACATGCAAAATTTTCAGTTAAAGACTTTTTCTTTTTGTTTGAACATTTCAGATTTTCTTAATTATTGTGCAAAACTCCTGATTCATGTTTCTCGAATCTTAAAGCTTTAAAGCAACCAGACTCCCCAACTGACAGTCTTTATATTTTCTATGAAAAATTATATCAAAATACAAAAACAACTTTAGAAATCTTCAGAAATTGGCCAAGCAGAGGACAAATAAAGTTAAAGAGCTAAAACCTTTTAAGTTACTTCAGAAACTTGGAGAACCACTAAATAAAAAAATAAAAAATATATAAGATTAAAAATCTATAGATTTCTAATTATACAAGCTACATAAAGTTATTTATGTAACTTTAAGGACAAAAGTTCTGATTATGTAACAAAAACAATCTAAAAAAAGAAAAACAACTTCCTCTTGACCTTTGGGTAAAAAACCTTCAAGGCTTTGATTTGATTTGATTTTGCAGACAAGACCACCAGCAGGACGCAGAGTTTTTATCAGTAATCAAAGTGTCATTAGCAGCATCCCAACAACAGGATGTTGGTTTTAGATCAGAATCTAATCAGAAGATGTCTTCACTGAAAAAAAATGTAAAAAATCAGCATTGGCTGAAAAATATCATTCCTTCTGCAAAGATTTGAACTTTTTAGATTTAGCTTGCAGAAGAAAAACAACAAAAACTGGCAATTTTATGTAGGAATTATTCTGCCAGGGATTATTTCTGCACAAATTAATACAATAATAATAGAAATTTGATGCATTTTTATTCATGATGCACCACCAGTCAGGTACAAATCTTACCTGCAGGACATGCTGAACATTTGCTTTACCAGATTATCTTTAAAGGTTCAAATGTCTGAAGAAACTCCAGGAATAAAAGCAGGAATCTGTTTTGTGAGCAGATCAAAATGTACATTTTCAACCACTGGAGGTCCGTTTTTAAGATCTGTGCATTAAATTAACCGAATACTAAAATATTGAACATATAAAAACAGAAGTTTGGAATTACATGTTCGTGTGCAGCCTTTGAAGATTTGAAACCAGCCAAAAGCTAAAATTTTGGCAGGATTAATAATAACAATTAATAAAGTTGTTATTAATTGAATTACACTAAATTAAATTTATGTTTTGCAATCAAGCAAAAACAATTGGTTTAAACGAAGATCAGATCAGCTTTAGAGAAGTCTGAGGAAATTGTGTAAATAAAAGTTTCTGGGTCGCCTGGCCGTCCTCTCTGGCCTGCAGCTCTCTGCGTCCTGATTGGTCCGTTCCTGGACACAGAAAGCAGCACGGCGCTCAGGAAAAGTGGCGCCGGGTTACACAGATTACATCACCGCCCCATGACCTCACAATGGCAATCCCCACAATGCCTCTTTTACAGGCTGACCCGGCCGTCACCGCACAGCAACGCACCGCCTGAACCCAAACAGGAGAAGAAGAAACATCTGAGCATCTTCCACTCGTCCCCGTCTCCTGCCTCTTCCTATCAATCAATAATTCCTCTCTCTGCCTCTCTGCATCCATCAATATCCTCTCCAGCCGGCGTGGGAGGGGCAGAGGTTTCCATTTTAGGTGTTTGGGTCTGGGGCCGCACATTTCCTGCCTCTCCTCTCAAATACAAACCAGAACAACCAAAACAAATAAATAAATACAGAAAAAACTGGATGCCGGAATAGGAAAAACTCCACTCCTTACAAGCTGTTGAGCGACTGAAGAGTTTTAAGGATAAAAGTGACGACAAGAACTATTTATACCTTTTTTAGGCAACTCATAGCCTCATCAAACCAAATAATGCTCTTGAAAAACACTCCATCAGTCTTTTTTAGAATAAAGTAGTGTGATTTATATCACTAAACTACAAACAGGAATTTATTTGGTCATATTTTAAAATGTATTAATGCTCTCATTGAATAGAGGAGGAAATAGTAAAAATAATCCCAACTCATTAACTGGAATTTATCAATAAAAAACTCTAAATTATTCAGTTTCTCTGAAACAGTTATGAAGCATAGTGGATAAACCTTAAACTGCTGCTGCGCACAGGTCGTTGCTGGGTAACCAAAGAGTGAGTGAGTTGCTAGGTAACCAGAGAGAGAATGACTTGTTGAAGCCACCAACCTTACATTAATTCGCCATGAAAGTTTGAGCAGCTGAAGTCTTTCCTCTGCCTACATCTCCCAGAATGCTGTGGGGTTTCTGGATTAGAGTTCAGTTAGCATGTCGGTAGCTAAGATAAACAGCCTGCTTCTCGAGCTTTCAGTGCAAGATTAAAGTGAATTGCCGTTGTCAGTCTTCTGAGTGCCCAGCTCGTTGTTTTCTTTTAAACAAATATTGGCAACCAGATAGAAGAGGTACAAACTGTCTACTGTTTGTTTGTTGCATAGCTAGCCCAACTAGTTCACCACAGTGTGTGGCTTCAGGTGTAGTTTTCTCTTCTTTTTTAGGGGCCTTTGAAACTAGAGCTAGCAAGAGGCTAAGAGTGTTAACATGTCAGTAGGTAAAACAAAGTTTAGTTCCTAATCTTCCAAATTACCCTTGTCAACCTTCTTACTGTCCCAGTTAAATAATTAGCTTGTCAGGCCAGGTATTTATTTTGTTTTGAATCTAGTAAATCGGAGTCAGAGTAAACAACCTCCAGCTCGTTAGCTACAAGAAATTCACTGCGCACGTCTCTCTTCACTTAGTTCACGTTTGCTTTCAAAACTTTGACAAATTTTAGCGATACACTACATTTACTAAAAGTAAAAACCAATAAATTATATTTTTTCAGCTATTTATGAGTTTACTAATTAATCAGTGTAACAATGTGTGATGTTTGTGCTTCCAGTATTTGTGCTTTAAAATAAAATTCTTTATATTTTTCTCTATTATCTGTTTATTCCCGTGTATTACAGTGAAGCCGTGCTGTTTTTGCTCATCTTCGTCTTATCATTCACCCAGGTCATTTGTAACCTTGCTGTAAACACTTACTGACTTGTTTACTAAGGAATGTTCCCAACACACACCTGAGTGAGTCAAATGTGGGAGGTGTGTGTGCGTGTGTGTGACTGTAAAAGACGCCAGAAAAGTCAGTCCAGATGGCCGAAGGAGATTAAACACCATCTGTCAGAGAGCACTACGAACACACACACACACACACACACACACACACACACACACACACACACACACACACACACACACACACACACACACACACACACACACACACACACACACACACACTGTGGAAATGATTTATGGCTCCTGAATAATGACTTCTGTCAACAAGAAATTTATGATTTATTTTGTCCAATATTGGGGCTAATGGTCTTGTTTGGCGATGTAATAAATAACTTAGCTTTCCTTTTATAATCCATTGGGAAAATGACGCCATAGATATTAGAAAGGTAGAAACTTTAGATTTTAAAGGCTTTTGCACAAGATAATTTTAAAACTCATAGCTTATTTAATACCTTAAAAACATTTGATCAAAAATATAGAGAAACTTAGTTTTCATGTACAGCGTACGCCTGCCTACATGTAACTGCAAATATTATTTGTGGATGTTTTTATAAAGCATATCTGAAATGTGCCAAAGAAAAACCTTGAGGAAATGCTGCTTAGCACAATGCTGATTGGCGTTTAGCATCAGCCAATCCAGAAGCTGCGTTCACTTTCCTTGGCGCTGATTGGTTGGAGAACAGAGATTAGCTATTTGTCCAGCGTTCAGACATCGCTAACAATTTTTATCAACAAACGCGATTAGCAACGAATTGACCGACTAAAAGCCGGTCAGCGAAGATCACTTCTGTCGCCTAGCAACCGTGGCAACGCTAAACACAAGCTAATAACAATTGATTTCAAAATATTCCTAACCCTCTTTGACATTTATTTGGTAATTTTTAATTATTAAATGTATTAATTTAATTAGGAAATTAACAGGCTTATCCATTTAAATATGATTTAAATGGTACTGTGATAGTATTAAGACAGTTTACACGCAGTATTAATGCATATCAAAGCAATTTGTTGTTTTAAAATAGGAAGTTACAGTTTTTAGAGGAGAGCTCAAATATTTATAAAGAGTTTATTATTGTTTATATTTTAGTTTTTCAAATATGCCGATATTTCATCTGTACGATCCAATACAATTAAGATTGTTTTACTTAAAACATTATTTTTACTTTACATATCTAGTCAAATGTATTTACAGAGTTTTGTTTTGAAAATAACATTTTGAGAATTTTCTAAGCAAATTTTTCAGTACCAAACCTTAGCAAAAATTTGGTTTGATTTAACTTCAAACAGCAAGGCAAAAATATGCCTTTTACCTTTAAATATTTATTCCCAATTTAAGGCTTTTAATCAAAAGTTAGATTCACTTTGAACTGTGCAGTTTCAATGTAAAGGACTTTATAGAGAATCAAAAGCTCCCCAAACCTTGAAACCTAATTAAACTAGGATTGTTATAATGACAAATTTTACTGAACAATAAATTGTCCCAGAAGTTATTGTGATTAACAGTAATATTGTTGTTTTACAGTAATATAGTAGTAAAAGCATAAAAAGGCAAGAACAAATTCTAAAAGATAAACTTTGAATTCTAACAAATATTTAGAATTTAAACTGGAAGACATTTTAAATATCCAAAAGTTTCCATAAACAAAACTGTCCTAGTTGAGATCAAAGAAGATTTTTATTATCCAGTTTTTGGTAGAAAGAGAGAAAATCGTGCAAATGGCAAATTACTGAGCTCATTTTAATTTATCATTCAATTAATTGACTTATCGGTTATTGCAACTTATCAGTTATTGCGACTTATCGGTGATTGCACCGGTACGAACTCTGGACTTATCTACTGATTTTTTTTGCGTCTTCATTTGGAAAACTCTGGTTTGGTTTGACTGATTCCTAAAGTAAGACTCTTCTCCTGACTCAGAGTTGCTGCTCGTTTGAAAGCCAAGAGAGCAAATTAACCCAATTAAAGCTGCAGCGAATCAGAACCCACAACAAACAGAAAACCCGATTACAACGCAGTCGTTTGTTCTCGTGTGTGGTCAGAGTCGGCCTCAGAGAAAATGTGACCTTATCCTGATGAGACATGACACCATTTTAGCTGGAAACCCTCTCAAACACACACACACACACACACACACACTCAGGTTGCTGAGCTGCAGCAGATGGCAGCAGATGTTCGCCGGTCCCTCAGCGGGCCATGATGCTCCTAATGCTGTCTGGAAAACATTCTGGCTCTCTGAGGGATTCGCTGAGTGTTTGTGAGCACTGCTGACTCAACGCTTGGCAGTATGACAACTAAATGTGTTCTCCCGGTCACTCCGATGAGTCGGAGGACTCCGCTGGGATGTGGGCGTTGCTGTGTGCGCTCAGGGTTTTACTGCCAGGAAGCACTAAGGTGCATCCATGTGTGACGCTGCGCTAAAATCACTGCAACAAATGAAATAAAAATCACAAAGGTGGCAACATTTCAGCCTCAGAGAGAATCTCCTAAATAGCACATTGGTGTCGTGCTTTAGCATTAGCTTTCCCTAAACGGGCTAGCACTTCAGCAATAAATATCATGTTGGTCTAGCATTTAGCATTAGTGTCTGCTAAATATCATGTTGTAGTGCTGCAGACTTATATCTACAGCATTAGCTTCACTGTAACAATTTAGTGTTAGCAGAACAAATGTTTATGGCTAATGCTTTAGGGTTAGTGTAGCTAACTTTTGCTACTTTTAACCTGCACATCCCTGTTAGTGTTTTAGAGAAGCAAACGGATATAAAAAGCAGAATGACGACAAGATGGATCCAGGAATTCATGCCAAGCTGCAGCTAATCAATGTCTTTAGAAGAATGAATTATTAAAATTGCTGGATGCATTAAAGATAGTTTATTTTTGGACTTGCAGACAAACGCTATCAGAGCAAATATGCAGATGAGCGTCCAAATATTGCCTCCTGACCTCAGGCAGCTACTTATGATTAACAGAAAAATTAACTCTAAAGGACCTCAGCAGGATGAGAGAGCAGGCTGACACTTTGAGCGTTTATAAAGCTGCAGAGTAAAGAGTTTCTGCATCGTGACACAGAAACAAAACCGCTTCATTACCTCCATGTAACCAACTCTGAGTAAAACCAGTGGAACAGTATAAATCAGTCATTAACAGCTCTGTGATGTATTCACCCTCACGCACCCAGCGATCCGATCAGGCGCTGGCAACGCCGTCCAGCTGAAGCAACAGAACCTCGGCTCTGATCTATAAGCCATCTCTCCTCTGCATTTAAAAATCGATGCGTGGCGTCTGATCTGCCAGACCGGCCGGCTAACATCAAGCGGCGTCCGCTTTTATTAAAGTGGAAAACATCCTGGATTATCCACCAACCAGCATGGACTTTCAGTGAAACATTAGCTGCAGAACATCAACGAGACGCAGGAGAGATCTGAAAATTATGCTAAAACACAACAATGAGCAGCAACGACTGAAAACCTGGAACAATTTGTGCTCCGTAAATCAACAACCCGCAACATTTCAAATTGCCTGAAAAGTCAGAGACAGACGCAGCAAATATGATCAATACCTGTAGAAATATGATCTGACATTTATCTGCAGGTTTCAGAAAGTCACATTTAATATTTAGACATTTTCAAAGCCAGCTTGAATAAAATTTACAACAGAAAAAAATATAAAAATAGAGAGTTATTAAGTTGGCAACAGAAGTGAAACAAATTATAGGCGCAAAAATTGCTGGCTAGCTAGTTAGCATTAGCTTTAACCATCTCAAGTCACAGAATGCAATAAAGACGAGACTACAAGTTTTCCCTGACAGACAAGACTGAAAATATGATATTTATATTTTAACAAATCTGTTTCTGCTTTCTTTGTCATTTTGTAGTGAACAGAACCACATAAACATTTCCCTTCGACTGGTTAAACTGAGCTAAAACAGGAAGACTCACACAAAAACAAACTGGGAAATTAACTTATCTTTTAATGAAGCAACCAGATGAGACTCTTAATGTTCTGATCAACAATTATTCACAAATTGATCTCCAAAAAGATGAGTTCATTAAAATCTTGAAGGTTTAGTTTATTACTTTTTAAAAATGTAAAAAGATTTATACATTTTATTTAAAGATTTGCGCTTTCATTTTTATTTATTTTAGCTAAACCAGGTGGATTCAACCCAGATGAGAAAAAACACAGATTGTAAAAGTTTTGATTCGTTTCTCACGTTTTGTCTGATTGAAACCACGACTTTCAGTCATATTACGTAACAAACCAACATAAAGTAAAGCAGAAGTGAGAAGAGGAAGCGGAACTATGTTCTTACTAGTGAAAATCTTAAAAGTGTGGCATACTTTTATAATCAGTCCCCCCAAAACATTACTTAGTAAAATTCACTGTTCAATGGAGATATTCAGACTTTTTTGCTTGTTTTTCTTTGTTAAAGATCTCAAGTTCAGTCAGATTTGATAAAAATATCTGCTTTCACATTTTGTTTAGATCTGGACTTTGACTAGACCCATGAATCTGCAGTGATTCTGGGGCAGAACTGGCAAAATTAAACTACTGGTGGACCACAAAATTTATTACATTAAGAAATGCTTGATTATATATATATATATATATATATATATATATATATATATATATATATATATATATATATATATATATATCTTTTTACAACATTGTTATGAAATCTGTAAATCATTGAACATCAAAAACATAAAAAAATACTTCAGATTGAAGCCTTACTAAAAGAAAAACCTATTTTCCACATTTTGGGGGTCATTAACTGTCTTCTATTTTATTGACCATAATATAGATTTTTTTGGTTAGGGACCAAAAAAAAACTTTTTCAAGGGCCACAAATGGCCCCCAAGCCACACTTTGGACACCCCTGTCTTAAAACAAGCTAAAACATCTAGCTGAAAAGTTACTTGCAAGTTAGTTTTGTCTTATTTTAAATGTTTTTCAAGTGCAATAGAAACCAGGCCATCCACACGTTGTGTTTTTACCGGGTTTCCCGCCATTTTCTCAGTAATGTGAGCTAAATGTGATGTTTGGTGCTTCATCTGTGATGCTATGGAAGCAGCAGAGAGAAAGCAGTTTAACCAGAGGAATGATTAATGCCTAATCCGAAATAACTCCGGGAACGTGCCGAGGGTTGGCGGGAGGATTTATTCCCTCCCAGGATGAGTCACGGCTTCAAACTCAGCCACGCTGAGTTTCACTCTCATCCCAGCAATGATCCAACAGCAGCAGTGGAAACAGCAGAGTTTCTCCAACAGCGGATAAATCATCACATATCGTAACTCTGCTCCGCGGGAGAGCGATCCGGGCTCCAGTCAGGAAGGATTACTCAAGCTAACAGGCTAGGCTAACAGGCGGAGCTAGCTGCCGAAGCTGGTAGCCGAGTCTAACGGGCTAGGCTAACCGGAAACGGGACGGGAGCTGAACTTACGGTGCAGGCCGGCATCGAGTCGTCGTCCGCCGCTGTATCTTCGGGGTCGTGGTGCGCCTCCTGTAACACACAGAGGTCCCACCTGAGTTACCATGGCAACGGGACGACCGGCGACGCGGTGACGTCATGCCGTCACGTTCCCACAAGGATAACAGAAAACGTTGCTGTAGTTCATGAAATATGATTCATGTTTACTTCCTCTACCTCTGTGTTCCTGATATAAAAAGGTTCAGAAAACCTTTCCTAGGATTTATAATTAATATTAGTTATTTTTAATGTTACTGTGGAATACGGTATTTTTCAGACATACTTTTAGATATTATATGAACTATTTAGAAACATAAAAATAGGATACTTAATTCTGAATATAATTTAAATTTATTATTAAATAACTTATTCCTATGTTTTTATTTCAGCATCATTAGTTCAATTAATTTCATTTACAATTACAACTGATTTACAACATTTACAGATTAGAAGACAAACTGCTCCAGATATTCATACAAGTATAAAATTAAATGCTTTAATAGAAAACATCTTCATTTTATTCATATAATTTGCCTGCTTAATGAATACCAATATTACTAGTATTTGGAATTAATATTACTACTATTATTAATCCTGCCTGAATAATAAATTAACAATAATAATCAAAAATAAATAATTATATTATCAATATTCTATATTCGTTATAAATTAGAAAGATAAATAAAAAAAACTACAAATTTATACAGTTAAATATTTTATTGAAATAATGGTACATATTTTACGTTAATAAATATTTTAGATGTTTGTTTCCTAAACCGTATTTGTTGTACATTTATGCCATTTAAATCAACTTAACTGACCTAAAGAAATATATTTTAAAATAGTTAATTAAAGCCATTTTACATATCTGTGTCAACTTTCTATTTTGATTACAATTTAAAATTCACTGGCTTTATTTATTCAACAGAAAGTTTAAATTGTATTTTGTTTAGATTTCTTATTTTCACCACCATCATTATGTTACGTCAGATTTGAATTAATTCCATCAGGCAGATCATCGGCCGCCCTGCTGGAGCAGCAGCTGGGATCCAGACACTGATATCCCTGCCGCCACGGCCTGATTAAAACTATAACGGCAATAAAAGCTTTTATTTACTGGGATTATATTCTGCAGCAGCTGAACAGAAAAGCTGCATGCAGGCAGAGACAGAAACGGATCAGAACCAGAGGAGAAACGGTGCTGAAGCTGCAAAAAGAGGATTTATTCACCTGGAATGAAAACTTTTTAGACTTCTTTTTATTTTTTTTTTATTTTTTTTTTAATAAATCAGCATTTAAACTTTTAGTTTTCCTTTAAAATAAAAAGTAAGAGGTAAACATTTCACTAACTTCATTAGTTCAAGAAACTTTCTTTAAAATATTTAGATTCTGTTGAAAGTCAACAACTTTTCCCCAATCCTTTCATTCATTTTATGAGCTTTTTCTGATCATTTAATTCATAATTTTAGTTTATCTTAAATTTCAATCAATTTAACAGAAATTTTTCAGATCTAGAAGTTGCTAATTTACTAAGAAAAACCTTCCAATAAATTCATTTCAGATATATGTGATTGGTCCCAAACATGAATTGTGACTCATATTAATTCAAAATTATTAAAAGATAAATATAAAACCAGACAATTCAATCAGAAGCCCACAGCATCACTACTTTTAATCAGATGAATTAATTTAATCTAAACCCACAAATTCAACCAATTAAGTTACTTAAAATGTTTTTTAGTATCCATGAGTTCAGTATGAGGAAATAAACCTAAAATCATGAGTGAATTAATGAGGAAACAAACTATGAACCACACAGGAAAGTTGTGAAAATGCTGCAGAGGAAAAACAAGAAGTGTTCAAGAGAATAAACATCGATTAGTTTATTTCTAACAGAAAATTGATCATCAGGTTTTCCAGGCTGGGTTTTCTTATGACTGCAGAAAACATTCTGCAGCTCTAATCCAGCAGAAAATTAAGGAATTACAAGATTAACTCAATCAAAAGAGTAACTTTTATCGGATTATTGAGATTTATGAAGGAGCAGCAATGTGGAAAGCTGCTGGTTCATCAGACCGAAAATGTTTAAAAGTATTTAATAAATAAATAGAGTAATGTTGCTGCATGAAATGTTACATGCAGCATTAATTTTAGATGCACTCTAACAGCTTACAATTGTTGCAGTTAGAGGAGCGGCCATGTTGGATTTCAAATTCTCAGACAAGGGGTTGTTCCAGTTGATTTTTCCTGACATGCTACTGTGGAATATCATCTGCTGCCTGGATGTTGAGCTATTAGCATGTCGTGACAGTCATACAGCAGCAGTGTTCAGTCAGAAGCCTCATCAGATTTGTTGGAAGACTGTCAGCTACAGCATCACCACCCAATGTTTGAAAAAACTTTCATGATATAAATTAAATTTAGTTTCTTTAAGGGAGAAATAAAGTACTTTTGAATTAAGCTGAATTGAATCTACAGTGGAGGACATGATCAGAAGCCAATCAACGGTGCCATGATGGATTTATTTCTTCTTCTTTTGTTTAAATTGGTGAGACTGGTTTGGCGTCTCGTTGCATCAGAAGTCGACTGAGGTCAACCGGGTCGGATCAGGTCAACGAATCGATAACATATGCAGGAGTTTCCTCAGCAGAACAAAGACGCAGCTCAAGGTGAAGCATGCAGCTCGACCTGAACCTCACCTGATGGGAATGCGGCCACGAAGGTAAAAGGAACGCGGCCTTAAAGGGAAAGTTTACACAAAACACTCAGCGGAGGAATGTCAGGAATCCTCCACCTGAATCCTCTCACCAGACGACGGTTCAGAAAACATCTCAGCTCTCACTGCGGCGCCGGCGTCTTCAATGAAATAATGTTTAATTTAACCATTTTTCTAAACGTTTTACCACACAGGAAAGTTATTTTTAGATTATTATTTGGTTAATATAATATTTTATCTTTTTGAATTTCTTTGTTTAAAAATAAAAAAAAAATGTAACAATTTTATTTTCATGATTTTGACTATTTTAATGTAATATTTCTTATTTGAAATGCTTTTTGCTTGGTTTATTCATTTTAGTATTTTTGAGCCACTTTTTATTGTGTTTGGATTAATTTATTTAATATTTTAGTGTAATTTATTTAGATTCTTATTTTTTTATTTATTTTTATTTATTGTATATTTCTACTAAATTTTTTCACGTTATCTTTTTATTAAGCATCTTTTTTATAACTATCTTGTAATACTTTTATTGGTGTTTTTAGTATTATTTTTATTACTTTTACTTTTCGTTTCTTTCATTTTTTCTTAGTATTTCTTTTATTTTTTTTTTCTCTTGTTAACTGCAAAATAAAACTTTCACTAGAAAGTTTCTGAATTTTTCTTCCATTGTTTCTGCTGAGTTTCTGCGGTAATAAACTGATCTGCAGAACGGAGCTTCAGTCGTTTTCATTTTCACATCTCAGCAGAAAACTGAAGCCTCTCTCTGATCTGCTCTGTTCCACAGAACCAGGTCTGCAACGCGCTCTGCGTTTCTGTCTTCTTGTGGTCTGGAAAATGTTGATCTAAAAGTTGCTGCGCTGTGCTGCAGAGAAAGGAGCAAGTAGGAGGTCAAAGGTCGGTTTTTCAGTGCGTTCCTGTGCGGCGGCGGCGGCGGTGCAGGTCCGGGCCTGTCAGCAGCAGCCTGAGTGACTCAGAGCTTTTGAGCCATTTGTGAATCTTTGTTTTTACTATCATCAATCTCGCCGCCCATGTGACGCCTCGCGCAGGAAACGGACACTCTCGCTCTTCCTGAGTCGCGGCGTCGCGGCGGCTCCGCCTCCCGATGTTGTTCAAGACTCGATAGGAGGAAGGAGAGGAAGAGCAAAACATTTCAACACTGACTGAGATCCTGCACTTCAAAAAACAAAACCTGACCTCAGTTTCACGATTCAAAATGAATTAACCCAAAATATCTCCAATAAAAGTTGCTCCAGTGCCGTCACAGAGGCCGGTACCAGGATGCAACCAGGGTCCATTTCCACAAAAACGATCCAAACATAGAAATACACCGATCTAAAAATGAACATTTCTGCTCTGGCTGGACAAACATCACATGACTAATTCCCTCTTCTCCCCCAGAAACTAAAACAAGAACATAATAAGTATTGGTTATAAATATCGGCCCAGATTAATTTATCAGACCGATATCGGTATGTTGAAACTGATTATTGCTGCTCCACAACATCAAAAAGAATCGTTACAGGACTTAAACGCCTTCGTTTCGATTAATTGATTCATTTTAAAAACTCAGTTAATTGCTGGGTTTTATTTTTTCGCACTTTTTAAAAATTTTAACAAACAACGGCTCCAGCTAATAGACGGTGGTGGATCTGGAAGGTTCCATAGTCCAGGATAATCCAGCTCCTGTTTCCCACTGTAATCCCTCCTCTGGGTGGATTTATCAGATTTCCAGATTACACTGAAATTCCTCCAGAATCCTTCGATGATCTTAAAGTTCCCGGAGAAATGTGTAAAAACCTTTGGGACAAACACTTTAAATATTTTAGGAGTTTCCTGAACCCTCTGAGTCGCTTACAGACTAAAATCTGATCAAAACAAATCCCAGCATCACACATGTTTCATTATGATCCATATTCCTGTTTTTTAGCGATCCAGTTCTACTTTTGCAAAGCAGCTGCAGAAGAATCTTGGGGTGGAGAGACGGTGCCAGTACCGGGTCCCAGTACCTGGTCCCAGTACCTGGTCCCAGTACCGGGTCCCAGTACCTGGTCCCAGTACCTGGTCCCAGTACCGGGTCCCAGTACCTGGTCCCAGTACCGGGTCCCAGTAAGGAAGTCCATTCAGAACCAGCTCTCCCATTCTGCAGGTAAATCACTGGGTTTCCTCTAAAACACTGAAACAGGCGATTCTCTCTTCCAACCCAATGGAGACCAAATGGACGTTTCAGTAGCGATGAAGCAACTGCAGTTTTCTGACCTGATTTTATCCAATTTGTTTGTCTGAAATAAATTTATGGACTGATGTCAGTAACTCTGTCATCAGCTCTCACAGCGGAGGAAAAGAGACGGTGGCTGATTTTCAGACGAGTGCAGAGTTAGAGAACATTGGTTTCACATGGTTCATCCTATTGCTGATTCACCAAACCTGAGAAAATCGGGCCGATTTATCAACGCGCCTGCACTTTTTAGGGCTTTTTTCAGCATTCTTAAATCACGATAAAAGCTCTTGTCCTAACAAGTAACAATCAGTAAACATTTCTATTTGTTTAACAAGACTGGCACCAGGAATAATTAGGATTTATTCCCAACGGCCCAGTTCAGTCCGTTTTAATCCAAGTCCAGTCCGTTTGTTAGGAAAGTCCGGTTCGGGTGGTGAGGTGTGAATGCTAACTGAACTCTGGTCCTCCCACTAACCTCAGTTTCAGTTCAGTTAAAGTGAACTCTGGTTCAGTTCAAATGCATATGTGAAACGGAGACTGCTCAAGAAGCAGGAAGTAGACCACAGCGCAGGGCATTCTGGGTAAATACAACCAAAAACAAACACACTAGTGCAGAGCTACCGGGAGAAATGACTCATGATTGAACAAATTTATGTCACTAAAATCTGAAGCAGGAAGTTGCGCTCTGTGTTTCTTACAGTGGCTCTTGGTGCAGCGCCCCCACAGGCCAGGAGGGGAACAGGTTTTCCAAAGGGTCTGGTACGTTTGACTCAATGCAGTGACAAAAATGTAACAAATGCTGCAATTTTGCTTCCTAATCGAGCTGACAGGAGAAACGGCTGGTGGGTTTTTTTACCAAAGATAAAGGAGAAATCCTCCAAATGCTAAAATCTGACGCCTCTCCATTTTTATTTACAGGTAGTGAAACAGAAAGCTGCACTTGGTTTATTCTAGAAGAAAATAAACCCAATTTTCACTTTAAATGTGACATAAAACATGAACCTCCCTGAACTTGTAGTTTCATGAGTCGGGTTTTCCTCCCACGCCGCTGGAAAACCCCTCGCATTTTAATATGCATCACAAAGTGCAGCTCGATCCAGATCAGACGGCTGGAAGCGGCTCGTTATGCAAAAATCTTCCCCGCAGACGAGAACAGGACGCTGGGACCGATACGACACGGTCCTGTTCAGAAACTAAACGGGTCACAGAGCGACGTTTTACACAACATGTGAAATCTGATCATTTATTTCGAGGCTGCAGAATATTTCAGATAATTGATTCAGACAAATAGATTCTGGTTGTCAGTTAAAATTTATCTGAAAGTTAAAGTTGGACCGGCTGTCGGGTTCCTGCAGGAGAGTGGAGCAGCTCTGAGGTGTCCTGTTTCCTGTAGCATCCGCTCCTCTGAGTTCATGCTGATCGTTTAAAGTGCTCTGTAATCTCATTTCTCCTCCTGCGAATCATTTCACGCATTTAAATCGCATTTCTGCAGCTTCGTCAGCATTCTTTCACATTTTCACCCTTTGGGATGCCAGATTTGTCAAAAATGTGCAGAAAATGACAGCAAACTGTCTGTTTTAAGGGATGAATATTATATTAAAGAAACAGGTTAGCATCCAGGAGAGTTTTCAGGTGTAATCTGATTAAATGCAACATTTTTCTGCAGGTTATCCTTTAGATTTGCATCCCAGTTGGAAGAGGAGGTTCTAGTTTCAGCCACTGCTGAAACTCATGTCACATTTTTGTCTTTTTCTACAAGTTCAAGCTCGCTTCAGCAAATATTTAACCCATCTGTTGGTTCAGGAAGCAAATCGCTGACATCTCTTAGTACTTGCATCCCATGCAATAAAACAATAATAACTACAGCGAATGAAACTGTGCTCTTAGAGCGGTGCTTTAATTTAAATAAATCATTATTGGTGTTCTTACGCACATATTAGAGTTTTTTTTTTTTAAGAATTTGCACTCTGGGTAAAAGTATTTTCATTTTTTCTGCTTTAGTTTTTACATCTTTATGCTTCTTTTTCACTAAAACTGACTCAGATTAAGGATAGGTTTGTCACAATAAACAATAAATGAATTAATTTTCATTTGCATGGTTTAGTTTTTCTTTTTCTACCAAAAGCTGGATGATAAAAGTTTTCAGTTTGGTGTTTTGGTCTCAACTAAACCTTTTTTATTTAAAGATAATTTTGTTCACACAGACTTCATAAGTAATTTAATTTGTAGTTTCTGTTGTTTTATTTATTTTTGATATTTAAGATGTTTCCAGTTCCATTAGAATTTAAAGTTTATTGATCTTTTAGAAAGTTTTGTTGTATTATTATTATGCTATTACTGCTTTATTACATGAAAATGGACTCAAAACAACAATATTATTGTTATTCGCAGTAACTAGTGGGACGGTTTATCTGATTTGTTATGGTGACAGGCCGAGGTTTGGGGACATATTTCTGGAATTAAACAGTTTATCCTCATTTAAACCTTCTTTCTATGCAAGTTGTCTTTAATATTTCAGCTTTCAGGTAAGTTATTAAAGGTTTTCATCCTGCAGGCTGAAAGCTGCAAACGAGTCCTTTACTGTTCATTTAAATGTTTTGTTTTTGTTGCAGAATAAGGATGAAATGTGAAGTTTGGAGCAGGTTTTTATCGTTCCTGCTCATCTTACTGTCACATTGCTCTGGGTTTGGCATGCTGCAGCTTGTTGTGGACATTTAGCTCAGATTTAACTCCAACTAAACTCCAGCCTCTTTCAGAGCCATGAAAACTGTGTTATGCTGTAAAAGTTATTCATCCTGCAGGGGTTTGGCGTTTTGAAGATGTTTTAGTGTTTCTGGAGGAGGTTCTGCACCACTTCCAGGTAGTTGGAGGTCCTGGTTCTGGTTCTGGTCCAGCCCTTTGCTGCAACATGAGGACAAACGGAGCTGCTCACCTCTCCAGCCGTTCCTCCCACCGGCATCTTCTGCCAGGGATCCGCCAGCTGAGCCAGAGGCATCTTCTTCTTCTTCTTCTCCTTCTCCTGGGCTCCCGCGCCTCCTCTCTTCTTCTTCGGTTTAATTCCCGCTGCTCTCCGTAGACTCTGTAAACTCCGGCCGCCCTCTCTCTCTTTCTGCTTCTTCTCTTCCTGGTAAAATGTTGCGAGCCTCTCTCTGTCACTTTCTCTCTCTCTCCGGTCCCGTTCCTGAGTCGGCGGGACGCGAACCGAGCCGAGCCGAGCGAGCAGCGCTAATTCCGGCTGTGGTGTGGCGCAGAGACCGCCCCTTCCTCCTCCGGGGAGACAAACATGAAAGGAGGACGCCCTTTTCTCGGAAACTGCTGCACCTCTACAATCTCTCTCTCTCTCTCTCTCTCTCTCTCTCTCTCTCTCTCTCTCTCTCTCTCACTTCCGCTCTCTCCCAATATGGCGGCCGGTGTCGGCTTACCTGTCCGTCAGGCGTCTGACGTCACCGTGCGTCACGTCGGGAGGCGGCACCTGAGAGAACTAAACTTCAGGATGAGTCAGAGCCACTGGAGAAACTACAGAGGCTCGTTTACTCACATTTCTGAACCACAGCCTGTAGAAACACAAAACAACCACAACAAACTGCACCTTCACCTGGAATCACTCTGACCTTTGACCCCCAGATGCCAGAGGAGGTGAGAATGAGCAGGAAGAGGAGGAATTCCCTAGTGAAAAAAATACTGACATTTTTGGATTTTAAGTTTGACATAATAGCTTTAAACACACTCAAATATAATTATAACAAAATACACTGTAAAGAAATATATTAAATTCACTTTAAGTGAACCAACTATGTATTTGCTCAAGTGTATCAGTGAAACAATATGCTTTTAAAGATATTCTGTGTATATTTTAAAATATATAACCAATATAGAATGTTTTTTTAAATTCACTTAATGCTTACTTTAAAAGTAAACTAGTAAATATACTGAGATTTTAGTATGTTTTAAATTCAATCCAAGTGAACACTTAGGCTAATAAAGTATGCATTTTAGGTGCCTTAATAATCTTTTACTATTTTTGTCAAAATGGCAAAGAATAAATGATAAAATACATTAAGTAACTAAAAAGTTACTTCAATAACAATTATAATAAACCAAAAGTGTTATTATACTATTCTGTAATCACACTACTAATATACAAAATATTTCAAAATATATTTTAAATGTAATTTAATCACAAAAATAGTCAAAATATACAAATCAAGCAGGTTTATATTAAGTAAAAAGCAATTAACTTAAAGTATATGAAGCGTAACTTTAGTTGTTCACAAAAAAAGAATGTGGAAGTACACTTAATACACTTTAAATTGCGCTTTAATACAATCTAATTACTATTAAAATACACTACACACAAAATTGGTTGTTCCAAAATGTCACACTTTAAGTTAACTAATCCTAAGTGAACATGAAGTATCATGATGAGTCTGACTCAAAGTATTCTCAAGTAAACTAAAATTTAACAGACCTGGTATATTTATTTTGACACAATAAAAGATTAAAATCATGAAAATGCTCCATAAAGAGGCCTGTTGGGATATTATCATCTCATGTTGTTCAGGGCGTTTGTTGTGCCGTAGAGGCTCATGGGAAATGTAGTTTAACTCTTCTGACCGTTATTAACAGAAATACTGAAGGTTTTTAAACTTTCTTATTGTTTTGTTACAATCTATAAAATCTATCTGAACCGTTAACAGTAAATATTTATTTACTTTGATTTTAGAGGCTTCTGGTTAATCATGAAAACTCAAGTCACGTGACTTTGAAACAGAAACTGAAATTAACTTTGTTCTCTTCAGATCAGACTCCATTTTGAGTCGGGAGACGGGAATAACGGGTCTTCTTGTGAACAGAGGTAAGTGTTGCAGCTCCATGTTGCTCCGTGTCTCTTTGGGATCTGGAGGTTTTTCTAAAGGATCAAAGTGACGTCACAGCGGTTGGTACAGTGGCCGTTTCTCAGGGTGGGCTCCATTTTACTGACTTTAAGGCCTGATCAAGAAAGTGTTTACATTCACACAAAATACATTTATTTGAGGTTGAGGCTTTTTGTCAAACGCTGCTGCTCATAAATTGCTGTTATTCGAGGCTGCAGGTGAATTTATGTTTCACCAACGAAGCTGAAGTTGGTTTCCGATTCCAAGTCACTCAGACCTTATTTGGAAATGGCATTGCACTCCGGAAGGGGGCGCTAATTCCATATTATCCTCGGTCTCCCGCTTTTATTTTCTTTTGAAATCTGTGATACATCTTCATTTTTAGCAAGGAGTTTCACTCTCAGTGTATTTGAAGTTTGAATGGATCACCTGATCCTCAAGTCTCTCTGATTGTTGGTCCGTCTGGAAAATATTCCTTCCACATATTCCTGCCTCTCTGACTGAACCTGCCTCTCAACAGGAGGACTGGCAGCCCATCTAAAGGAGGTCTGGACCCCAAAGGGTTCAGAACCGCTGCTTTAACTGAGCCCATCTGTTCAGGACCAACACATCACCACTTCATAGGAAATGTTCACTCCTTCATTCACTACATCTGACCTCACTCTGGATGTTTCTGCAGACCTGGAACATGATTCCAGTTTAGGTTTCAGACTCGGATCTGAAATGTTCTTCATAAAGTCAGAAGTTCTGCAGAAGGTTCTTGGATCAGCCAGCAGACATCAGAAGGTCATGAAGAAGTGAAGGAGAGAACAATTCAGACCCAGATGTTACCTGCTGGAATCCGGTTCCTCTGATCCTCTGAACACGTGATGGGAATCAACTTTCTGCTGACTGGATCACTGGGATCTGACTGGTACTGGTTTCTCTTTCAGACTTACTGAGGTCCAGAAGATGGAAGATTTGGACCTAAAGCAGGACCGAGCAGAACCTCCAGGATCCGTCTGTCCCTCTATGAGGAGTGACCGGTCCAAAGATCAACCTCCAGGCTTCAGTACTGAACCAGAACCATCAGACCCAAAGTAAGAAACCAGTTTCTACCTGATTCATGTGAATCCACACAGATTTATTTAATATTAACTTGTTTATCTTCAGCAAATAAATAAAAAGTTACTGAATTTTTATGCAAATCTAAAGCAAAGTAGACATGAGGAACGTCGGCCAATCAGGAGAGTTTTAATGAGGCTTCAGTGAGTCACTGGGACCAGTTTATATACTGGGAACACTGGGACCAGTGTATGGACTGGGCCCAGTTTATATACTGGGAACACTGGGACCAGTATATATACTCCTCCAAACAGTTTAATATTGTTCAAAGGAAAACTTTGTGTATATTTACATAAATTTTCACGTCATGTTCATTTTAATACATTTCCATACATTTTTATATATTTTCATACATGCTGACTTGTGTGTAAAATACTGGGCTGCACATTTTTTGTGCAAACTCTTCATACATGAGGCTCCTGATGTCTGTGGCAACAATAACAGTTAAGATGGGAGAGACTAAAGTTTAATAAAACTCTGATATTTTGCTAGTAAGTAAAAAAAATCTCCAAAACGTCAAAATATTAAATCCCAGAAAATGTCATTATGTTCCAGACAAACTGTTATAATTTTATTCCCTCATTAAAAACATCCCTGAATTTTTGCTTTGATTATTTTATACATTTTTGAGAAATCCTTTAATCTCCTGTTGGGTTTTGAAAAGGCCTTTCCTCACCAACAGCAAGCAAAGCAGTTTTCACTCAGAGTGATGTGGGGTCGGCACAAGAAACCTTTCATTTCTAAATTCCTGAATCATCTTAGAGTTTCACTCCTCCCACTTTTCATCTTATATCTTCATTTTACAAACATTTTGAAATCCCTTCTCACATTTGTTTCATTTTTTGCAGGAGTTTCTTGTTTAAGTTTGTAAATTTATGTATAATTTAAAATAATATTTTATTTCTGTATGTTTATTGTTTTGCATGAAAAAAACTTGAATCTGAGAGTTTCTGGCTTGTGGGTTTGTAATAAATGGACCTTTGACTCTTTGAAAAGTGTCTGTGGATCTTCAAGTACCTCTGATTTAGAAGGTAAAGTGGAGGTCAAAGGTCAGGTCATTAGTCCTTAACGTGAAGGTTCTCAACAGATCAATTTATTTAATGTCTTTGGTGACAAATAAACCCAGAAACAGGCAAAAGGAGCAGAACCAGATGGAAATCAGAACCAAGTGCATTAAAGGAACCGACCATCTAAATAAAACAGGAACTGGACTCAATAAAGATGGACTGTAACTAAACTACAACTAAACAATTAATCAGGACAATAAAACTACAAAGTGAGCACAGAACCAAAGTCCAAAGAATCATCATGAAGTCAGATTTAGCAAAAAATAAGACAAATGTAAATAAGTTGTTGTTGTCACTGCTATCATGTCCAAATAATGCTCTGTCACAGCACAAGGCTCTTTATAAAGTTCTTAGATTAATGCAAACTGGATCTGAATCCTGTTTACTGGTGTTCCACCATTAAACAATGATCCATGTTTCTACACTGGAATCTAGATTAGAATCAGATTTTGGTCTTTGAGCCTCTGATGGAAACAGTTTCTGCTCTGACTCAGAAGAAATAAAGATTTCAGATGGATCAATACAACCAGAGAAAGATCAATCATAACACCAAATATAATGAATTACTTCAACCCAGAGATCATCAATGTTCTGAGGTTCTGTTCTGACTCAGCTTGTGGTACCAGGACAGCTCCAGCCTGATGTTAGTGAACTATTGCAGTGATGAAGAAATGTCTTCACAGAGGGAGGAAGAGGAGCAGCGTTGGTGAGGAAGAGCAGCCGTCCTGCTGTGCTTTGTGTCAGGAGGTTCTGACGGATCCGGTCTCTACCAGCTGTGGACACTGGTTCTGCAGACACTGCATCAGGTCCTACTGGGACCAGTCTGCTCCATCTGGACCCTCCTCCTGCCCCCAGTGTGGAGAAAGACCCAGAACAGCAGCTGGACTGCTGACAGCCAATCAGAGCAGCTGTGCTCCAGGTGAGACTGAACTCCTCCAATCAGAGCTTCCTTCTGTCGTCTGTTGATCCAATTCAACGTCTTTAGTTGGGATTTGGAAATTCAAGGTTTTATAAATCTTCCTGTCAACTAAATCTCTGTATTTCCAGCTGGTGTAAATGGTTTTGCTTTAAAGTGACTCTGTTCTCAGCTCTTTGTGCTGATTGCATTAAAACTGAACATCTTATTAAATCTGATGTTGATGCATGAACTAGGCAGCCTAGTACTGCACTAGTGACATGCTGGGAGACTAACATTGTATTATGGAGGTAAAAGTCAGTCCCAGGGATCTTTAGATACAAATTCACCACTTTATTCAGTTCTGACTAGATGGATAGCAACAGAATCAGTAACTCCAAAGGAAACAACAACAGAGATTAAACAGCACTCAAAAAACTTGTATGCTCTTCTGAATTCAACACCTGCCTGTGACCTGTTGCCCCCTGACTCGGATTCTTGAGCCTACAGCGCCACCTAGTGACTAAAGAGGAAATGTATCACATGGAGTCAAGAAGGTGGAAAAAGCAACTGCTGATGTTACAGAGAGAGAGAAGGAAAATTTGAGTCAGAAACCTTTATTTACTCTGATAATATAGCACAGATTACAGTTTATATGTTTCCCCATATTTTTTCATTTTATTTCCTTTATTTAACCAGGTAAAATGCCCAATGCTTAACCTGGCAGGTGGGCATGTAAAGCATGGCGGCCTGCCAGGCCTATAATACACTGAAGAAAACCCTGTAATAATTCTAATAATCTATTGTTTACTTCTAAAGCATGAAATCAGTCCCATGTCATTTTCAAACTACTATTGTTATTTAAAAACATCCAATCCAGTCTTTGACAGAGAAATAGCATTTTAAATGTGAACACTGTCGGGTACAGTCAGTGGTTTCTCTGAAAGATTAGAGCTTTTTCTCTAGATGTCCTTCAATAATGCTGGAAAATTCCAATAGAAAACATTTTCTTTTTTTCTTTCTTCTGAAGCTTCTATTTGTGGGAGAAGTTCAGATAGAAACTGTAAAATGATGACATGATGCACAAGAGTTTATGTTGTTCAAAGCATTTAATGGATGTGTTTCTGTCCATTGTTAACTCATCTGATCTGATTTGTGAATTAAATACTTACATAGAACAAATTCTGGTCACAAAACAGAGGCAGAAATGTGATGTTTGATAATAGAACAATATTCTGTTTGTGATGATGGATCAAATTCTTTTTCAGATTTTTTTTTACTTCAGTTGTTTTTTTTTTTTTTTGTTTCAGCAGAAGTTGTTCTGCAGCAAATTCTGAAGGAACATAAGATCAGTCTGAGGCAGAGATGTGAATGTGTGACTGAAGGAAGTGATGAAACAGGAAGTAGAGCCCTCCTCAACAGGATCTACACTGATCTCTACATCACAGAAGGACAAAGTGAAGAGGTTAATACCCAGCATGAGGTGAAGCAGCTGGAGAGAGCTGCCAAGAGCCAGAAGCTCCAAGGCTCTCCAATCAGGTGCCATGACATCTTTAAAGCCTTCCCTGACCAACATGGAGCCATCAGAGTGGTTCTGACCAGTGGCGTCGCTGGTGTTGGAAAAACCTTCTCAGTGCAGAAGTTCACTCTGGACTGGGCAGAGGGCTTAGAGAACCAAGATGTCAGTGTGGTGGTTCTGCTTTCGTTCAGGGAGCTGAACTTGATCAGAGATCAGCAGCACAGTCTTCTCTCCCTGCTCCATGTTTTCCATCCAACACTCCAGAAGCTCCCAGCAGAGCAGCTGGCTGGCTGCAAACTCCTCTTCATCTTTGATGGCCTGGATGAAAGCAGACTTTCACTGGACTTCAACAGCAGTCAGCTGGTTTCTGATGTCACACAGAAATCATCAGTCAAAGTTCTGCTGACAAACCTCATCAAGGGGAACCTGCTTCCCTCAGCTCTCATCTGGATAACTTCCAGACCTGCAGCGGCCAATCAGATCCCTCCTTCATTTGTTGCCAGGGTAACAGAAGTACGAGGCTTCACCGACACCCAGAAGGAGGAGTACTTCAGGAGGAGGTTCAGTGATGAAGAGCTGTCCAGCAGAATCATCTCCCACATCAAGACCTCCAGGAGCCTCCACATCATGTGTGGAATCCCAGTCTTCTGCTGGATCACTGCTACAGTTCTGGAGAACATGTTGACCTCAGAGCAGAGAGGAGAGCTGCCCAAGACCATGACTGACATGTACTCACACTTCCTGCTGGTCCAGACAAAGAGGAAGAAGAACAAGTACCATGGAGGACATGAGACAAGTCCACAGGAGCTGATGGAGGCTGACAGGGAAGTTCTTCTGAAGCTGGGGAGGCTGGCGTTTGAACATCTGGAGAAAGGAAACATCATGTTCTACCAAGAAGACCTGGAGCAGTGTGGTCTGGATGTCACAGAGGCCTCAGTGTACTCAGGAGTTTGTACAGAGATCTTCAAAAGAGAGAGTGTGATCTTCCAGAAACCAGTCTACTGCTTTGTTCATCTGAGCATCCAGGAGTTTCTGGCTGCCGTCTACATGTTTCACTGTTTCACCACCAGGAACTCAGAGGTGATGAAGAAGTTCCTGAGAGAAACATACAGTGAAACATCTCTAGAGGATTTCATGAGAAAAATCCTAGAGAAATCCTTCTCCAGTGAAAATGGCCACCTGGACCTGTTTGTTCGTTTCCTTCATGGCCTCACTCTGGAGTCCAACCAGAGACTGTTAGGAGGCCTTCTGGGTCAGACAGAGAACAGTCCAGGAAACCATCCAGACAATCATCAACAATCTGAAGGAGATGGACACTGATGAAATATCTCCTGACAGAAGCATCAACATCTTCCACTGCCTGGTGGAGATGAACGACCTCTCAGTTTTTCAGGAGATCCAAGAGTTTCTGAAATCAGGGAATGAACTGTCAGAGATCCAGTGTTCAGCTCTGGCCTTCATGCTGCAGATGTCAGAGGTTCTGGATGAGTTGGACCTGGAGAAGTACAACACATCAGATTCCGGGGAGACGGAGACTGGTTCCAGTTGTGGGTAACTGCAGAAAGGCTCGGTGAGTCCAGATCAGTGATGGCAGAGTTACTTTGAAAAAGTAACTTTAATCAGATTACTGATTACTCTTTCAAAAAGTAACTTGGTTAGATTACTGATTACGTGATTTGGAAAGTAACTAAGTTTGATTAAAAGTAACTTTTTTTAGTTACTTTCAGCATCTGAAAATTACATGAAGCTTTTTCAATGCTTATTTGCAAGTTATTTTATCATGGCAACATCAACAATGAATCTCCTCTTATAATGTTGAACTGAAGGGGAGATTGCTTAATGGTTACCAGTAACAAAAGAATCTGTAATAATTTTTGTGTGTTGCTTTATTGTCTGGAAACTCTAAACAGGATTTTAGGCCCCCAACCCTCCCTGCTCCAGACTCCAGGTTCTGTGTTACGGCTCTGCGTTTGCTGTCAGAGCACAGCGGTTCTCCCACTGCTTTACTGCTCTGATCACCTTCTGCACAGATTTGTGACACTTGTCTTAATATTATTGATTATATTGGCATTTAGTTGCACAACTAACTATTAACTATTGTTTATTTGAAACTATTCATAGTGCAATAAACACTATGAACAGTGTTTATTCACAGCATTCACAGCAAATATTACCTTGATATTAACAAAGACACAGCAGGACGGATCGTCCAGGAAATGATGGACAGGAACAGCCAAAGTAAAAGCCTCTGTGCTCCGTACAGCGGTGCATGAACCTGCTATTCGGCCCCTAATCGGCTCACAAGCAGAAACGGTCGCAGTGGGCCCAGCCATACACAGGGCCGCTGTGTGTGGGGAAGTTATGGCATTTCCAAGGGCCCCTGAACCAATAGTGGGGCCTCCATAATTGCATTTTCTAAAATTGTTTTTAGCAATAAAAATTAAATGTTTTCCCTCCCAGACCAAAAAGCTCACATTTGGCCTGAACCCCCTGGATCTGCATGAAATGGTTTGTTTCTGCTTGGAGCGCTTGATGGTGACGATGTTCAGCAGCAGTCAGAGGAAGAAAAGAACGACTGTCAGTTACTTTGCTGCTAAGAAAAATGATAGTTAGGTTGTTAGAAAATAGAGAAAGGTGAGAGTGTCAATTTGTAACCCAGTTTTCCTGACAAGCGGTTAGACTGTGAGATTATCATAGTTAACTTAGCTACAGTCTGTTTGCCTCCTTTTCACTAACATTTAAAGATTTAAGGAAAGAAATTATCAACATATTCATTTAACTTGTCCCTGTACCTTTTACCACTTAGCAACAGATGAGCAGCAGCTCTAACCCACGACCCTCCTGACCTCCTGAGTGAAATTAAAGCTGCAGTATCTCAGCTTTAATTTCAGCTTTTATACGTTTTTCATACTGTCATGATGTTGTGACTCTATGATATGACAGATAATCTGTTAAGAATCTGTTTCCTCTGCCTTCTCCCAGTACTATGTAGAAACATCCAATCAGAGGCAGGAGAGTTTTAGTGCTGTCAATCACTATCTCATGTGGCTGCTCATCCCTATGCTGCAGCTAGCATAGCCTGTTGTGAATGCTCATTCTAGTTAGCATAGCTACTAATGACAGCAGATAAACATTTTTCCTGTAACGCTAAGTCGTTTCTCCACCATAAGCACATTTAGCAGTGAGTGAATGAGGTTGATTGACAGCACTAAGACCCTCCTCCTGCTTCTGATTGGTTGTTTTGGTCAGAACGTTGCATTACTTTGGCCAGTAACAGTAGCTCAGGTGGAGGAGATTGATTGTTTTCACAGATTATCTGTCTAATAAAACCTGGTGACAGTTTTAACAAATGTGGAGAAATCATGTTGTTCTTTAAAGTTATTTACTGCAGCTTGAATAAAATGCAAACAGCATTTTTTGAGAAGTCTGGATTGCTTCATGCATATTTTGCATGTTGCCTATGTCTGTTGCTGGTGGAGAAACATTTCAGTAACTAAAACTAATAGAGAAACTATAAGCAGCCGACTTGCATACTGTATTCAGACTGTTGCATGTAAAATTCATGAGCAGTAAATATTGTGCTAGTATCAGTATTGGACCAAAGAAAACAAGGCTTTGAAATTGTGATGCTTTTCATGGGTCAAATAGACTCAAGAAATTGTAACAGCAGCTGCTTGGGGGGCCCAATTCAATCTTTGGTCATGGGGCCCAAGATTCCTGGCGGCGCCCCTGGCCAGAGATGAAGATAAACTTTCACACAGACTTGTTCACTGATGACGGCTGTGCAGCCCTGGATGGTCCAGATGGACGCAGTAGTGGATGGTGGTGGACGTCCACCACGTCCCAACACGGCTGTGACGTCAGCAAGGAGGTGGTGGAGTCATGCTGTGGGCCCAAACCATGGGGAGACAGAGAGCTGGTCGGCTCCTTCAGAGACCTGAAGGTGTGAAAATGACCTCAGCAAAGCAAATGGACTTTCTGACTGATCACTTTCTCTCATTGTTCAGAAAGAGCCGGAGCTTCTGTAGCAAAATCAGACATGAGAGGAGAAACAGAGCGAATGCTGTCCTAGATTTACAGAGAAACTCCTGTTTGAAATATAGGATCAGATCCAGTTCAGTGCTGCACCTCGAATACCAACAAGAGACTCCAAACGGGTCAAAAGCAGCAGAAAAACCTGAAAGTACAAGAACTGATTTACCCTCATCAACAGTTAAAAGAAGATCGTTAGGACTTTTAAAAGGGCAGCTTCAGAGCTGCTGCATTTAAAACCAAACTGAAACTTTTCACCAGTTTCATTCAGGTCAAGATAAGTCTGCAGTTCAGCATAAGCAACTTTCTCCAATACTTTGGATATAAATGATAATTTAGAGATAGTGCTGAAGTTTGATTAGACATTGAAATGGAGGTTCCTGTTTTTATGAGTGGATGGACCACAGCATGCTTCAGAGTGGAAGGAAAACATCCAGACAACAGGCAAGCATTAATGATTTAACAATACATGGGCCAATACAGTCTACAGAGTAACAGAAAACAATACAGCATAATGATCAGAAATATGTGTTTCACAGATCTCAGCCACATGGGAGTTAAGACCAAAAGCCAACACCAAGTCCAGGGTGTGTCCTTTGTCCCGTGTGGCGCCCGACACCAACTGAGTCACATTAAAAGCTTAAAAACTCTTTGGCTAGTGGCTTGGATCTACAGCAGACATGAATATTGAAGTAACAAACCATCAGAAAGTGATCATGTCTCAGTGATAGATCTGTCACAAAGTCTGTAAAATCCTGAAATTCTTGTTTCTCCAGCAATAAAATGCACATCTCCCTCCTCCCTCCATGGTTTATGTTTCTGTCGCTGCTGCTGACTGTGGCATAGAAACGGCGCTCACTCCAAAGTCACTTCTGTCAGATCCTCCAAAGCTCTGCTTCCATTTTGGGTAGAAAACCTGATGCAGTTTCTTCCTCAGTGAGATTCTGACACTGGGAGCAGGTTACTGGTTTCTCAGTCAGAAGCTGCTTGTAAACCTGAGACCAGCAGGTATCAGTCAGTTCTGGTGAATCTGAACTTTGGTTTGACCTCAATATGAGACGTTGCAGACAGACAGGAGGAACCAAAGTGTTTAGTTCAAAGCACATCTTCTGAAGTTGGGATCATTTTCCTCCAACATCTGGTTCCTGAAACCAGATGTTGGTTCCTGAAACCAGATGTTGGTTCCTGAAACCAGATGTTGGTTCCTGAAACCAGATGTTGGTTCCTGAAACCAGATGTTGGTTCCTGAGACCAGATGTTGGTTCCTGAAACCAGATGTTGGTTCCTGAAACCAGATGTTGGTTCCTGAAACCAGATGTTGGACTGGATTTTATTTCAGTGTCATTGTGAATGTCGGCTCCTCATTTTCAGCAGCAGAGCTATGAAGGCTGAAAAAGGTTATGATTTTGGAGAAAGTCTCATCATCATCAATATTTCCACTAAATAAGAGACAAAAATAAATAGCATGTTTGAAAGAGGAAAAACCTCTGAGACTCTGAGCTCAAAGCAAGATGCCAGAGAACACAAAACTAATTCATTTATATTGGACAATTAATTTAATTTCTTATAATTTGTTTGCTAAATACTTAATGAAATATATTTGTCCTATTTGGTGTTTGTTGTGAATGGCGTATACTCTCCACTGATCGAGTTAATTAGTCCCAGTTTGTCGTTTATTGAACGTTCAGAAACTCCAGCAGCTGTGATGAACCACAGCAAAGATAAACGAAGGTAAAATAACCTGAACAGGTGATCAACTCAAAACCTCTCCTTCCTTTTTACTCTCCGTCTCTCTTTGTTCTTTAAGCACACGTGTTGCCATGGCAACCACCTGAGCTGCGCAAGCGGAGCAGAGATTATGTTAAAACCTTCAGTCCATTCTGATGTTGGGTTTTCAGTCTTGATGTTTATGATGTGATTATTAATCAGCTCTCTGAACACAGCGGTGGTTGATGAGCTGATTTTAACTCCTGCTCTGCTAGTCAGTCGATCTTTGAGTCACTTTTTGTTGTTAGTGGAACCAAAACGCACTGAATTGTGCAACACCTTGTTGAAACAATAATTAGATTATTATTTTGCTGAGTCTTTAACTTGAACACGCTTTGTTGATTTATTTTAACTCTTTAATAAAGTTACAAAGCTTTTGGATCTTAGTGAATATTTGGATAACAGCATCAGAAGAGGACTTGCTGGTTTCAGCCTCCTGGTCGTGTTCAGTTTGTCACCGACTGCTGAGATCGACTCAAAACCTTCCCACAATCCATCACAACCGACATATTGATCTCCACTGCTTTAGACATTCCAGCCTCTTCCAGTTACTGGGAGAAGCTTCACTGCTTCAGCAGGAAAGATGCTGCTTCATGTGTGGAGCCACAGAGGATCATCTGATGGGAGACAGGAGGACAGCTCTGCTGGAAGCATCAGCTGCTTTTAGCAGAGCTGCTGGATCCATTCATGACCTTCATGATCTATGTTTCATATCTATAGTAGGGTGGAGGGGGCGTCTGTGGAGGAAACTGAACTTTCCTTCACAGACTGATAGAAGATCTTCAACATGTGGCTGCAGCTGAAGCTCCTGGTTTCCTCAGGAAGGAGAGCTTGGTGACTGTTTAGTGTCAGGAGTTCATCTGGATGTTGGATCCAGATGAAGAAGCTTTGATTACATTTACATCCAGCAGACAGTCAGATCCTAACATGGACGCCTGAAGATATTTACTGAGTTCTGCTGTTTTACTGCAGACGGTTTTAATCTTTAATAAAATCATTGATTGCTCAGATGAATTGTCCTCCTGTCCAGAGTCTCTCCTGCCTCTCAGTCATTGGCTGCTGGACACAGAGAGGAGCCATGATCCTAGAAGCTGCAGTTCCTCTAGAAAATGATGAATAGAAACTATTTTCTGATCATCACCATCTGCTCCACCATGTTGGGTCTGTTAGGATTTCAGCTCCACTGATTTCATCCGTTCCTTCATCTTCCAATGAGAATCATGTTTTAAAGTCATGTGATGAAGAGGTTCTGATCCAGATTGTTGCTGCAGCAGCCAAGATGGCCGCCGCTAAAACCTTCAGTTGTTCTGATAACATGAAGCCTGAACTATTTGGACCTGTTGCTCTGGTTCTCTACTAAATGGAGATTTAAACAGAACCAGAACCAGAACCATGATGTTAATTATGAAATGATCAAACTCAGTAAATTGATGTGAAGACCAGATGTTCATCAGATGATATCAATGTTATTAAATGTGATTTAATTAGAACTGACTTTATTTCTTCTCTAATCACAGACTTGGTGGCTGTGAACTCAGAAAGGCTGAATGTGAAGCTGTGGCTTCAGCTCTGAAGTCCAACCAACATCTGACTGAACTGGAAATAAATCAGATCCACATACAGGGAACCAGAACAGATTCTGGACTGAATCCTGTGTTTGAGATCCTGGAGAGTTCAGTCAGTAAAGTGAAGAGTCTGAGGTTTGTTTTCTCTATTTATCCTATAAAATCTTTCATTGATACTTTAATATTTATTTATTTTCACATTTATTCTGTTTTCTTTAAAAACAATTGCTCTCAAAATGTCAGAATATAATTTCTAAAATCTTTTGCTTTATAAATAAATTATTTTACTTTTCAGACTTTGAGAAAATTGATCTTTATTTTTGACTATAAATGTTTTTGGACTGATGAACAAAAATAAGTTTAATGATGATAATTAATGATGGAGATGTTTGAGTTTGTTCTGAGAAACATTCAGATGATCAGATTGATTGATTTCTCATTTCTTCTTCACATTATAATGAAAAGTTCCTTCAGATTAAAACCAGAACCAGACAAGTTATGTTTGTAATAAAAGAAACTATAATATGAATAAAAACTATCAGCAGCAGCCGGTTCCTCCAGCTCAGCTTTGTCCTGAAGCTGTGGTTCTGTTGGACCGGGTCAGAGAAGAACCGTCTCTTCAGTCTGACAGCTGACAGTCAGTTGGAGCCTCGTCTCTCTGAGCTCAGAGACGCTTCATCAGGTCACTGATTAGAAACTTTAGAGCTGATTCAGATTCCTCCATCAAGTTCCTGATGATCAGAATTGATCAGAATTGATCAGATCTGAGCGTGACGGATCATCCCGGAAATGATGGACTAAAACTTACTTGATGTCGGACAAATTCTGTGTTTATGTCACTGATTAAGCCCAAAGTCGCAATAAATGGAACTGAGAACCTGATCACCAGCAGAGCAGCGCCACCTGGTGGCTCAACAGAGTCACAGGTTTCCTCCTGATTCCTGAGATAAAACAACCTTCACTTTGATTCTGATATGAAACTATTTTAAAATTTGAAGTCCATTTTAATTCCCGACCAGAACCACTGAAGGCCCGACTGAAACATTCTAACAACACGTCATAATAACATGTTCTGGTTCTGCTGGTTTGGACTCTATAAACCAGTTTTACTGGATCAGATATTAAACATCAGCTCATCATGTTTCTGGGACTTTTACATTCAGTGAAATTAATTTTCTACATTTTATTATTAATTTGTTCATATTTCAGTTTTAACCTGCATCCTGTTGGCTTCAGCTCACATCTTTTATTCTTTATCCAGGTTGATGGGACTGCAGGTTTGTCAGAGATCAGCTGTTCTTCTCTGGTCTCAGCTCTGACCTTTAACCCCTCCCATCTGACTGAACTGGACCTGAGCATCGAACGACCTGAAAGATTCTGGAGTGAAGGAGCTCTGTGGTTTTCTACAGAATCCTGAATGCAGAATACAACGATTAGAGTAAGAAACCATGGTCTAGTTAAAGTTTCTCTGTTTTATAAAAGCACAAGCAGTTCCTCCTCCCACCATCACATTCAACCAATCACAGCCTTCATTTCACAGACACCAACCACACCTGCAGAGAGAAGGTCAAAGGTCAGATTGGAGACTAAAGGCTGATAAAACTCTGATATTAGGATCATTAAATGTCTTAATATCTACAAACAATCAGATCTAAAATCTGATCAAATGTCTTTATGTCCAAGACAGACTGAGGCTTAATTCACTAAATAATGATGTTCATCCACATCTCTGACCTTCTGATCATAAAGGATCAATAAACCATCATTGATAAAAGCACAAACTTTATTAACCTGTAAAGATGAACAGATGTAGAAACATCAGGAATCAGTTTGACATTTAAAATGAATCTGAACTGAAATATTAGAGTTTGTCCAACAGAAACAGTTTCATTTTAATGCAGCAGCATCAATTTAAGTAAATTATCTGCAGATATGATGGAAACATTTTATAACCTGTGTGAATAAATGTGAGGTGAACAAAGTATTCCCTCCCTTTCCTGGTTATTTCTAATAATGTCTGAGGTGAAGCAGCAGGAATCCTGTGAGTTTGTGACAGATGCAGCAGGAAGTTGTGACGCTGACAGGAAGCTGGATGGACGCACGGTGGGACAGCGGATAGCAGAGCAGCTTTATTTCTACACAACTTTAAACAGCCACAGGACCAAAGGAGACATGAAGCAGCAGTCACATGATCCAATAATCAGCCAATAATCCATCAATAGGAGATAATCATCAATACAACAGCCCTGGATCAATATAATAAGATAATCATACAGTCAGAATGAAGTAAATGGAAACAGAGCAAAATAATAATAAATTGATCAAATTCAAACAGACAAAAGTCAACATTTGGTTTGAAGCAGGAATTTATAATCAATCTGGGTTATTGATCCTCCAGGTAAATCAGTCAGTTCAGTTTCCACTCATGTGTTCATGTGTTTATGAATGAGTGAAGTGTAATTATTGCAGCTGTTGGTCCTCCAGATAAATCACTCAGTTCCACTCAATAGAAGGTCAAAGGTCACTGTGGAAATGAGCTGCTGCCATTAAATCACTGCAGCATTCATTAACAGCTCTAATGTCACACTTTGGTTCTGAAAGTCCATTTTAATTCCCGACCAGAACCACTGAAGGCCCGACTGAAACATTCTAACAACACGTCATAATAACATGTTCTGGTTCTGCTGGTTTGGACTCTATAAACCAGTTTTACTGGATCAGATATTAAACATCAGCTCATCATGTTTCTGGGACTTTTACATTCAGTGAAATTAATTTTCTACATTTTATTATTAATTTGTTCATATTTCAGTTTTAACCTGCATCCTGTTGGCTTCAGCTCACATCTTTTATTCTTTATTCAGGTTGAGGGACTGCAGTTTGTCAGAGATCAGCTGTTCTTCTCTGGTCTCAGCTCTGACCTTTAACCCCTCCCATCTGACTGAACTGGACCTGAGCTGGAACAACCTGAAAGATTCTGGAGTGAAGGAGCTCTGTGGTTTTCTACAGAATCCTGAATGCAGAATACAACGATTAGAGTAAGAAACCATGGTCTAGTTAAAGTTTCTCTGTTTTATAAAAGCACAAGCAGTTCCTCCTCCCACCATCACATTCAACCAATCACAGCCTTCATTTCACAGACACCAACCACACCTGCAGAGAGAAGGTCAAAGGTCAGATTGGAGACTAAAGGCTGATAAAACTCTGATATTAGGATCATTAAATGTCTTAATATCTACAAACAATCAGATCTAAAATCTGATCAAATGTCTTTATGTCCAAGACAGACTGAGGCTTAATTCACTAAATAATGATGTTCATCCACATCTCTGACCTTCTGATCATAAAGGATCAATAAACCATCATTGATAAAAAGCACAAACTTTATTAACCTGTAAAGATGAACAGATGTAGAAACATCAGGAATCAGTTTGACATTTAAAATGAATCTGAACTGAAATATTAGAGTTTAGTCCAACAGAAACAGTTTCATTTTAATGCAGCAGCATCAATTTAAGTAAATTATCTGCAGATATGATGGAAATATTTTATAACCTGTCTGAATAAATGTGAGGTGAACAAAGTATTCCCTCCCTTTCTTGGTTATTTCTAATAATGTCTGAGGTGAAGCAGCAGGAATCCTGTGAGTTTGTGACAGATGCAGCAGGAAGTTGTGACGCTGACAGGAAGCTGGATGGACGCACGGTGGGACAGCGGATAGCAGAGCAGCTTTATTTCTACACAACTTTAAACAGCCACAGGACCAAAGGAGACATGAAGCAGCAGTCACATGATCCAATAATCAGCCAATAAACCATCAATAGGAGATAATCATCAATACAACAGCCCTGGATCAATATAATAAGATAATCATACAGTCAGAATGAAGTAAATGGAAACAGAGCAAAATAATAATAAATTGATCAAATTCAAACAGACAAAAGTCAACATTTGGTTTGAAGCAGGAATTTATAATCAATCTGGGTTATTGATCCTCCAGGTAAATCAGTCAGTTCAGTTTCCACTCATGTGTTCATGTGTTTATGAATGAGTGAAGTGTAATTATTGCAGCTGTTGGTCCTCCAGATAAATCACTCAGTTCCACTCAATAGAAGGTCAAAGGTCACTGTGGAAATGAGCTGCTGCCATTAAATCACTGCAGCATTCATTAACAGCTCTAATGTCACACTTTGGTTCTGAAAGTCCATTTTAATTCCCGACCAGAACCACTGAAGGCCCGACTGAAACATTCTAACAACACGTCATAATAACATGTTCTGGTTCTGCTGGTTTGGACTCTATAAACCAGTTTTACTGGATCAGATATTAAACATCAGCTCATCATGTTTCTGGGACTTTTACATTCAGTGAAATTAATTTTCTACATTTTATTATTAATTTGTTCATATTTCAGTTTTAACCTGCATCCTGTTGGCTTCAGCTCACATCTTTTATTCTTTATTCAGGTTGAGGGACTGCAGTTTGTCAGAGATCAGCTGTTCTTCTCTGGTCTCAGCTCTGACCTTTAACCCCTCCCATCTGACTGAACTGGACCTGAGCATCGAACAACCTGAAAGATTCTGGAGTGAAGGAGCTCTGTGGTTTTCTACAGAATCCTGAATGCAGAATACAACGATTAATGTAAGAAACCATGGTCTAGTTAAAGTTTCTCTGTTTTATAAAAGCACAAGCAGTTCCTCCTCCCACCATCACATTCAACCAATCACAGCCTTCATTTCACAGACACCAACCACACCTGCAGAGAGAAGGTCAAAGGTCAGATTGGAGACTAAAGGCTGATAAAACTCTGATATTAGGATCATTAAATGTCTTAATATCTACAAACAATCAGATCTAAAATCTGATCAAATGTCTTTATGTCCAAGACAGACTGAGGCTTAATTCACTAAATAATGATGTTCATCCACATCTCTGACCTTCTGATCATAAAGGATCAATAAACCATCATTGATAAAAGCACAAACTTTATTAACCTGTAAAGATGAACAGATGTAGAAACATCAGGAATCAGTTTGACATTTAAAATGAATCTGAACTGAAATATTAGAGTTTAGTCCAACAGAAACAGTTTCATTTTAATGCAGCAGCATCAATTTAAGTAAATTATCTGCAGATATGATGGAAACATTTTATAACCTGTGTGAATAAATGTGAGGTGAACAAAGTATTCCCTCCCTTTCTTGGTTATTTCTAATAATGTCTGAGGTGAAGCAGCAGGAATCCTGTGAGTTTGTGACAGATGCAGCAGGAAGTTGTGACGCTGACAGGAAGCTGGATGGACGCACGGTGGGACAGCGGATAGCAGAGCAGCTTTATTTCTACACAACTTTAAACAGCCACAGGACCAAAGGAGACATGAAGCAGCAGTCACATGATCCAATAATCAGCCAATAAACCATCAATAGGAGATAATCATCAATACAACAGCCCTGGATCAATATAATAAGATAATCATACAGTCAGAATGAAGTAAATGGAAACAGAGCAAAATAATAATAAATTGATCAAATTCAAACAGACAAAAGTCAACATTTGGTTTGAAGCAGGAATTTATAATCAATCTGGGTTATTGATCCTCCAGGTAAATCAGTCAGTTCAGTTTCCACTCATGTGTTCATGTGTTTATGAATGAGTGAAGTGTAATTATTGCAGCTGTTGGTCCTCCAGATAAATCACTCAGTTCCACTCAATAGAAGGTCAAAGGTCACTGTGGAAATGAGCTGCTGCCATTAAATCACTGCAGCATTCATTAACAGCTCTAATGTCACACTTTGGTTCTGAAAGTCCATTTTAATTCCCGACCAGAACCACTGAAGGCCCGACTGAAACATTCTAACAACACGTCATAATAACATGTTCTGGTTCTGCTGGTTTGGACTCTATAAACCAGTTTTACTGGATCATATATTAAACATCAGCTCATCATGTTTCTGGGACTTTTACATTCAGTGAAATTAATTTTCTACATTTTATTATTAATTTGTTCATATTTCAGTTTTAACCTGCATCCTGTTGGCTTCAGCTCACATCTTTTATTCTTTATTCAGGTTGAGGAACTGCAGTTTGTCAGAGATCAGCTGTTCTTCTCTGGTCTCAGCTCTGACCTTTAACCCCTCCCATCTGACTGAACTGGACCTGAGCAGCAACAACCTGAAAGATTCTGGAGTGAAGGAGCTGAAGCTTCTTGTAAAGAATGTTCAGTAAGTAAATGTTTGTATTGAGTCCAGCTGCTGTCAGCATCTTGAACTAAACCAGTTCCTATCAAAGCAAAGCTCCAGTGTTCCCAGTAAAGCTGCAGCTTCTCAGTGGGAGGAGAATGGTTCAGGCTTCCTGATTGGACACAGAGACAGCAATCAGCCAATCAGAGGAGCAGCAGCTTGCTGTGTTGTTGCTGTGTCCATGTCTCCAGGACGTCCAGCTGGACTCCAGCGTCCAGCCGTCCAGCAGTCTAGAGACAGTGGTCCTCATTCATCAAACTGTGGCAGCAGCAGATCTGATCTCAGATCTGCTTGTTCTCTCAGTTCAACAGGAAACAACTGATCAGGTTGATGATGGTCACAGCTCTGAGATCAGTCTGACTGCAGCCTGGAAACCACTGGCTCTGATTTCACAAACCATCATTCATTTAGTCAGCAGCTGCTCTTTCTGCCCAAGTCCACTCCTCCCATCTGGACATGTGTCCTCCTGTCCTCAGTCTCATCCACATGTGTTCAGGGACAGCCTCCATGTTGCTCAGTCAGCTGATGTTCCAGCAGCAGATGAGATGTTCATCAGCAGCAGTTTGTGTCTAAATGCTGCAGCAGCAGCAGCAGCAGCAGCAAATCCATCCTCCAGTGTTGGAGCAGCAGTGAAGCCTTCAGGACTGTCAGCAGTTTGTTTCCACTGTGGACTTGAGTGGAACCTGCAGAGGAAGCAGACTGGATGCTGAAAGTGTGTGTAGGTGTGTGAGCTTGGAGCTCAGTGTTTTCACTGCAACACGTCAAGATGAGAGCTGAAAGGAAGCTGCTCTGATCAGGACTGAAGGCCCTGCTGCTGTTTCTACTGGATGTGCTGCGTCACTGACTGCTGCTGGAGAGAAGCTGGAAACTCACTGATCTGATCTGTGCGTCTTGCTTCTCTCTGCAGGTTTGAAATGATCTGTGTAAAGAAAAGAATCGTCTCTGTTTCCTGCTGATCCTCAGAAGCTGCAGCAGTTTGAGTCTAAAGAGACTGACTGGATCATGATGACCTTTGACCTGAGTGATTTCCTCCTGTCTGTTATTTTGTATCTTATATTGTTTTTCTCTTTGGTCGATGAAGATGAAATTGTAACTTGGCTCCATTTTGAGGCTTTATGGAGTTTTCATCTGAACTTGATTCAGTTTTTAAGTTGATAATTTTTCTCTGATTTATTTTCATATTATTGGGGTTAAAACATGAAGCAGAAATATGAAACATATTTCAGTTCAGCCGTTTCCAGGCTGCATGTTGCTTCATTTGAATCCAGTTTCTGATGTTTGTGCAGCTCTGGTCTTTCTATCTGCTGCTGTAAACGGCTCAGTGAGGAAATTATGCAACAAAACTTTTCCTGATGATTTTAAATCAAATATTTTAATTTTCTGGTATTTTCTGCTGAGCTTTCAAGACTCAATCCATGTTTGCATAATTACAGTATAATAATTTAATCGTTTTGAATTTTGCACCGCAAAATTTACCAAACGTTTTTCAAAAAACCTGAATGTACGACTAGTAAAAACTAAACTATAATCCTCTTAAAGTGATTAATTATTGTTTATTAATAAATTCAGGCTTGACCCAGTCAGCAGTGAAACTTATTTAAACTGTTTTACAGTTTATTTTATTTGATTCCATTCTTGACAAATGAGTAAAAGAAAGAGAAATATGACACTTTATTGTTAATATTCTTCCATAAAGTCCAGGATGTTGATCAGATGTCATAATTTCACAACAGAAAACATTTTGGACACTTTGTTACATTTTATTATATTAACACAGTTTTTTGCTTTTAATTGATCTGATCACCTGTTATTATACATAACATCAATTAAAAGTATTGTAAATAAAGCAATAAAAGTATTTTTATTTGTGATTTGATACATCATTTGTTTTTACAATAAAAGTATTAATTCAACTTATTCATTGGTAAATTTGTTGTTTTCTCTCCTTCCATTTAATGGCTTTAATTCCGCCCTTATTTTGAAAGGCCAGGGCCCGGCTTCCTTCCTTCCTTAGTTGCTGAACAGTTCATCTGCTTCTGAACAGTTCATCTGCTTCTGAACAGTTCATCTGCTTCTTAACAGTTCATCTGAACAGTTCATCTGCTTCTTAACAGTTCATCTGAACAGTTCATCTGCTTCTGAACAGTTCTTCTGATAAACAGTTCTTCTGAACAGTTCACCTGCTGCAGGTAAACAATGAGCTGAATCTCATCATGGATCAGAACCGCCTCATCGAACTCAGAGGTTCTGCCAGTTCAGTTCATCACAGAGTGATTCAAGCGGTTCTGAAGTTCTGGTTAGATTCTGTTTCCATGGAAACCTTCAGGTCGTTTTCTCTGCTTTGGTCTCTTTGCTCCCTTTAGATCCTGAAACATCAGCAACACCAAGCTGAGTTTTCCTCCTGTGCAGCTTGTGCTCCATCAGGCGCTTCTTGCTCCTGATTCTGTTGCTTTTCTTTCTGGACCGGATCTAGAAGGGAACCTGGAACCAGATGATGTGTTTGTGTTCAGACTGTGACCCTCATGTGGCCTGAAGTGGTTCCAGGCCAAAGTGAAGCTGTTTGCTGAGATCCAGCTCCGGGTTCAGAACCTTGTGGATCGCTGCCTCCGGGTCGGGATGGACCTCAGACTCCAGCTGAGACGTTCAGACATCTGGATGTTTGGTTGGTAAATGACGGCAGGATGGAGCTGCAGAAGATCTGAGGCCTTTTAAGGAAACCTCATGTGGAAAACCGTCAGCATGAAATGAAACTGAGAGCTGAAGAAGCTGAAACCCGTTTCTCAGCTGCTGGTCCGGTTTCATCCATGGAGACCCTCAGGAGTTCAGAGTTCGGCTCCCTCACAGTTTGCAGAACCAGAACTGAACAGTTTCTATGTTCTTATTGGGAAACATGGAGAGATGATGAACCTGAAAGGGGGCGGAGCTTCAAGCAGGTTTGACAGATGATTGGATGAATTACAGCTGGTGTTGTGGGGTCGGGGCCTGTGGTTCTGACCGTTTCCTGGTATCGGTGAGCTGGTTGCCATGGTGATCTGGTATCTGTTGGTTGTAGAAAGCGGCTTTGCTTTTTGAGTTTTAAAGTTTCCAGGTTTTTCCAGGTTTTTCTGGTTCCTGAACATCAGAAGGTCATGAAGAGGTTTTATTTTTCTGCTCTAATCTGGAAAAATCATTTCAGTCCAAACATGGAAACAAGAGCCGTCTTTGTTCTGACGTCACATCTCAAACGGGTTTTAATGGCTGAGAGGCTACCATGACCTCTGACCCCTCTGGGTGAAAAAGCTGCTTTTCTTATCAGGTGGTTAAAGTTGGCTAACTTCAGTTAAAACTGGAGACTCTGAGTTTACATGACAAATAAAAGAAACTGCATTGACTGTGAACTTGGGGCCGCCTGGTGGCCGCGGTTTGATAACAGTAATTAAAACTTGTCAACGTCTGATATAGCCTAGCTAAATGTTGTGACGTCATGCTAAATGTTGTGACGTCATGCTACATGGCTGCTACATGGCTGCAGTTGATTTGTTGTTTGCTGCTGAGCAAAATAATTTTGTGGCTAAAAAACAAACATTATTTTTACATCAATTTCTAAGTTATGAGAAACTTCAGTTAAAATCATTTGAAGGCTCAGAATCGACCCGGTACCGGTACCGGTCCACATTCTCAGGGCAGAAAGACTCACCTGGTATAAATTACATTTTTAGCTGTTGGAGTAGCTTAAGATGAATTAATGAAAGAATGTCATGAATATGTGCGTATTGCTGCACAGATTGCAGTTTTCTGGCCGATCTCTGGCTACCGATCTTTAAGAAGCCTGACCTGCAGATTTTGATTTTGTCTGAAATGTCACTAAATATAGCAAGAAAGTCACTGAGTCGGCAACAGTGGGGTGAATATTGTTAGCTGTAAACCTGGTGGGCCGTCTGTCAGTCAAACCTGTCACTGCAGAGCAGAAGAGAACAGAGATGATTTATAAACCTTTGCTGACGAAGACAAGATCAGGGGATAAGATGGGCTTCACATGTAAGTATCAGCAGATCATGATCCCCCAAAATGAAGAAAATTGACGCCCAGAAATCAACTGGTTGACAATCAGTCGGCCAATAAATGTTTCCTATTATACATGTATATAATGTAAACAGCGCTGCCAGAGATGCAATAAGTTCATAGCAGGCATGTGAATGATCTCATGATCGGACTCCTGATTGCAGCCGGTCCACATTGTTAGCAGAACTATCGGGCCCCAAAACCACATTTAGCTTAGGGCCCCATGGAGGCTTGGGCCGGCCCTGCAAACGACGGTGCATGAAATTAATGTTTCTAGAGTTATGTTAATTCCATGTATTTTCTACTGCATTATAATGTTTTGGATGTTTCAGTCTGTGACTGTTGGTATTTTAAAAATGACTTTAAATTGTACATATTTTTTACAGTGTAGACGTCAGAAGGTGAGCTCCTCCTCCTCACCTGTATCAAGCAGAACCTGGACCACCTCACTGCGCATGCGCACACAATCAGCTGATACGTAAACTGAATTTTTTCCTTCAGTTTTGGTCTCCATTTAGTGGCGCAGACGTCTCAGCAGCAGATCCAGTGAGTACACACACTTTATATCAAACTGGTTCTGACCCGTTTTCAGGCTTTTCTCTGTTTCCGGGTCAGAGAAGTGAGAACAGACCGAACCTTTCAGTCAGTTTGAAACATCTGAGCAGCAACTTCCTGTGTTTAAATCTCATCTCTCTGTTTGTGTAAAAGTGGTTTAATGTCAGATATTTTATTGCGCTGCTGTCATTTAAAGCTCTGAATAGAAAGTTCGTCACTAACTCTGGAAATAAACGTCTTTATGTTTTGACGCCTGTTAGACATTATGAGCTCAATGTTGATCAACAGGTTTGTTCTGCCAGTAGAGGCTCATGGGAAATGTAGTTGAACTCTTCTGACTCCAGAACCTGTTAAAGTTGAAATACTGAAAGTTTTTAACTTTATTGTTTTCTTTAAGCCTAAAAAATCCATCTGAACTATAAACTGTAAATATTTATTCCACAAATCAAATGAGGATTTTAGACGCTTCTGTTGGAGATGAAAACACACAAGTCATGTGACTGTTAATAGAAAATGAAACTAACTTTGTTCTTCACATCAGGCTCCATTTTGAGACGGAGGACAGAAATAACTTGTTGTTTTAAGACATAAAAGTTTAGTTATTATGTATAGAACATAATGAAATTGGAGTGGTGCCCTCAGTGATCAATAGATGAATCAATAAAGTCTTCATCAGTCCTTCGGTGCAGCAGGAGGGTGTGGGTGTGTCTGCAGGGGGCAGAGAGGATGGAAGGTGGACAGATTGATGTCTCAGCTCTTGGGGAAAAGCTGATCTTTATCCATAAAGTGGTTGTTCACTTTGTGTATTTGTAACGTTTCCCAGACGGTAGCGAGACAAACAGTTTGTGTCCAGGGTGTGTGGGATCAGCAGCAGCAATACAACTGGCCTTCCTGTGCAGTCTGCCAGTATATGTTAGGTTCAGGTTCAGTAACTGAGTCCTCCTGATCCACTGGGCAGTTTTACCACCCGGGGCAACTCCTTTTGTCCTGCATGGTGCAGCTATTGTAGCACCCAGTCATGCTGCCTTTGAGATTTCAATTTGATATATAGACCACATTATAAATACAATTTATTAATAAAAAAAAAACAAAATATGATACCAGCATTCTGTTCTCTAAAATGATTTTTTCAGTCTAGTTTATGGTTTTACATCGTAGATATAAATCAGAAACTTTATAGTTTGTCCAATTAGTTCTGTTAACTTTTGTGTGATTAACTGAAGGCAATATTAAAGTGTCTTTCAATGAGTTTTACAATTTTTAATATTTTTACAATTTTCATAACTGTAAATATTACATGACATTAATGTTTCTAGAGTTATGGTAATTCCATGTATTTTCTGCTGCATTATAATGTTTTGGATGTTTCAGTTTGTAACTGTTGGTATTTAAAACAAGTGACTTTTACATATTTTTTACAGTGTAGCCATCAGAAGGTGAGCTCCTCCTCCTCACCTGTATCAATCAGAACACCTGCAGCGTCTCCATTTAGTGGCGCAGACGTCTCAGCAGCAGATCCAGTGAGTACACACACTTTATATCAAACTGGTTCTGACCCGTTTTCAGGCTTTTCTCTGTTTCCGGGTCAGAGAAGTGAGAACAGACCGAACCTTTCAGTCAGTTTGAAACATCTGAGCAGCAACTTCCTGTGTTTAAATCTCATCTCTCTGTTTGTGTAAAAGTGGTTTAATGTCAGATATTTTATTGCGCTGCTGTCATTTAAAGCTCTGAATAGAAAGTTCGTCACTAACTCTGGAAATAAACGTCTTTATGTTTTGACGCCTGTTAGACATTATGAGCTCAAAGTTCATCAACAGGTTTGTTCTGCCAGTAGAGGCTCATGGGAAATGTAGTTGAACTCGTCTGACTCCAGAACCTGTTAAAGTTGAAATACTGAAAGTTTTTAAACTTTATTGTTTTCTTTAAGCCTAAAAAATCCATCTGAACTATAAACTGTAAATATTTATTCCACAAATCAAATGAGGATTTTAGACGCTTCTGTTGGAGATGAAAACACACAAGTCATGTGACTGTTAATAGAAAATGAAACTAACTTTGTTCTTCAGATCAGGCTCCATTTTGAGACGGAGGACAGAAATAACTTGTTGTTTTAAGACATAAGAGTTTAGTTATTATGAATCTTAGTAGAAAAAACCAGAACAAAAACACTTGGAAACAGAGAATTAGGGGATAATAAGATAAAAATAAGATATTAATATTTTTCAGAATAAATTTATGATATTACCAGAATAAAGTTGTAATATTCTGATTTCATTCCAGTATTTTCATGTTTTCTTTTCTCAGTGTGTCCATAATACTCCATCATGTTAACCTGGTTTCTCTGATTATGGAAACCATAAAATGTGACACATCACTCCTTCCTCATCAGTCTGAGGTTCATCAGAAACTGAAGTTTCTCTGATCTGTGGAGTCAAACCAGATTTAAACTCAACAGATTTCCCTCTCTTCCTCCTCTCTGCTCTTTCTTTTCCAGTTGAACTTCTTGTTTCTCTTGCAGCAGTGAGAAACTTTTTGTCTCTCTAAGCTGCTGGGAAACTGATCAGATCTGCTGAAAGCTGATTGGATCAGATCAGATCAGATCAGATCTCTCCTCATGAGCTCCATGGATCACCTGATCCTCAAGTCTCTCTGATTGTTGGTCCGTCTGGAAAATATTCCTTCCACATATTCCTGCCTCTCTGACTGAACCTGCCTCTCAACAGGAGGACTGGCAGCCCATCTAAAGGAGGTCTGGACCCCAAAGGGTTCAGAACCGCTGCTTTAACTGAGCCCATCTGTTCAGGACCAACACATCACCACTTCATAGGAAATGTTCACTCCTTCATTCACTACATCTGACCTCACTCTGGATGTTTCTGCAGACCTGGAACATGATTCCAGTTTAGGTTTCAGACTCAGATCTGAAATGTTCTTCATAAAGTCAGAAGTTCTGCAGAAGGTTCTTGGATCAGCCAGCAGACATCAGAAGGTCATGAAGAAGTGAAGGAGAGAACAATTCAGACCCAGATGTTACCTGCTGGAATCCGGTTCCTCTGATCCTCTGAACACGTGATGGGAATCAACTTTCTGCTGACTGGATCACTGGGATCTGACTGGTACTGGTTTCTCTTTCAGACTTACTGAGGTCCAGAAGATGGAAGATTTGGACCTAAAGCAGGACCGAGCAGAACCTCCAGGATCCGTCTGTCCCTCTATGAGGAGTGACTGGTCCAGAGATAAACCTCCAGTCTTCAGTACTGAACCAGAACCATCAGACCCAAAGTAAGAAACCAGTTTCTACCTGATTCATGTGAATCCACACAGATTTATTTAATATTAACTTTTTTATCTTCAGCAAATAAATAAAAAGTTACTGAATTTTTATGCAAACCTAAAGCGAAGTAGACATGAGGAACGTCGGCCAATCAGGAGAGTTTTAATGAGGCTTCAGTGAGTCAGTGAGTCACTGGGACCAGTTTATATACTGGGAACACTGGGACCAGTCTGTATACTGGGAACACTGGGATCAGTTTATATACTGGGAACACTGGGACCAGGTGATCCAGGTCGGACGACGTCCCAGAACTTTATTTATTTTTATTTTTTTCTTCCTCCGAAGAGGTTTTGCAGCGCTAGTGGCTCGTATTTTTTACAGTAGGCAGACAGGAAGGAGAGCAAGGAGACGGGGGAAGACATGTGGCAAAGGTCGCCGGGACCGGGAGTCGAACCCGCGACATCCGCGTTGAGGACTGAGGCCTCCAAACGTGGGGCGTGCTTAACCCCTGCACCACGTCCCAGATCTTTAAACCTTCTGCTTCTCTGCAGCAGTTTGTGTTCAGATCTTCGTCAGTGTTTTTATCACAGAGTTTCTCAGGAATTGATTTGATCTGAATTATATTTTTGTGTTCCAGAGATCAGAACCACAGACTGAGAGCAGAACCTCCAGGATCCGTCTGTCCCTCTATGAGGAGTGACTGGTCCAGAGATAAACCTCCAGTCTTCAGTACTGAACCAGAACCATCAGAACCAAAGTAAGAAACCAGTTTCTAACTGATTCATGTGACTCTGCAGAAACCAACCAGGATTTAAAGTTTGATTTCAGCTTAGAAACTGATTCCTGGAGACCAAAACATCATTTTCAATCATTTTAGTTCTTTTCCCAGTTGTGATCTAAACTGGGCTTTGAGAGAACAGAACAAACTGTGGAGGAAAAACTAAATAGTTTCCTTTGTGTCTTTATGAATCTCTAGCAGCTTCCATGTTCCACTGAGGTCTGGAGCCTCATGTGTAAAACAGTGAGCAGTTTTCACACTAACATGGACAAATTTAGAAAAGTTCAGCGCACAAAACAATGTGGATGCATAAAGCCGTACGAATGAACAAACCTGCACAGCTTTCCTTTATAAATCCCAATTTGCAGGAAATAAAGCAGCTGCTGGTCCGACTGTCGCCACCATAAATACATAATGTAAATTAATATAAATACATATTAATGGATATTAATATGAATACATACTAATGTAAATTTGTATAAATAATTATTAATGTAAATTAGTATAAATACATATTAATGTAAATTAGTATAAAACCCAGAAGTCTGTCACCACCTGAACCAGTAAACATGGTTCAAGTGGTGTAGTAGCATTAGTATTTATAATAAATGTATATTTCTTATTTAAAAGGTGCTTTCGGGGCTCATATGGGCACTACACAAAAAATTTAAATATTTGAATGAAAAAATTTCAAATAAAATAAAAAAAAGAAATAAAGGATTTCAGATGGATCAATACAACCAGAGAAAGATCAATCATAACACCAAATATAATGAAATACTTCAACCCAGAGATCATCAGTGTTCTGAGGTTCTGTTCTGACTCAGCTTGTGGTACCAGGACAGCTCCAGCCTGATGTTAGTGAACTATTGCAGTGATGAAGAAATGTCTTCACAGAGGGAGGAAGAGGAGCAGCGTTGGTGAGGAAGAGCAGCCGTCCTGCTGTGCTTTGTGTCAGGAGGTTCTGACGGATCCGGTCTCTACCAGCTGTGGACACAGGTTCTGCAGACACTGCATCAGGTCCTACTGGGACCAGTCTGCTCCATCTGGACCCTCCTCCTGCCCCCAGTGTGGAGAAAGACCCAGAACAGCAGCTGGACTGCTGACAGCCAATCAGAGCAGCTGTGCTCCAGGTGAGACTGAACTCCTCCAATCAGAGCTTCCTTCTGTTGTCTGTTGATCCAATTCAACGTCTTTAGTTGGGATTTGGAAATTCAAGGTTTTATAAATCTTCCTGTCAACTAAATCTCTGTATTTCCAGCTGGTGTAAATGGTTTTGCTTTAAAGTGACTCTGTTCTCAGCTCTTTGTGCTGATTGCATTAAAACTGAACATCTTATTAAATCTGATGTTGATGCATGAACTAGGCAGCCTAGTACTGCACTAGTGACATGCTGGGAGACTAACATTGTATTATGGAGGTAAAAGTCAGTCCCAGGGATCTTTAGATACAAATTCACCACTTTATTCAGTTCTGACTAGATGAATAGCAACAGAATCAGTAACTCCAAAGGAAACGGCAACAGTGATTACACAGCACTCAAAAAACTTGTATGCTCTTCTGAATTCAACACCTGCCTGTGACCTGTTGCCCCCTGACTCAGATTCTTGAGCCTATAGCGCCATCTAGTGACCAAAGAGGAAATGTATCACATATTTGGGTCCTGCAGTGCATGGAAACAAGAAGGTGGAAAAAGCAACTGCTGAGAGAGAGAGAAGGAAAATTGGAGTCAGAAACCTTTATTTACTCTGATTTTATAGCACAGATTACAGTTTATATGTTCATATATATAACATGTAATACAATTTAAAGTAAATATAATTTATTTGCCCTTCTGTTAAATCCAAATGAAATCATTAGACGTCACATCATGTCTGAAAACATGATGTGATGCTGATTACATTTAAACCGGCCCAAGGCATAAATTAACTAAGATAATATCAATGCTGCCAAATTTGATATAATGGTTTCAGCTTAGATAAAGTAAAAGATTATAAATGGTTTAAACATTTAAATTTAAGATTTTAAGGAGCTGCCAAGTTACTTTTAAAAGTTTAAAGAACAATCTTCATAGTTAGATTGTTTTGTTGCTACAGCTACAATCTGCTCTCAGTTTTATCTTAAAATTTTAGCTGTACATTAATGCATCTTAGTAAACTACAATTACATTTGACTGCTCAGCCAGTTAAACTAAGCCACCTCTCCCAGATTTCATTAAGTCTATGGTGACATGCTAAATTAAATTTTTCTCAAGTCCTCATAGAGCATTGGACCGGACCTGCGTGATGAGCTAGACCTGCTGCACAGCGCATCTCTGCTACTGGATAAAAAGGGACAAACAAACAGGAGATTTAATTTATGTGGCTTTAGTAGCTTTATTATTTTGTGTCTGTTGAGTTTTTAATAATTGTCGCAGAAACTGCTTTGGTTGCCCAAGCTGTATAGGCCAAGTTGTTCTGAACTCCGCACGGCCGCAAATCAACTCTACCTGATTTTAAGTAGGCAAAGCATTTGTTAAGCTTTGTGTTGCCGCAAAAAAAATTTGCTAAAATAAAAAAATAAACCATCGCGCTTTGCTAGTCAAGAGGCGAGTTGAAGGCTCATCTACAGGCTGAACCACCGGTTCACTAACCCACCGGCTAACCGGGATCTCAAACTTTATCGACACAGAGTCAGCATGGTGAGACGTAAACACATGTCACACATAATGCCTTGTTCATAAAGAAATATTCTCAGTGCGCACCTCTAAAAGTTTACCTGTGAACACTGAGAGCAGTTCAATGAGAACATTTGCAGTTTCTTTAACGCAGAAGATACGCTTGCATTCCGGCTTATTAAAAAAAAAGATCTTTAAAAAACATTTTATTTTCTTTCTAATAAAAATAAAAATGCCAAATGCTTAACCTGGCAGGTGGGCACGTAAAGCATGGCGGCCTGCCAGGCCTATGATACACTGGAGGAAACCCTGTAATAATTCCAATAATCTATTGTTTACTTCAAAAGAACGAAATCAGTCCCATGTCATTTTCAAACTACGACTCTTTGAAAATGTCCAATCCAGTCTTTGACAGAGAAATAACATTTTAAATATGAGCACTACCAGATACATTGAGCAGTTTCTCTGACAGATTAGAGCTTTTCTTCTAGTCTAGATTTTCTTCATTAAGACTGGAAAACTCCAGGAGAAAACATTTTTCCTTTTTTCTATCTTCTGAAGCTGCTGTTTATGGGAGAAGTTCAGATAGAAACTAAAATGAGGACATGGTGACATGATGCAGAAGAGTTTATGTTGCTCATAGTATTTAATAGACGTATTTCTGTCAGTGTTTACTCATCTGATCTGATTTGTGAATTAAATACTTACATAGAACAGATTCTGGCCACTAAACAGAGGCAGAAATGTGATGTTTGATTATAGAACAATATTCTGTTTGTGTTGATGGATCAAATTCTGTTTCAGATGGGTTTTTTAAGTTCAGCTATGTTTTTCTTTGTTTCAGCAGATGTTGTTTTACAGCAGGTTCTTAAGGAACATAAGATCAGTCTGAAGAGGAGATGTGAATGTGTGACTGAAGGAAGTGATGAAACAGGAAGTGGAACCCTCCTCAACAGGATCTACACTGATCTCTACATCACAGAAGGACAGAGTGAAGAGGTTAATACTCAACATGAGGTGAAGCAGCTAGAGAGAGCTGCCAAGAGCCAGAAGCTCCATGACTCTCCAATCAGGTGCCATGACATCTTTAAAGCCTTCCCTGACCAACATGGAGCCATCAGAGTGGTTCTGACCAGTGGCGTCGCTGGTGTTGGAAAAACTTTCTCAGTGCAGAAGTTTACTCTGGACTGGGCAGAGGGCTTGGAGAACCAAGATGTCAGTGTGGTGGTTCTGCTTTCGTTCAGGGAGCTGAACTTGATCAGAGATCAGCAGCACAGTCTTCTCTCGCTGCTCCATGTTTTCCATCCAACACTCCAGAAGCTCCCAGCAGAGCAGCTGGCTGGCTGCAAACTCCTCTTCATCTTTGATGGCCTGGATGAAAGCAGACTTTCACTGGACTTCAATAGCAGTCAGCTGGTTTCTGACGTCACACAGAAATCATCAGTCAAAGTTCTGCTAACAAACCTCATCAAGGGGAACCTGCTTCCCTCGGCTCTCATCTGGATAACTTCCAGACCTGCAGCAGCCAATCATATCCCTCCTTCATTTGTTGCCAGGGTAACAGAAGTACGAGGCTTCACCGACACCCAGAAGGAGGAGTACTTCAGGAAGAGGTTCAGTGATGAAAAGCTGTCCAGCAGAATCATCTCCCACATCAAGACCTCCAGGAGCCTCCACATCATGTGTGGAATCCCAGTCTTCTGCTGGATCACTGCTACAGTTCTGGAGAACATGTTGACCTCAGAGCAGAGAGGAGAGCTGCCCAAGACCATGACTGACATGTACTCACACTTCCTGCTGGTCCAGACAAAGAGGAAGAAGAACAAGTACCATGGAGGACATGAGACAAGTCCACAAGAGCTGAAAGAGGCTGACAGGGAAGTTCTTCTGAAGCTGGGGAGGCTGGCGTTTGAACATCTGGAGAAAGGAAACATCATGTTCTACCAAGAAGACCTGGAGCAGTGTGGTCTGGATGTCACAGAGGCCTCAGTGTACTCAGGAATTTGTACAGAGATCTTCAAAAGAGAGAATCTGATCTTCCAGAAACCAGTCTACTGCTTTGTTCATCTGAGCATCCAGGAGTTTCTGGCTGCAGTCTACATGTTCCACTGTTTCACCACCAGGAACTCAGAGGTGATGGAGAAGTTCCTGGGAGGAAAATACAGTGAAACATCTCTGGAAGATTTTATGAAAAAAATCCTAGAGAAATCCTTCTCCAGTGAAAATGGCCACCTGGACCTGTTTGTTCGTTTCCTTCATGGCCTCACACTGGAGTCCAACCAGAGACTGTTAGGAGGCCTTCTGGGTCAGACAGAGAACAGACCAGGAACCATCCAGACAATCATCAACAATCTGAAGAAGATGAACACTGATAGTATCTCTCCTGACAGAAGCATCAACATCTTCCACTGCCTGGTGGAGATGAAGGACCTCTCAGTTTTCCAGGAGATCCAACAATTCCTGAAATCAGGGAATAAACTGTCAGAGATCCAGTGTTCAGCTCTGGCCTTCATGCTGCAGATGTCAGAGGTTCTGGATGAGTTGGACCTGGAGAAGTACAACACATCAGAATCCGGGAGACGGAGACTGGTTCCAGTTGTGAGTAACTGCAGAAAGGCTCGGTGAGTACAGATCATTCCAGATGATATAGTTATTTTGAAAAAGTAACTTTAATCAGATTACTGATTACTCCTTGAAAACGTAACTTAGTAACTGATTACGGAATTTAGAAAGTAACTAAGTTACATTGAAAGTAACTTTTTTAGTTACATTCAGCAGCTGCTAACAACGCTCTGCCACATGTGAAAATTACATTGATCTTGATCTTTTCCAATGCTTAATTGCAAGTTACTTTATAATGCTAACATCAATAATGTATCTCCGTTTATAAGGTTGAACTGAAGGGGAGATTGTTTAATGGTTACAACAGCACAAAGAAACTGTAGAAATCTTTGTGTGTTGCTTTATTGTCTGGAAACTCTAAATAGGATTTTAGGCCCCCAACCCTCCCTGCTCCAGACTCCAGATTCTGTGTTACGGCCCTGCATTTGCTGTCAGAGCACAGGGCTTCTCCCACTGCTCCACAGCTCAGATCCCCTTCTGCTCAGATTTGTGACACTTGTCTTAATATTAATGATTATAATATCGTTTAGTTGCACAACTTTACGGACTCGTTCATTCATGGCTGTTTTCACATTTATTACACAATTCAGTCTTTTTTTTTTTTTTAGTTTTCTGGAGCGCAACACAAAGCTATATGTCATACAAGAAATGCTGGGGCTTATTATGTGTCTCTGCTTATTTCCAAACCCAAATGAATGACTTCATGTTCAAAAACAAGCCCAAAACCGTGCAACCCACGACTCATTAAATTTGTAAGCGACTTTAAAAAAAACAAGCCCAAAGTCTCTTATAATAATCGTGCTTGGCGACAGAAACTCAATAGTTCCTGTTTTTCTAGCAATAAAATGCGCATGTCGATCCATTTCTGTTTGCTTCATCTAATTGTTGGATAGAAATGGTGGTCGCTCCACAAGACGCGTAGAGGAAATAAAATTAAATTAGGAAAGAAAATAGTAGCGCACTGTGTTTTGGATAAGTAACTTTAATCTGATTACTGGATTTTGAAAAAGCAATGTGTAACTGAAAAAACTGGTTCGACATCATTAACACTTCACTGACGTTGGACTCTGACTCTGTCACTCTGTTACAATGAATGCTGTGTGAAAGCAGCATTCCTTGTTGCACTGGTTCTTCTTCATTGCACAGACTTCTTCTGGTTGTTTTTGGCCTTTACTTCCTTCATTCTTTGTACTATTTCAATCATCTAAACTTTCAGCTTCTCCAGGACAACATTGCTGCAGATTTTAATATTTAGTGGTTTTTAAAAATATTCCACTTTTTTTTATCAGTCTTTATGTATAGAATTCTATAAAACTATTTTTTCTGAAAGATCCAATCAATCAGACACATTTTAACTTCACTCATTGGGCTGCTACCCCATAATTCACATTTTTGGATCTTTCGCTCTTTTTTTTTAAATAAAGTAACTGTTTAGGTTTGATGGAAACTTGGACCATTAAAATAAACTCCTGCATCAAAGTTGTTGCCCTTTAATCTAGTTGGAAACTTTGTGAACCAAGTTTTCTTCTGCTCACTATCTTCCTCTGAGTTTATAAATGAGAACAACATACATGAACTTTTCCGTAACCTCTGTGTGCTGCAGCCAGTCTTGGTCAAAATTCTCTTGCAAGAGATTTTCAATCTCTGTGGGATTTTCCTGGTGAAATAAAGGTTAAATAAATAAATTATTGATTGCTGTCTGCTTTCAGAAAAAGTAATTTCTGGAGGAGTCCTGGTTTCTGTCAGATCCTCCCAAATTTCTGAAAACTCTGCTTCCAGAGCTTGAACCATTTTCCTCATCAACACTTCATCTGCAGCATTTGTTGAAGCTGTTAATGTCCTCCATAAAGACCTGGAGAGACAAGAGCTTCAACACACTAAAGTCTAGACCAAAGATGCCCAAACTTTTTGAGACTAGGATCTACTTTGTCTCTCACCAGCCAGCTGATATCTACCACTCACCCACAAAAATTGTAAATGAAACTCTATCAACTTATTTTATATGCAAATATACATCAGTTATAGCAAACTCATCGAAGTGATAGAAAACCTGCTGTAGTTTCTTCCTCCGTGAGACTCTGACACTGGGAGAAGGAAACCTGCGGCCAGCAGGTATCAATCAGTTATGGTAGATCTGAAATTTGGTTTGATGACTTCAATATGAGACGTTGCAGACTGACAGGAGGAACCAAAGAGTTGGGTTAAAAGCTCATCTTTTGTAGTTGGGATGTTTTTCTTCCAACAGGTTCCAGAAGAATCACCTCAAACCAGAAATTGATTGCATTTTATTTTGATGTCATTTGTGAATGTCAGCACCACATTTTCAATAGCAGAGCTATTAAGATTGAAAAAGGTTATCATTTTGGAGAAAGTCTCATCAATATCAATATTTCCAATAAATAAGAGAGAAAAATAAATAGCATGTTTGAAAGAGAAAAACCCACTCAGACTTTGAGCTCAAAGCTCACATAATTGTTGCAGCAGGAGCCATTTGCTTGTTAAAAAGTTAAAGAAATATATTTGTCGTATTTGGTATTTGTTGTGAATGATGTATACTCACAAACGAACAAGGTATTTAGTCCAAGATTGTCATTTATTGAGAAACTCCAGCGGCTCATAATGATAATTTTGAAATGATCAAACTCAGTAAATTGATGTGAAGACCAGATGTTCATCAGATGATATCAATGTTATTAAATGTGTTTATATAGATGATGTGATTTAATTAGAACTGACTTTATTTCTTCTCTAATCACAGACTTGGTGGCTGTAAACTCAGACAGGCTGAATGTGAAGTTGTGGCTTCAGCTCTGAAGTCCAACCAACATCTGACTGAACTGGAAATAAATCAGTTTTACATATTTGGAACCAGTACAGATTCTGAACTGAATCATGTGCTTGAGATCCTGGAGAGTTCAGTCAGTAAAGTGAAGAGTCTGGGGTTTGTTTTCTCTATTTATCCTACAAAATCTTTCTTTGATACTTTAATATTTATTCATCTTCACATTTATTATGTTTTCTTTAAAAACAATCTGCTCTCAAAATGTCAGAATATAATTTCTAAAATCTTTATATATAAATTATTTTCCCTTTTCAGATTTTGAGAAAATTGATCTTTATTTTTCACTAAATGTTTTTGGACTGATGAACAAAAATATGTTCAATAAGTGAAATGATGATAATTAATGATGGAGATGTTTCAGTTTGTTCTGAGAAACATTCAGATGATCAGATTGATTTATTTCTCATTTCTTCTTCACATTATAATGAAAAGTTCCTCCAGAGTAAAACCAGAACCAGACAAGTTATGTTTGTAATAAAAGAAACTATAATATGAATAAAAACTATCAGCAACAGCCGGTTCCTCCAGCTCAACTTTGTCCTGAAGCTGTGGTTCTGTTGGACCGGGTCAGAGAAGAACCGTCTCTTCAGTCTGACAGCTGACAGTCAGTTGGAGCCTCGTCTCTCTGAGCTCAGAGACGCTTCATCAGGTCACTGATTAGAAACTTTAGAGCTGATTCAGATTCCTCCATCAAGTTCCTGATGATCAGATCTGATCATTACTGATCAGAATTGATCATATCAGTCCTTGTTTCCAGCTGTCCTCTGTCTCTGCTGTCCCTCCTCTGTTGGGATGTCAGCAGGTAGATGGACCACAACGTCTGCTTGTTGGTAATTGGCTGAGCCGTTGTCATAGCAACATGCAGCTAGACAGAAGGCAGCATAGCAGCTTCTAGACCAGGAATCTTCAAATCCAGGCCTCCATGTTTGGTGACCTGCAACCTTTAGATGTTTCTGCTTCAACACCTGCATGAAATAATGAATTGTCCCTCAGGACGCAGTCCGGTTCTCCAGAGTCCTGCTGATGACCTCATGATGGGACTCAGGTGTTGAAGGTTACAGGACGCCTGCCATCGAGGCCTGGAGTTGAAGATCCCTGGTCTAGACCAAACCAGAGGATAAGTTCTCCACATAGTTACTGACCCATAGTACAGTAAATACTTTAGAACAAAGAACTGAGAACCTGATCACCAGCAGAGCAGCGCCACCTGGTGGCTCAACAGAGTCATAGGTTTCCTGCTGATACCTGAGATAAAACAACCTTCACCTGGTTTCTGATATGAAACTATTTTAAAATTTGAAATCCATTTTAATTCCCGACCAGAACCACTGAAGGCCCGACTGAAATATTATAACAACACATCATAATAACATGTTCTGGTTCTGCTGGTCTGGACTCTATAAACCAGTTTTATAAACCATTAAATTAAATGTTTCTGGAACTTCTACATTCAGTGAAATTAATTTTCTACATTTTTATTATTAATTTGTTCATGTTCAGCTCACATCTTTTATTCTTTCTTCAGATTTGAGTACTGCAGTTTGTCAGAGATCAGCTGCTCTTCTCTGGTCTCAGCTCTGAACTCCAACCCCTCCCATCTGACTGAACTGGACATGAGAGGAAACATCCTGAAAGATTCTGGAGTGAAGGAGCTCTGTGGTTTTCTACAGAATCCTGAATGCAGAATACAACGATTAATGTAAGAAACCATATTTTCTGATGTTTCTTATGTGAAAGTTTTATTGTCACTAAACTGCAGACAGATGGCTGACATTCTGATTCACTCTGAGGATAGTCATGGTAAAGTCGGCTTTCTTCTTCTATGGTTTGCTCCATTTCAGTTTTCTCTGTTTTATAAAAGCACAAGCAGTTCCTCCTCCCAACATCACATTCAACCAATCACAGCCTTCATTTCACAGACACCAACCACAAATGTAGAGATAAGGTCAAAGGTCAGATTGGAGAATAAAGGCTGATAAAACTCTGATATTAGGATCATTAAATGTCTTAATATCTATAAAATAATCAGATATAAAATCTGATAAAACAGCTTTATGTCCAAGACAGACTGAGGCTTAATTCACTTAATAATGATGTTCATCCACATCTCTGACCTTCTGATCATAAAGGATCAATAAACCATCATTGATAAAAGCACAAACTTTATTAAGCTGTAAAGTAGAACAGATGTAGAAACATCAGGAATCAGTTTGACATTTAAAATGAATCTGGAACTGAAATATTAAAGTTTAGCCCCACAGAAACATTTACATTTTAATTCCCTGGCAGTAGGGAGCACAGCAGAGTGGCTGAAACACAGGAAATGATGTCAGACATTCAGGAAGCAGCTAAAAGACCAGCAGCAGCATCTGCATCCTCTGTCGCTGAGAGATACAAGAACAATTGATTCCTTTACAAAGTCAGGGTATAAAAAATAAGAAAATAATTTTATTAATGCAATTCAGACTCCGTTCAGAAATACACTCTGAACTCCTCTGTTCGTCATCATTACAGGATGATCTCTAAACTCACATTTCTGTCAGAAATCCTCCAGAAGGTTGACCACCACCAATTAATAGCAGATTTGACAGAACAAAATATCTTAGAGGTTATACAATCTGGTTTAAAACATTTGCACACAATGGAATAAGAGGCATGTTTAGAGGAACCAAAGCAGAGGACAGACTGTTGGTCAGCACAGCCAGAAGCCAAGGCCCTGCAATGAGGAAGACTTTTAAATAATCCAGGAGGTGAATCAGGTGGAGAACCTGCTGGCTTTAAACGTCTGACCAACTTCTGCAGAGAACATAGAGGTCAGGTTCAAAGTTAGCAGAACAGGACACAGAGACTGAGGGGTCAAAGGTCACATCTGGACCCTGGTGGAGACTTTCTCTATCAAATGATGCAAATAGTTTCCACCTGCAGCAGGGTTCAAAACAGCCTATGTGTGTATGTGAGGGAGAGCAATAAAAAGAAATCAAGAAATTTAAATAAATACAAGGATTGTGAATGTTTGATCTAAAATTTAAAGATCTTCACCATTCACAGTTTTTAGTCATGACTCCAGCAGTTCTTTAATATCTGAAACAACACTTGGAATTAGTCTGTTTTTATCTGTGCTCAGTCCTGTGGTGCCATCTGCTGGCAGGACGACTGTCATGATCTAACCACATCAAACTGTGTTGTAACACACATGAATTTATTTAGTTACAGAAACCAGAAGCTTTTCATTTATGATTATTTCCCCAGGAGAGTCTGAAATATTTTCCAGATATGGTTCAGAGTAAAACCTGGAAAAGGAATATTTGTTATTGGCTCCATCTGTTTAACTGAATCAACAATGACCTTTGACCTGTTGGTCTTTAGTTCAATTTTACCTTGGATTTTTGGAGGAAGAGATGTGATGTTTGTTGTGAATAGGCCTGTCGCGATAAACGATAAGTCAATTAATCGAACGATAAATTAAAACTATCGACCTCATTGTAATTATCGACTATATCGTTTCTTCCTTCTTTTTTCTCTGACTGTTGATGACATTGAATGAAAAACGGCTCAACTCCGGTGCTCTCCACTTCCTCCCTTCCTTACTTCCTTAGTGTAATGCCCAGCGCGCGCTGCACGATGTTATGTCGCAGATTGTCAGCCCATTATCAAAACCTGAGAGACATTAGCCGACAGAAATCCTAGCTATAACGGTTCGATCGAAACCGTGTTGTGTCCAACAATGGACACAAAATAATAAGTAAAGTTCACTAATTTTGAAACCAGGCATTAATCAATTCCTTACTACAATCTACCTGCAATGCATGTGGCTAGCGTCAGTCTGACTGAATGAAAATCATTATAACTATTTAGGTCACGTTAACGGAGAACAGCTGAAAAGTTACCGGGTTTTCTGGTAGATATTTCGCTCCAACTCCTCCCCTAGTTATTTATATTTTCTTGAATGTTGAATAAACATTCATGTTGTTTCCGGTGTCAGCTGGACTTCGGGTTGCGCCGTGTCAGCTGTTCGGGATTCCCTCCGTGTTTCCCCTCAGAAAGCAGGAGGAGAATCCGCGCTTTCTGATTGGCTACCGGTCACATTCAACAGGCTGCGTCACTCTCCCAGTCTGGGCAAATCCTTGATTTAGATCGGAGCGGCACAACGATCTACCGTAACACACAACACTAGTGACAATCTCAGAACGAAGAACGTTCTAAGATTGTTGTTCGGAGTAAAAAATCCTGTAGTTTGAACTATTGCATCAGGCAGGCGGATGTCTTCTCTATTTAAATCTAATGATTACTGAAGGGCAATATACTATACAGACTTCATAATCTGCACTCTTTTGGTTGAATGCAGTGTTTATTTCCACTTTGGTTTTATGTTGTTTAGTTTTTATTCAAATTTTTTTTTGGTTTTGGTTTTTTTTTTTTTCCCTTTTATGTTAAAGTAAAGTGCGATTTCTTTGGTAGGAAATCGCACGTATTATTACTTAATTTCCATTAAATCAATGTAAAAAGGTCTTCAAACAATATTATCGTTTATCGCAATAATTTTTTGAGACTATTTATCGCCCAGCAAAATCTGTTATCGTGACAGGCCTAGTTGTGAATTAGTTCTTCTGTCCATGTTATCAGATTGGTTGTGATGCAGCATCCTGTGTAACAATATAACAAGTAGAATTAGTTCAGTTTTTACTCGTGTTCATGTATTTATGAATGAGTGAAGCATAATTAATGCAGCTGTTGAACCTCCAGATAAATCACTCAGTTCCACTCAATAGAAGGTCAAAGGTCACTGTGGAAATGAGCTGCTGCCATTAAATCAATGCATCATTCATTAACAGCTATAATGTCACACTTTGGTTATTAAAGTCCATTTTAATTCCCAACCAGAACCACTGAAGGCCCGACTGAAATATTCTAACAACACGTCATAATATCATATTCTGGTTCTGCTGGTTTGGACTCTATAAACCGGTTTTACTGGATCAAATAGTAAAAAATTCATTTATCATGTTTCTGGGACTTTTACAACCAGTGAAGTTAATTTTCTACATTTTTATTATTAATTTGTTCATATTTCAGTTTTAACCTGCATCCTGTTGGCTTCAGCTCACATCTTTTATTCTTTCTTCAGATTGATCGACTGCAGTTTGTCAGAGATCAGCTGTTCTTCTCTGGCCTCAGCTCTGATCTTTAACCCCTCCCATCTGATTGAACTGGACCTGAGCAACAACAACTTGAAAGATTCTGGAGTGAAGAAGCTCTGTGGTTTTCTACAGGATCCTAAATGCAGAATACAACGATTAATGTAAGAAATCATGTTTTCTGATGTTTCATATATGAAAGTTTTATTGTCACTAAACTGCAGACAGATGGCTGATATTCTACTGATTCACTCTGAGGATATTCATGGTAAAGTCGGCTTTCTTCTTCTATGGTTTGGTCCAATTCAATTTTCTCTGTTTTATGAAAACACAAGCAGTTCCTCCTCCCAACATCACATTCAACCAATCACAGCCTTCATTTCACAGACACCAACCACAAATGTAGAGAGAAGGTCAAAGGTCAGATTGGAGACTAAAGGCTGATAAAACTCTGATATTAGGATCATTAAATGTCTTAATATCTATAAAATAATCAGATATAAAATCTGATAAAATGTCTTTATGTCCAAGACAGACTGAGGCTTAATTCACTAAATAATGATGTTCATCCACATCTCTGACCTTCTGATCATAAATGATCAATAAACCATCATTGATAAAACCACAAACTTTATTAAGCTGTAAAGATGAACAGATGTAGAAACATCAGGAATCAGTTTGACATTTAAAATGAAACTGAACTGAAATATTAGAGTTTAGTCCCACAGAAACATTTACATTTTAATTCCCTGGCAGTAGGGAGCACAGCAGAGTGGCTGAAACACAGGAAATGATGTCAGACATTCAGGAAGCAGCGAAAAGACCAGCAGCAACATCTAGATCCTCTGACGCTGAGAGATACAAGAACAATTGATTCCTTTACAAAGTCAGTGTATAAAAAATAAGAAAATAATTTTATTAATGCTTATTCTGTTGTGTGCAAATGTTTTAAACCAGATTGTATAACCCCTAAGATATTTTGTTCTGTCAAATCTGCCATTAATTGGTGGAGGTCAACCTTCTGCAGTTTCTGCTGGTTTGGACTCTATAAACCAGTTTTACTGGATCAAATATTAAACATCAGTTCATCATGTTTCTTGGAGTTTTACATTCAGTGAAATTAATTTTTTACATTTTTATTGTTAATTTGTTCATATTTCAGTTTTAACCTGCATCCTGTTGGCTTCAGCTCACATCTTTTATTCTTTATTCAGATTGGAGAAATGCAGGTTCTCAAAGATCAGCTGTTCTTCTCTGGTCTCAGCTCTGACCCTTAACCCCTCCCATCTGACGGAACTGGAGCTGAGCAGAAACAACCTGAAAGATTCAGATGTTCGGCAGCTGAAGCTTTTTGTAAAAGATGTTCAGTAAGTAAATGTTTTTATTGAGTCCAGCTGCTGTCAGCATATTAAACTAAGCCAGTTCCTATCAAAGCAAAGGTCCAGTGTTCCCAGTAAAGCTGCAGCTTCTCAGTGGGAGGAAAATGGTTCAGGCTTCCTGATTGGACTCCAGCGTCCAGCAGTCTAGAGACAGTGGTCCTCATTCATCAAACTGTGGCAGCAGCAGATCTGATCTCAGACCTGCTTGTTCTCTCAGTTCAACAGGAAACAACTGATCAGGTTGATGATGGTCACAGCTCTGAGATCAGTCTGACTGCAGCCTGGAAACCACTGGCTCTGATTTCACAAACCATCATTCATTTAGTCAGCAGCTGCTCTTTCTGCCCAAGTCCACTCCTCCCATCTGGACATGTGTCCTCCTGTCCTCAGTCTCATCCACATGTGTTCAGGGACAGCCTCCATGTTGCTCAGTCAGCTGATGTTCCAGCAGCAGATGAGATGTTCATCAGCAGCAGTTTGTGTCTAAATGCAGCAGCAGCAGCTGCAGCAGCAGCAAATCCATCCTCCAGTGTTGGAGCAGCAGTGAAGCCTTCAGGACTGTCAGCAGTTTGTTTCCACTGTGGACTTGAGTGGAACCTGCAGAGGAAGCAGACTGGATGCTGAAAGTGTGTGTAGGTGTGTGAGCTTGGAGCTCAGTGTTTTCACTGCAACACGTCAAGATGAGAGCTGAAAGGAAGCTGCTCTGATCAGGACTGAAGGCCCTGCTGCTGTTTCTACTGGATGTGCTGCGTCACTGACTGCTGCTGGAGAGAAGCTGGAAACTCACTGATCTGATCTGTGTGTCTTTTTTCTCTCTGCAGGTTCTGATGATCTGTGTAAAGAAAAGAATCGTCTCTGTTTCCTGCTGATCCTCAGAAGCTGCAGCAGTTTGAGTCTAAAGAGACTGACTGGATCATGATGACCTTTGACCTGAGTGATTTCCTCCTGTCTGTTATTTTGTATCTGATATTGTTTTCCTCTTTGGTCGATGAAGATGAAATTGTAACTTGGCTCCATTTTGAGGTTTTATGGAGTTTTGATCTGAACTTGATTCAGTTTTTAAGTTGATAATTTTTCTCTGATTTATTTTCATATTATTGGGGTTAAAACATGAAGCAGAAATATGAAACATATTTCAGTTCAGCCGTTTCCAGGCTGCATGTTGCTTCATTTGAATCCAGTTTCTGATGTTTGTGCAGCTCTGGTCTTTCTATCTGCTGCTGTAAACGGCTCAGTGAGGAAATTATGCAACAAAACTTTTCCTGATGATTTTAAATCAAATATTTAAATTTTCTGGTATTTTCTGCTGGGCTTTTGTAACCCACATAAAGTGAGGATGCCCCTTGAAGAAACAGAGGTTAAGTAAGCTACGTTTATCTAATCAATAGAGAGTTTATTTTCCAGTGTGTATCAACCAATCAGAATGCAGACTGCCGCTGTAGGTCCCGCCCTTTTACGCCGTATCTGCAGCATTGTTTGTGTATGGGAGAGATCCGATATGTTGAGCTTCTGCAGTGAGTCTGTTGAGACGGTTATAGTGTTATATATGTACTTTAAAGAACCCTTTGTAATTAGAATTACTGTTGATCATCCGACTTCTAAGCTGAAAATTGTCCAAGTGAGTAAAAAAGTCTGAACTTCAGTTTTCTGCCGTTAGAACCGTTAGAGCTACATTGTTAGCCTCGCTAGAGCTACATTGTTAGCCTCGCTAGAGCTACATTGTTAGCCTCGTTAGCGCTGCATTGTTAGTCTCGTTAGAGCTACCTCGTTACCCTCGTTAGCGCTGCATTGTTAGCCTCGCTAGAGCTACATTGTTAGCCTCGTTAGAGCTGCATTGTTAGCCTCGCTAGAGCTACATTGTTAGCCTCTCTAGAGCTACATTGTTAGCCTCGCTAGAGCTGCATTGTTAGCCTCGCTAGAGCTACCTCGTTAGCCTCGTTAGCGCTACATTGTTAGTCTCGTTAGAGCTACATTGTTAGCCTCGCTAGAGCTACATTGTTAGCCTCGCTAGAGCTACATTGTTAGCCTCGCTAGAGCTACATTGTTAGCCTCGCTAGAGCTACCGCTTTCTGGCAGTTGGTTCACTGGGAGTTCATCTTATTCTCCCTTCAGCTAAAGTTAAAGCATAAACTATAATATATTCTTACTTTGTTAAATTCATATTATTGAGGTTAAAACATGAAAAATGTGCCGTGTTATGCTATCTAGTGCCCCGTGTCGGACTGAGAGACGCTATATTGTCCCGAACGTGTCGCATTGAGATCAGTGAGAAAATTCTGTTTCTTTTCATTTGGGTTTTTGTTCTGTTTATCACATTGTTGTTAAATAATAGCCTTTATTTGAGCTATTTAATTATTCAAATGTAAACTTTTGCTGAGGTTGGGTGAAATGTAATGTTTTATTGTTGTGTTTGAAAAAAGATTTTACAATTAGAAGAAAAAGTGCATTGAGGTAAAAAGAATTATTGCAAATTTGGGTAATTTAATGAATTGATAGATATGATGTCTACAGAAACATGATTCAAGGTTTAAAGCTAAAGCAGTTGAATAAAAATCCTATATTTCTGCTGGTCCTGTCTGTTGACAGGTCAGGGTTTTTTGTAAGCTGGATTGTTCCTGAGGTGGATTCCTCCTCTGACCTTGATGGCGAGCCTTCCCACCTGAACCTGCTGCACCCTGCGGTGTGGTAGGCTGGTATCACTCACATCTTCACACACAGTTGGTTATGTGTGAGACCACTGATTGACATTTTTCATCAATATTGTTTCAACCTGGAATTTTGGACATTACCTTTTGGACCATTTTTTATTTTATTTCAGACATTATAACAAACTGTTGTGTAGGAAATTCTCCTCATGTGAATGATTTTGAGTTGAACCTGAATCAGAATTGAATTTGATCAATCTGTTGTCTATAAAATTTAGAGTTCAGTTTACTAGGGTGCACCTAACAGATTTTAAACTGAGAATTAGCACTTGGCCAAGTATTGTTATTATTTTATGTATTTTATTGTGTGTAATTTTATTTTCATAATTGTGTGTCTTGTACAATTGTCAATTTTATGGTTTATGTCACTAAAGCCAGTTTTTAAATTATCCAACTGTCTTTGTGTGTCATTTAAACACCCCACTGTGCTCCGATAGCCGAACCTATTGGCCCATTTACCTAAAATATACAATACCCTTCTCTACTGTTACACTTTATTTACCCAATCCATGTTTGGATAATCACAATACAGAACTTAGACTTTTTTTTAATTCTGCAATGAAAAATTTACCAAAGGTATAAAGAACTGAATCTACGACAAGTAAAATCTAAACAATATTTAACTAATGATTACTAGTAAACACACTAAACAATTTATTACTGTTTGAAACATCATGTTAGAGTGATGAGAGGCTCTTAAATATTCATTTTAGTTCAAGTTACTAACAGGTCACTGTTAATGTAGCTTCATCTAATATAATTGATTATAGCAAGAAACAAACTTATGTAATTGTTTAACTAGATTGTGAATCATAAAATTAATGTAACTTGGCAGTGATAAACTTGAGTTTAAATATCTTCACTTAGTAAACTACAACGCTGTAAATTATTAGATCAGCTGCAGGGTCCAGATGTTATTCAAAAAGAAACATTTCAACTTTTATGTTTTTTAAATGTGCTTTCACTGCTTTATTTATGAAATATTTAACACAGTTCATGTGATTCAGCCTTGAGAAAAAGAAATAATCAGGACAGAGGAAGAAAACAGGTTGGTTTGTTATTAACATGAATTGTGAGAAAAACTTAATCACAAGTGATTCATTTTTTAAATTATTAGTTTTAAAAGTATATTAGTAATAATAATCTTCTTAAAGTTATTAATTATTGTTTATTATGACTTGCAGAGGAGAATTCAGGCTTGACCCGGTTTTAAGTTAATCATTTTTCTCCACACCGATCAGAAACTGACGACTTTTCTTTTTGTGGTTTTTAATTAATTCTCTAATCGATTCCGAGTCGGGGAAATGATCAGGAACCATTTTGGTTTCATGTTTTTCCATCATTCTTATGTTTCTGTGCTGAATCTCAACCTGCAGCCTTCAGCCCAGAACTTATTCTGAATGTGGGCTGCAAATTATTTAGTAAATAATCGCGTTAATGTAAAGATGTCGCTTTTAATGCAAGTTAAGCATCTTTGATTAAAACTGTCGTTATTTACCGAGTGACACTTTGACATTCTAAAACAATCATGAGTCGGCATCACGCTTCAATTAAAAATCTATTTCCATCCCATTAAAAACCAGATGTTAATCAGTCTCACAGTGACACCTGCTGGTGGAGGATGGAACAACCAGACCTAAAACTTTTCCATTCAGTTCAAAGCTGAATTTATTTTATCCACACAAAATCTGAACAAAACAGATCAAACTCTGAAACAAAAACACTTCCATCTTAATTTATTTCATAATAACTCTGTGGCTCAGATACACTTCTGAAAACATAAATAATAAAACTTTCTGTACAAGTTCAGGAAAATAAATAAATTCATGAAGAACCTCAGATAATTCAAACTACAGATTCTTAGTTTGTCCATAAAAACAAATTAATGTTTTTATAAACTGAATGCATAGAGAGAATGTAAAGCTTTGAACATACAGAAACACGCAGCATCAGATTTTATATCTGCAACAGCAAAATGAAAACATCTTAAAATAACAAAAATATTCAGATTTTAACCTCATTACAAAGGAAACAGGACCAGCATGTCAGGAAACACCAGGAATAGAAAAAAAATATCAATTTGAGAGGAAAAATTCACATTTTGAGATTCATCTCAGAAATGTACAAGAAAAAAAAAGTCTCAGATTAAGTTCAGAAATTTTGAGATTAATAAATTTTCTAGGCAGAAGAAATTTAATTTCTTTAAGTCAAAAATATGTGAAGAAAAACTTAATTTCTGAGATTAATAAATTTGAGTTTGAAAAATTTAGTATTTTAGAGAACAATTTCTATTTTGTAGAAACTTCTTTTCTTGTATAATTGCTATAAAACAGCGTCAGTGAAAATTTAAGTGAAAATTCAACTCATTTTTACATAAAGCTAGAAATAAGTTAATGTTCTGCTTTTGTAGTGTTCAGCTCCTTCAACTGATTCTGCTTACTTTGACTTGACCTCATGACTCAAGAATGATGCTGCAAATTTTCCATCATTGCTCCTGAAATCCCTTCAGGTTCCAGAACTTTTGAAAATCCCCAGCAGGACGTTGGGTTCGGGTCGGAAATGAAACCTTGTAGTTGTGCGTTTGTTTGCAGGACGGCGCGTTCAGATGCTAAGCTAATGTTTGTGTTTCTGCGCCGCTGGCAGCCTGGTCCGAGTCTCGGCTCATTCAATAATTTATATTCCTATTAAAAACAGTTTCAGGTAAATAAAATTGGCAGGTTTGATTCACAGTCGGGACGTTTTAGCTGATGGATTTCAGTTTGGACCAGGGGTTCGTCCCGCGGACCTCCAGAGGCGGGTTGTTGGAGAAAATATGGTTGCAGAGCTCCTCCAGCGGGGGCTCTGGGTCAGAGGTCGCGAACTGAGCCGCCTCCTCCACCTCCTTACGGATCTGGACGTCGATTTCCTGAAACAGGAGAAGATTCCCATCATTTTCTGCAGGTTTTTCATATTTTCAGAGCATTTTTTTCCAGTGAAACTGGAAACATGCTGCAGCATCTAAAGCAAAATAAAAACGTTCCAAGCCGTTGAGGTTTCTGGATTTCAAAATGTCCTGATTTTATGAGCAACAAAATGAAGGTTCCTGTTTCTCTACTTACAGAAACACAAAGTTACGCAGGAACTGAACCAGAAAAGAAGAAACTTCACCAGAACTGATTTCACAACTAACTGATCAGCATTTAAATCCAGATGTTCAGGTGTTTTTAGCACACCTGAACATCTGGATGCCAGGCGGAAGGTCAGCAGCAATCACCATAGAAACCGTATCCCTCCAGACGTAAACACTGGGTCCTTGTTGCAATGATGGGACCAGCAAGACCAGAACGACGTTTATGAAAGTAAAAATGGCCGCCGCCATCTATGGTAGAATTTTGATGTTGCTTAGCAACAATGGCCAGCAGCATCATGATCAGATCAGCATCTGAGGGAAGCTTATTAATGAAAGTGTTGCATTTTATTTTATTTGTATTTTTTTTTGGACTGTGATAAAATCAGAATTGGGCCGATCAGAATAAAATACGTTTACGAATTTTTCTCCTATTACTACAAATAAGGACTTATCATACAAGTTTTGTTAAAATTAATATTAATACATAATCTTAATAATATCTGATATTAAGATTATTTTGCAACTGCTCTGTTGTTCATAAAACTTGTGCAGTGAAAAGGTCGTTACTGTGTCCATGGCAACCCTCCCTACCTTCAGCTCCTCCGCAGACGCCATGTTGCTGCTGAGCAGGCGCTCCTTCAGCAGGGAGATCGGGTCGCTCTTACTGCGGACTTCCTGGATCTCCTCCCGGGTCCGGTAGCTGCACAGCGGCGCTTGGTGAACAAAACAAACGCACACGCAGAATCTCTGTGGATCCGACTCACCTGACGCCCGGGTCGCTCATGCTGTGTCCATGGTAACGGTAGGTCTGGAGCTCCATGATGATTGGCCCCTGGAAAACAAACAGGAAGTGATGTCACCGCGCCGCATAGCAGCAGCATAAGAGCAGCTGAGCTCACAATACAATTGTATTGTTGTTTATTGAAATAAATAAAGTTTAAAAAAAAAAAAAAAAACTCCCAGAATCAGAAAGTTCAGGAACATTTTCTCTGATCTTCTACTCGGTTTGTCTGAAACGGTCAGTTTTAATTCATGTTTTCAGATTTAAAGAGTTTTTAAAATTCACACATGAAATGAAGGTTTAGTTAAAGTTGGAACAAAGCTTCAGCAGCAATATTATCACGATTCTTCATGTTTCTGTTCCAGTTTGTTTCGCTCTTTTCTTGTTGCATAAAATACTTTTATATTAATAACAAACGGTATAAACTCTGTAGAGGTTTTGACTGAACAGATGAAATAAAGCAGAATGTGTTGATTTTTGTAAAAAAAAAAAAAAAAGAGCGGCTGAACTCACCTTCCCGGCTCTGCAGTGATCTGCAGCGAACTTCGCCGCCTCTCTGACGCAAAGCACGTCCATCCCGTCCACCTGCGGAGAAAACGGCGTCACTAACGCAGCGTCCCGCCCCGCGCCATCACGGCGAACCCCAGCTTTCCCGGACGGACTGTGTGCAGCATCATACATGAGCAGCGGGCGGCTGGACGCATGCTCACACCTGCAGCTGCAGGGACGGCGCCGCAGCGCTGAGTCCCGATATAATCTAGGTCCGGAGGGCGGCGGCGGCGGCGTACGGCCCGACACCGCCGCCGCCGCCCGGGACCCCCATGCTAACGCTATGCTAATGCCATGCTAACACAATGCTATCGCCATGCTAACACCATGCTAGCGCCCCGGTTTGAGCCTCACTCTGAGTCCGGGGATGAAGTCGCCCCGCTTGTAGTAGTCGGTGCTGGCCGCCGCCCGCTCCACCGACGTCCCCATGCCGTACTTGTTGTTCTCACAGATGAAGACGCACGGCAGCTTCCAGAGGGCGGCCATGTTGAAGGACTCAAACAGCTGACCCTGATGACGTCACACAAGACGTTAAACGAACACTCAGCTGCTAAAATAATCCTGGACCTGAACTCAACTGAATTAAATTAACTAATGTAGAACAGTTTTCATGTTAGTCACTCAGTTCCTCAGATTTCACACAAACCTGAATCCCAGTTATCACATCGATTTTCTGACATTTTTCTGAAGCCAATAAATAATTTAAAATGTATAAACATGTTTTCCACAGAGTCTAAACGGTGAAAACAAAGGCAATTTAAAAGGAACATTTCTAAACTGAACAAAATTATGAGGCCAGAATAACAAAATATTAAAAGTCGTAATATAACTTCTCTCATATTACTGCAACTTTTTTCACCTTTTCTGATTTTTGTAATCTTTTCCTGTTATTAATGCTGTTTTCTCATACTTAATGCTATTATTATTATGATTTTTCCTAATTCTACCATCATTCCTGACTTTTCATGTGTGGCTGTAAATACTTGTTCCTGTATGAATATTTCTGACCTCATATGAACCAGATCAAGGTTTGTGCATCAAATTTACATTTTTCTTTTATAAACCTTTGCAGTAAATTTAACACGACCTTCATGACCTCAGCTGGGTTCTAGAAAAACAGGAAGTAGTTTTTTTCCTCACCTGGTTGGCGGCTCCGTCGCCGTACAGCGTCACACAGATCTGGTTGTTTCCTTGGTACTGGCAGGCCAGAGCGATGCCGGCGCCCAGCGGCACCTGGACGGGTCACACAGGTGGCATCATCAGCCGGTGACATCATCAGACAGGTGGAGGAGCCTCATGCTAACTTCCTGTAGCTACCTGAGCGCCCACGATCCCGTTGCCGCCGTAGAAGTGAGGCGCGTACATGTGCATGGAGCCGCCCTTCCCTTTGGCCACGCCCCCTTTGCGACCTGAACGGAGCAGACGGAACACGGCGTCAGCCACCAGAACCGGGCGGACCCGGACGGGTCGGCCGTCTCACCTGTGAGCTCGGCCAGGATCTCTCTGACGGAGACGCCGCGGGTGTAGGTGTAGCCGTGCGCTCGGTACGCCGTGATCAGGTGATCCGACGGGTTGATGGCGGCTTCGATTCCGGCAGCGCACGCTTCCTGTGGGCAGAGACGACATGACTCCAACATCCACAAGCACTCTGAGCTTCTAAAACATCATGGACTTTGACTAGGCCACAGCTAAACCTGGTTATGCAACAGTAAATATGAAATGGCTCGTGGTTAGATGAAAATATGTCACTAAAATCTAACGACCCTCCATTTTGTTTCCATTTGGTGAAAAAGGAAGTTGCTCTCAGCGTCTTCAGACGTTGTTACGTCATTTCCTTCAGTGGTTCCTGGTGCAGCGCCCCCACAGGTGAGGAGTGGAACAGGTTTTCCAAATGATTTGGTTGTTTCGCAGTGGAACAGTCTGATGTACCTGTCCATCGTAGAGGTGGCAGAAACCCCGGATGATCTTCTGCTTGTAGAGCTGGTCGGCTTTCAGCTCCATGCGCCGCACCGTCTGCATGGTGTGGTAATACTGCAGGCCCTGCTCCCGCGTTAGCTCCGCCTTCACAGGAGGCCCCGCCTCCAGCCGGTGCACGTCGCATTTCTACAGCAGAGAAGAGACGATTTCACAACACAATCTGATTTCCTCCTTTAATTTGGTAAATTACAGACGAGACTGAAGTCAGAGGGCGATTGGCTCCTCACCTTGATGTCAAAGGTCGCCTGAGGAGTGAAGTCGGATAAGGAGCGGGAGGCGACGACTCTGCCGCCCTGAAACAGATCAGCGCTCGATTAGCTCATCGGAAGACGGCAGGATTACAGATCAGAGCAAACGGATCGGCTGCACTGAGCAGCGCCAGCTGCCTTCCTCTTCACAGGGGGGAACTGGGACACGACAGACTGGACTGGGCCGGACTGGGCTGGACTGGGCCGGACTGGGCTGGACTGGGCCGGACTGGACTGGACTGGGCCGGACTGGGCGGGTCCAGGTTTGGTTGCAGTTGGTTGGGAGAACCAAACGATCCTCAGCCTTCAGTTTCTGTCCAGTTTGTTTGAAAAATAAAAAAAACTTCTGAGAAGAAAATTTAATGGATTAATAATTCAAGAAAACTTTTAGAAAAAGTGAACATTTAGGCACATCTGCAGCTTGTCTTCTGTTAGACATAGAAAACATTTGGACAGTTTTCTTTAAAGAGCCAGACATCATCAGTGGTGGCGTTCCACCAGGACGTCGGCTCGGACCATTTGTTTTCTCCAGCTTCCAATGGCCAAAAAATATTAAATAAAACTAACAATAACTGGTAAAAAGGCCTGAATGGTTTCAATATTCTTCCTATTTTTCCCCACATCTAGAATAATTGAATGTAAAAATCTTTATTGATTCTTTTTCCTCAACACAGCGACTGTTGTGACATTAATGTGGTCTCTAGCGCCCCCAACAGGTACTGAATGGTTTAATCAACAGTCTTCTCATCTGAAGGTTTTATTTGCTCCAAAAGAACTGAACCAGATCGATTCCAGCAGATTTATGAATCGATTTTAAGATGCCACTCGATCCCATTTAAATTAATTTACAGTTTTTCATAGAACAAATCATTTCATTCTCAAAACAAAAACTGCAAAACTGAGCAGCCATTTTGTTTCATAGTTAAACTTGTGGTAAAAGTTATTTAGTGATTTCAGACCAGCAGGGTTAATTTCTTAGTAATTAATGTTTCCAGTCATTGGTTCCCGGCCCAGTTAGTGAGCAGCCAGACAGAACAGGAGCTGCAGGAGGTTCTTACGGGTCGGTCGGTCCGGTCCGGCCGGCTGCTCACTAACTGGGCGGCGCCGCCTGCTGGTACTGGTGGTGGTGGTGGTTTGGGTGGGAGCCGCCGGGCCTGTGGGGGAACGGGTGCCGCCGCTGGAGGAGACGTCAGATTGACGTATTCTGACAGGCCAATCAGCAGCTGGGGAACAAAGGAGCCAACCAATCAGAGCTGAGCACAGCCAGGGGGCGCTAGAGGCTACAGGTGAGGAAACTGGAGGCTAAAACTGAGAAACAGAATCTAGACTGCTGCTGGAAACACAAACAACTTCATTTATAATCCAGCTGGTATTTCATCTCTAATCTTCACTAATCTCAATTTTGAATCAACAATGAAAAATCTTCAAATCTAAACATCATTTCACAAAATACTGCAATGATCATCTCCTTTTCTCCTCATCTGTGATCCATCACTGGCCTGCAGCATTCTGGGTAATTTTATTTGTGTCTAGCATATGAATCTGCCCCCTTCGCTAAATAGCCACTATAAATATTTAAACAATAATATATGGTGCAGCTTTATGTGATCATATAATGAAGGATTTTACTTGATGCTTTAGGCTGTTTGTCATTAAAACAATGACGTCATTAAAACAATGATGTTATTAAAACAATGATGGCTGACAGGTTAAAACAAACGCTGCAACGTTGCTCCAGACCATTAGAGGGCGCCGATCATCTGGGACCAAACTCTCAGTACAGACAGGATGACCAGAAGAAAAGCTGGTTTACTGACTCTATACTGCCCCCAGAGGTCTGGAGGACTTTATGAGCGAGTCGGTGGAGTTTTAAACTTGTTTTTGGGAGTTTTCTATTGGAGCATTTTTCTTTTGCATTTGTCTTATTGATTGTAAGTTTTAGCTTTTCTTTTTTCTGATTGTAGACTTCAAAATCTTAATAAGAAAGGTTTTTCCAAACTCTAGTAACATATAAATATTAACGTTTATAAGATGCCAGTCATTCATTTAGAGCAAATATTTCCAAATAAAAATAATTGGAAACATTTTTATCATTACTTCTGTGAAATCATTTATAAATTATTGTAATTTCAGCCATCTTTGGAAACCAACTGGTTGTTGTTGAATAAATTACTGCAGTAATAATTAAGTAGTTAGCATAAAACAATCATAAGAACTATTTTTTAGGGATACACAGATTTTGTTTTTATAACTGAATGACTAAAATCAGTTTCAGTCTCTCAGTGCCGTTGAGTTAAAACCTAGAAACTAAATGTAAACACAGCGAAGAGGAAGGCAGATCTAAGTTAGAGGAATAAAAACAGTGGAGATAAACCTGATCACTGCAGAGGGGAGGAATGTGGGACCAAACGTCAGCAGCTGCTTACCTCCGACACGGTTTGCTCTCCCTACGGTTCAGGTGCCGGGATGGGGAGGAAGGGGAGGAAGAGGAGGGAGAGAAGCAACAAATGAATGGGAGGTTGATCAGTTTGTGAAGACTGAAGGCGGCAGAGCAGGAAGAGGAGAGAAAACTGGAGGGAAAAAGCAACAACAAGGTTCCTACAGTCAGACTCTGTTTGTTTGTGATTTAAGGTTCAAAGGTCAAAATTAGCATCAGAATTAAACCCGACTGATGTTTGGGTTCATTTCCAGAGTCTGTAGGAACCTGCTGCCCCTGAACGCCCCATAAGGTTAACCTTTACGTGCTGCGTTCAGGTTCACTACTGACAGAGATGCACTGATTGAGTGGAAAGTTATTTATTCATAACTTCCAAATAATCAGCTTAATAAACAGCCTAGAGGAGGTCAAGTTTATCCATCTGGATGAATATTAAACATGCCACCAGTGAATCAGACATATTCATGTTTCTAAACTTAAAACTTTAAAAATCTGCTGTTTAATAAATGATCTAATGTGGAATAGTTTGTAGTAATAAAGCAGCTCAGGATGAAACAACTTAACAAATCTTTATGAATTAACTTCATTATTCAGTTCAGCATCCAGAGCTACATCAGCTGACAAAACATCATTTAATCAACTGAATGTTTCCAACCAGAAACTGAAGTTTCATTCAACATTTCAGTAGATTCTTTTCTTAAAAGAAGATTATGTGATTCAAGCTCCTAAAAGTTTAGCTGCATTTTGAGCATCAAGCTTCACTGATGGTTAAATCAGAGCATCTTTATCAGGACAAGCTGCTTAGAGGAAGGAAACCACCACAAACACAGAGAATGATTCACACTCCAGACAGAAAACATCTAAAAACCCACCAAGTTACCCTGACATAAAGCACGTGTTCAGAAAGGAACATCCGAGCAGAAATAGCATCACATAACCACAGGAAGACATTAGCTGCTGCTAGCAAGGTCAGCTACCGGTTAGTGTGAACCGGTTCCGTCCGGATCCTCCGAACTAGAGTCGAACCACTCACCGCACTCCTCCCTGTGATCCGGCACAGAGCATTAGAAATGATCGCCAACATGGTTTTCATCCTAGTGAAGGACGAGGTGACTGCTGAGAGGATTAACTGCTGCTGCTAGCGGCTAACGTCCGCGTTCTTACCGTCCGACTGGAAACAGGGGTCTTTAAATAAAGGTTCCGATCTAAGTTAAGTTTTAACATCCACGACTTCAGTCTACACATAGATGGATAAAACAAGAAATCTGACGTTTCATAAGCAGAATGGACCAGAATGAGCTTTGGTTCCATAAAGTGGCGGCTCCAAACGACCAGTTTATTTGGGCCCTGTAAACATGAAAGAGGAATAAATTTCTTAAAAATATTCTGGAAATTTTTTTATGTTTAGAGCTCAAAAGTCATATTTGAGAGAAAAAATAAAAACACATAAAAACAAGACATTGCAAAATGTTATAATTTACCATAATAAGTTAGTAAAAGAGCCACTTGTAGCTGCAGATCCCTGATCTTACTGATGAAAACGTACAAAACAACCTGCATGAGGAAAATTCATAAACTACCAATCAAATTTTCAATCAAAAGTGAAAATATTGAAAGGAAAAATTAATAAAAAATAAAACAAAATGATTTTGCATATTTGGCACAGTGATGTGATTTTAACAATCAAGAGGAAAACAATGTTTAAGATGAAATTAAAAACAGGAACGACTGTAAATGAGCTAAATATAAATTTATTCTTTGCATTAAATCTTGTGCCAACACATGCAGAAACAAAGTGCAGCGATCCGTCAGTTTAGCATAATAAATGTAGACGATTCATGATAGTTATGTGTTTCTATAGGTGAGACGCCACTAAATGTTTTGGTTTATAAAAAATACTAACAAAAGCGTAAACGTTTGTAAAACTTTGGCATGAAATATTTTCATTTCATTCGTTGTTTGTCCTGAAAGCTTCCTGTGGTTTGGTTCCGACCCGTCAGGACTCCACGGTTTGGTTAAAGTGTCTTTTCCCGTCCAGGTAGAGCATCGACTCTGGAAAACAAACAAACTCCAGTCAAATCTGTGGGGAAGCAGCCAGTAAAGCCAGAACCAGAACCGGACCAGAACCGGAACTAGAACCGGAACTAGAACCGGCTCACCTCCATACGTCCGGGGAACGATGCTGGGAACGTCGCGGTCCGAAGCGAAGGTGTAGTGGAAGATGTTGGTGGTACTGTGCTGCTGGGTCAGCGGGTCAAACACCTCGCTGTGAACTCTGACCTGGATGTACTTCCCCTGGGTGTAGCAGACCTGAACCACAGGAACAAAAACAAACATTACGACTCAATTATAAAGATTTTCTGACTGATTTAGTGACATTCTGCAATGAAATCACTGATTTAAGTGGTGCTACTTTGGAGATATTTCCAAAATTTTCCCCTCAAATTTATTCCAAAATCTCCAAATAGAAGAATAATAGAAAGAAACTTTTACACATATTTCTTTTCTTTAAAGTACTTGAATAGCTCAATTTCTGTTGCTAATCATATCAATCACATCAAGCCAGGCTGATTTGTATCAGAAGTAGAAAACGCTGCCACCTGCAGGTGGGAGTTAGCAACAAATACTTTACCATGATGGCATGTAAGGTGTTTAAATCCCAGACAAGCCCCCGACTTTTATGAGCCAAATCAACAGCCACAAAGACAAAGATAAACATGAGTTTATAAAACATAAATGTAGCTTTTTATGTTGTTTTTGGTGAAAGACAGTAGGAGGTTCTGCTTTGCAAAACCACAAAATCTTAAAGCAGTTTTGTCTTGTTTCTACAAGAAACAAGACAAAACTGTATATAAAGCCTTTCAATAACATTTCATCAAGATGTAGGAGATTTTCTTTTGGTCAATAATTCCTTAATTTTGTGGAATAGGTTGTAGTTCCACTGCTAGATTATTTTACTTAAACATAAAATTAAACAATCTTCCAGTTTAACTAATATTTTTTCAGCAACATTAAGAAAATATTGATATGAACAAGCTTCTACATCTTGATGAAACATCACTTGTAACTTAGTTTTATCTTATTTCAACTGAACTAAGATATTTGCTTTGGAAACTAAACAAAATACTTGGTAATATTTTGTGTTTTTGCAAAATCGACCTAAAAATAAGTTCTTCATTTTCATGCTTTTCTTGTTGTTAATATTACTGAGTCTCATTTAAATGCAGATTTAATCAACCACCTTGTCATGTCTTTAGCATCCATGCAGAGTGAAAATCCAGGATTAGGATTAACCCCAACCCTAACCCCAACTCGAACCCCTAACCCCTAACCCCTAACCCTAATCCTAACCCCTCTAACGTTGCACGTCTGACCTGCGATGAGAGCATCAGCAATGATCCGATCTCGACGGGTTTCTGGAACAGAATATCATCCACGGCCACCAGACTGGGCCGACATCCTCTGCAGCACAGAGAGCAGCGTCAGGTCTGAGCTCTGACATCAGAGCGTTTTCAGCTCTGACATCAGAGCGTTTTCAGCTCTGACATCAGAGCGTTTTCTGCTCTGACATCAGAGCGTTTTCTGCTCTGATGTCAGTGAGTCTCTCACCCGAAGGAGCAGGCGTTGGCCCAGCCCAACTCGTAGGCTTTCCTCATGAGAAAACCTCCGAAAATCCTGTTGAAGATGTTCCTCTGCTGCTCGGAACCAAACACAAACAGCTGGAGGTTAGAAAACCACAAGCTCTTCCAGACTAAACCTTTCACACTTTAACTCAGGATTATCTCTGTTCTCTCAATCAAAGGGTGTTCAATGTGGGGGCCGGGGGCCATTTGTGGCCCCTGGACTGATTTTTTGCGGTCTGTTGACACAATTCAAATGATAATTTTTTTTTTTTTTAAATAAACCTCTTAAATTGGACACATTGTGCATGTGTTGTGTCTCACCTGAGGGTGGCAGATCTCCAGCCCTTTCAGTTTAGCGTCTTCCATCCAGACGGAGTTCGGAGGCAAAACTCTGCTGCGGAAACTAACTGTGCTGAAACCGAACAGAAAGCAGCGTGAAGAACAAATAAAATAAACACAAAACGTTCAAAATAAAGTCAGGAGAAAAACTTCTGGTCGTACTTTGCATCCAGGGTGTTGAGAAACAGATCGTGGATGATTTTCTGCTCTTCGTTTGTGGGAGCGACTTTCAGCAGCGACGCCGTGCTCAGCTCCACACGACGGGATTTATTAGCTGGACAGAAGAAGAAGAAGAGAGCGGGGTGAGAGTTTGTCCAGCAGGTCAGAAGTTCACCTGAAGGATTCGCACCTTCTCCTTCCTGCAGAAGTTTCTCTTCCTCTGGACCTTCAGGCGCCAGCGGATTCACAAACGCCGCTCTGGAAACAGGAAACAGGAGAACAATCAGCCGGGTTAAGGGAAGATTTATACTGTTGTTTTAAGACGTAGAAAATTTTGTTTGCTGGAAAAAAAACTTGAAATGATCATTTTCAGAAACTTTCCAGAGAAAACCTGGAAATGTTTCATCTGGAAAAGTCAAAAATTAGCAACAAAAACATTTAAAATTTAAAGATTATTTTCCGAAACATTGTGAGAAAAAAAACATTTATTGATCTGAGAGTTTGAAAATTTGCAAGAAGTCACAGAACGCTATGAAAATGTCAAGGTAAATAGATTTGCCACAACAAAACTTAAAGGCCTTTGATTTAATGTATTTAAGTTTAATTTGACATATTTAAGAGTTTATGATGATCTGGATTATCCACCAGAAATCAACGTCATTCTGATTTCGTCTCATTTTGTTTGTTGATTGGTTGAAATTGTACCAGAGGAATTGAGTTCAATGGGAGAAATCCCAGATGGAGCAGAGAAGTGAGATGAGAATCAAACTGCCTAAGCAAGCAAAGGCCAAGCTAAGTAATGATGCTAATTATGCTATAAATTGTAGGAATTTGACACTTCTGAGCTTCATTTTTGACAGTTTTTAAAAGGATTAATGTGTATTCAGGAAGGAAAGCAGCTGTTGGGTCGGTACCTCTTGTTGCCCGGATCTCGGGCCACCATCACAAACGTAGCGTCCAGAACCGGGGCGTACGCTCCGTCCCGGTACTGCAGGAGGAGAAACAACGTCGAACAACCATAAAACATTTATTTCCTTCGGGATTCTACCACACCGTATTAGAGCCACCAGAGATAAAAAAGGAGCAAATTTCCACCAAAAAACTCAGTTGGATGAGTCAAAATTTGTAAGAGAAAAAAAATATGATCTCAGAACTTGTCTAAAACAAGAACATTTCTGAGCTGAAAACGTCGCAAATATTCTAGATAAACATGTTGCGATTCGTCTTGGACACATTCTAGAAAAAACTTTTAAAAAATGTTAAACTTTTCAAACTCAGAAATTTTGACAATTTTCCTGAAACATTTTTGACATTAATTTCAATATTTCAGATTTTTTTCTGCACATTTTTTTGACTTTTCACATTTTTTTCTAGACAATTTCTGAGGATTTTTAGTGCAAACTTTCTTCCTCCATCATGGCTCCAATGTGCCGCCGTTGGACTCAGACCCCAGAAATCCAGTCAAAGTTCAACGCAGAAGCCCAGAGAACCGGATCAGAACCAGACCAGAACCGGGTCGGTTGGTGTTCACCTGTGACATGTGCATCTTGGCCTCGATGGACGACCTCCCGACCCAGGTCACCTGACCCGTGAACTTGATGTCGCAGTCGGGGTAGATGACGTGCTGCCTCATGTCTGCAACAGGAAAACCAAACGTCAGAACCCGACCCGACAGAACCGGCAGCGACGCGGGCGGCACCGCCAACTCGTACCGATCTTATCCACCAGCGCCGTGACGATGGAGAGCGGCGAACGCTTCAGCGCCGGGTTGTAGGTGTGAGAGTAAGAAATGAGGACTGAGGAGGAAGAGGAAACGTTTCAGCGTCTCTGATTAAAAAAAAAAATATTTAACATTTATTATTATTGCTTATTTTTACCTGCCAGGCTGTCCAGGTCCTCCAGGATCCTCCCAAACCTGATCAGACACACAGAGGTCAGAGGTCAGAGGAGCAACAGCAGGAAGTGGGGGCTGGCGCTGCGTTACCTGACGGTGTTGTGGTAGGTCAGATATTTCTCCCGCAGCGCCGCCTCCGACCCCAGAGGCAGGTGAACCTCCAGGAAGCTGTCCTTCATCCGCTTGGCGGGAAGCTCGCTCTGAGACCTGACCAACATGGACGACAGGGACACGCGCTCCGCCATGGCCTGCTGGTGGTCGCTATGGCGACAGAGAAACAGAAGACAGAGGCGCAACATTTCATTCTTTATTTTCAGAAATCCAAATGAAAAGACAAACTGAGACCTTCGTTTACTTAAACTGCATGCTTTTATTTTGGTAAGCTACTTGTTAAGGTCGCCATGGCAACGCAAAAAAGGATGAAAATTTTAGCTTCAGTCGATAAGGAAACAAGGTCATTAGCAGCAATTAAAGTTTGAGTAACTTGAAATGTTTATAGAAAAAAAATCTGATTGTTTTGATAAAAAATGTTTTTCATTGTAATTAAAGAAATATAATATTTAATTATAATATTAAATAAAGAGATAACATTTATATATTAAACTGTGATTTCAGTTTAAGTTAAACATTATTATTTATAAAAAATGGATTTCAGGCAACAATAACACAGTAAAGTAAAAACATTGAAATTTAAATTATGTTAATAAAATGTCATTTAAAACTCTTTCTACACATCTTGAGTATATTTTCCTGTCTAATAATCACAACAAAAAAGAAAAGAAATGAGCTCAAAGAAAACCAGTAAAATAATTGAAATGATTTACCTCCAGTTTGTTGAAGCTCCAACTATTTCCCTCAGCCTGTTTCGCACTGAAACAAGAGAAAACAGTCAGATTTGTTTCCCAGAGCGACGATGAAGAGGAGTGAAGGACTGCAGAAGATTTCACTGTTTCTCCACTAAACCAGCCAGAAACTAAAAACTACACAGACAGGAAGGAGAAAAACAGCTTAAAACACTAAAAAATGAGGATTAAAAGAGACGCTGTGGTTAAAGAGCAGCCCTGAAATCACACGAGTTTCAGAAAAATGAAAATAGAACAAGCAGGAGGAATTAAGAGTAAAATGAAAATGACCTGAATTAAACTCAAGAGGTTCAGATATTAGGATTGGTTTAAATTTACCATTTGAAACATGTAAAAGTGGATTTCCTGCAGAAAGAAAACAAGATAAAAACTCATTAAACATCCAGAGAAACTAAAAACAACTCAAATTAACTTTTACTTCAACTCAGGAATGTTTAGAGGATTAGTTTGATCTGGAGAATAATTGCATATGATTGAAAATAAAGTAATGATGTTCATTATATTATCATGATTCATTACATTGTTATAACCATTAATAATATTTAATACGTTTCTGTGCTGCTGTAAATAATTAATTTATATTCAGGCTTTAACATTAAATTGAGTGGGCGGGGCTTATTCTGCTAGGAGCTGATTGGTTGAGTTGAGTCTGTGTGAAGTTCAACCAATCAGATGATAGAATCATTTTAATGATAAATTAATTATGAAGCAAAGCAAATAATTTTTTTAAAATACAGAAATATGAACATTTCTCACATAAAATATAATTTAATCCAATTATTTCAACATTTATTTTGTTATTAGTCACATTATATCATGCATTTAAACATAATATGGTTTTTGTCTATTTACTTCAGTAGAACTGAAGTTTTATTGAAATAGTCACTCATAATTGTTTTATTTATGTGAAACTTTTATAGATTGCAATCAATGATGTCAGCAAATATAAACTGATGCTCAAAATGTAAAAATGTATCAATTTAAAATCAATTCTGAAGCATAAAACCAGCAGAGCCTCGATACGTTTTACTGTTTATAGTTTTCAAAGCAACAATTTCACCAACTCTTTGGAAAATATGATGTTGAAGAAGATCTGTGTGTGCGGTCTCACCCTGGTCCATGTCTGGAGCCCGGCCGCGTCTGGATGCTGCAGCAGAGCAGAAAGAGCTGCAGGGCAGGGAGGCAGCAGGCCGCAGAGAGAGAAACCTGGAGAAACAGCAAAACACGACACCAAACCACAACCACAGATTCAGAGAGAGAAACCTGGAGAAACAGCAAAACACGACATTAATCACAACTCAGATTCAGAGAGAGAAACCTGGAGAAACAGCAAAACACGACATCAATCACAACTCAGATTCAGAGAGAGAAACCTGGAGAAACAGCAAAACACGACATCAATCACAACCACAGATTCAGAGAGAGAAACCTGGAGAAACAGCAAAACACGACATTAATCACAGATTCTCCCTTTAACCATTACAGCTGCGTTTCAAAACTACACTTTGCATTTAATGGAGTTACATTTGTTTCACTGAAGTTTAACAAAATAACCCAGCAGGGAGTGAATAGAAAATGTGACTAAAGAATTTATTTAATGGGCTGGAAGTTTCTGCTGGTCTCGGTTCTGGAGACACGCCCTCTTTATGAACGTCTCCGCCCAGACTTCACTGACTTCTTGACAGAAACACATCATCATTAATACATCATCATTAATACATCATCATTAATCCCAGAAATGAGGTAAATAATCTCCGCTACATCCAGTTCATTAGGCTGTAATCAGCCCAGAGAGTCAGTCAGCCCGGTGAAGGAGCTAGAAATCCGCAGCGGAAGCGTTAAAACTGGTTTTAAATCGGAACCAACCTCCGTGAAAACATGATGGAGTCTGAGCTCACAGCGGAACCGGTTTCTGGGTCCGAACTGAGCGACGAGCAGAACAGAAACCGGACAGAAACCACAGGCTTTCTATGGAGGACGCTGCGCTGCAACGCCGAACACTCGGCAAGAAAAAAAACATCTGCTTCCTGGTTCATACGTCATCACGTTCCCCTTAAACTGACGCATGACGCGCCACCGCACAGCGATGGGTTTTTATGCCCTGAGTACAGTCTGCCAGGCACCTGATCTGCATTATTGTTGTAACGTGCAGCGTTTTCTATTTTTATGCTTTCACAACTATTATCTTTAGTGATTCACACTAACATCCTGGATTAACCCATCCTGAAATATTACTATTTATTTAAAAGTAATTTTAAATCTAAAAAATAATTTTTGAAAATGAGTGAATCATAAAAATATGTTCATATAAAATAGTTTTCTTCATATAATTTCATCCCAATAATCAAACAAATATTTTTGCTATTTTAAATAGCTGTTACTGTGGCTACAGTAGCTAAAACTATTGTCTTCACCTCAGTGATGAAGCTGCTGCTGAGCTGCAGAGCTCCTCCAGTGACACACTGCTGCATCCTAAATGCACATCATCACAGATCCTCCCCCTCAGCAGCCATTAGACTCTAGAATCATCACTGCCCCCAACAAAATCAAAGTGTTTACATCCCTGCTGGCACCTGCAGAGGTTTTACCATTTCAACTGATATTCCTGCAGCTGTTTATCAGTTACATGTTCATTTGAATCTAAAGAGAAAATGCTATTTTTAACTTGCCCTGTTACACAGTCTGTAGTTTTATATAACAATATGCATGTTCCATTTACCTTTATCTTGATGCTGCACTAGAGTTTCCCACTGTGGGACAATAATGGATATTTATATTTCTAAAGGAACATAGTCGTATATAACATAGGAAACTCATTGTGAACTAAACAGGTTTCTGAGCATTGATTTCAGCATCAATTATATTCAATAAATTAGAATATGTGTCCCAATTTGTCTCATTAGTTGGATTAAAACAACCTTTTGAAAATAATAAAATTTAAGCAGGTGTGAAAAGTAAGTATTAAAAGTATGAAACAAACATTTTATACTTTTAGTACTTTAGTTATTTTTATAATATTCAGACTGCACTGGGATTGTCTCCTATTTAGGAGAAAATATCAAAAAAGGCCTTCAGAAATGATCATCAGTATAATCAGCTCATATTGATTTGAGTTGTTTTTGTGACCTTAAAAAGTTTCAACTGATTCAAAAAGATTTAGAGTAACAACCAGTGAAAGATACTGTCAGAAGAGTTACAGAAAACACCAAGGACTGGTTACACATTAACTTCTAACCGTCTATTGTATTCATGAATTATCAAAACCCTTGCTGTGTGACCTCAGTCCAAGCCTCATGGTTTCCCTTATGGGAGGGATGGAAAATTCCTCTTCTTACCTCTGTGTTTAGTAACAGCTGCTGTCGCTCCAATTAATTACAATTTAATAGCATTTGGAGGCACTAAAACATAGTTTTCAAGCTATGTATTCATTTATGCAGTAAATAAATTTGAATAATTCTATGTAGATACGCTTTAAAGTTATTGTTTGTTTTAATTGAAGAATAAATCATGTTTAAAGTTTTTATGTTAAACAGTCAAAACAAAAATTCAACGTTCATCCCTTTTTAATGCTGATTGGACGAACAGAACGCTGGTGGCCGCTGATTCGTCAGAAATCTTAGAGCCTGGTCAACTGACCAATAGGAGTCGAGCGCGAGCCGGCTATAAAGCAGCCGGCGTAAACAAAGGAAGAGCAGTTGACCGGCAGCGACCCAGTGAGGGCAACCGAGAGCTGGATGAGCTTACGCCGACGAACAGGTCCTGACCAGAGGCTGACTGTGGGGGAAAAGCCACTGCGAAGCGAATGAAGAAACACCTGATCTTCCACTTCACATACAGAGGTCTTCTAACGAAAGGAAAAAAGAGTAAAAGAAGAAAATGGAGTATAAATTACGAAAAGCGGAGCCCAAAGACGTGTCCGATATATTACGACTGGTGAAGGTAGGAAACAAACAGGCTGCTGATGTTTTTGACGGGGAAAAATACAACTGACGTCGGTTGGTGGCGGATGACACAGAATGAGGTCAGATCCCCGAGACGCGTAACAGTTCTCACTTCCGCTTCTCCAAATATGGTCATTGTGTCTGGCAGAGCTTAAAATGTGACCTGACATCAATAACAAATCAATAACAAACCTGACTTCACATCACAGCATGTCTGTAAAATATGAATATTAGATTACAGTCTAATCTCACTGCGTTTTATATCAAACAAACGGAACATAATGGCTTAAAGCTTATGGACGTTAATAAACTTACTAAATATGATCACAGAACTGCAGCTGTGTGCAGAAATCCAATACAGGTAATAACATCAGAAACCACAAATAAAAATACTTTTATAAATATATAAAACGTGTTTCAATGGAGTTGAACGATATCAAAGAATGTCAAAGATTTTAGTTTGTGTTTAAAAATATTGCAGAAATGATCAATTGTGATCAATGATCACAATGATCAATAAGGTTTTAATATTTGTGATGAAACATAAAATAATGAACTGGTTCAGTTGGAATGCAAGCAAACAGAAAGAGAAAGAGTGGTTGGTTTGGCTCATTTTCAGCAACTGGAAATGCAACAACTGTTGCAGCTTTGTTCCCAATCAGAGTCAATGAGGAGTGAAGTGAGAAAACGCCCTAAAAGATTTACTGTAAACCAAAGAAGCAGTTTAACTAAAACCATCATTGACTCAAAGTGACAAATCTGATGTCTGGTGCTTTAAACCTGAGTGTGAGACGCTGCTAGCAGTCGCTCTGTTACGGTTAAGCTAGCGCTCTGTGCTAATGTCACCCAACTAAAACGTTCCTGTCATTTCAGGAACTTGCAAAATATGAAGAGATGGAGAGCCAGGTCACGCTGACGGAAAAGGGTGAGAGTCTTGTTCTCCTTTAGTCTGGATGTTTCGTCGCTGCTCTTCTTCATGGTTTGGTTACAAAGTTTCTTCCTTCCAGATCTCCTAGAGGATGGGTTCGGTGAAACGCCGTTTTACCACTGCATCATCGCTGAAACTCCAGGAGAGAACAGCAGCGACGGTACGAACCAGTGGAGAGAAACCAGGCAGACTGTACTGGTTTTATGTCCCAGTTTCCCACCACCTGGGTTTGTCCGTCAGGCGTCAGCAGCTCTGCTTCCTGTTTACGTCCTGCGGCCCTGAGAGCCAACTCAGGGCTGCAGGTGTTCAGCCTGGGACGTGAAACAATCTGCAGAAAAAACTCAGCAGTAACAGCAAAGATGATCCTGAAATGAGAGCCGGGATGTTTCCACATGAAACACAGGAGAAGGGGTCAGAGGTCAACCACCTCAGAGATAGAAAAACATTTCCACCCGCACAGCGAGCGTACGACCGCTCATCAGGACGGGTGGAAAACTCACTAAAATTCATAAATACAGAGCTAAAGTCAAGTTTTTCCATCAGCAGATCTAAACCAGACCGTTGTCATGGGAACCAAAAACATCGAGTGGAAAGAGACAGAGGGCCATAAATAGATATATTTTTGTATTTTAATTTTTTTCCCCTCAAACTACAAACAAAAAGCAAAATTTTAATAAAACCTGCAAACACCAAAATGTTGAGATTTTTCTAAACAGTTTATTCTGTGTGAAACCAGCAGGATGTGGATCTGATGTTTCTCTGCTGTTTCCTGACTGGATGCATAAAAACCTGTTTGTTGAGTAAAAAAGATTGTTGGACGTTAGTCTGATTTTACCATAAACCATGAAATACAAGGCTGATAAAGTGGAGATTTCTCTCAGACTGTTTTCTTATTGTAGATACAAAAACTTGTGCAGTTTTTCTTATGATGGTCAGGGGCCGCAAAAAAAATCACGGAGGGCCGCAAACAGCCCCCAGGCCACACTTTGGACACCCTCACAAAAACTAACCCGCCCTTTTCTCTGCAGAGCCGAACGTGGTGGGCTTTGCCATGTACTACTTCACCTATGACCCCTGGGTGGGCAAGCAGCTGTACCTGGAGGAGTTTTATGTGATGGACAAATGCAGAGGTAAGAAAAGCGAGTGAATCAGTTTCTGTTCCTCTGCTTCCCCAATAAAGAGTTTAAACTGGGTCTCTGTTCGTTCAGGGCTCGGCATCGGATCAGGAATCCTGCGGCACCTCAGTGACGTAAGAAACAAGAAAGTTTATTTAGTCAGCCTCCAGATTCTCCCAAAATGTCCCTGATAATAAACATTTCACACGTGGAGTTTAATGAAACTGTTTGAAATCACGCCCAGCTGGCCATGAAGACTCGCTGCACCGGCATGATGTTCGTGGTGGCGGAGAACAATGAGCCGTCGGTCCAGTTCTACAAGCGGCGCGGCGCCGAGGATCTGTCCCAGGAGGAGGGCTGGCGGCTCTTCCGGTTCGACAAGGACAGCCTGGTCAAGATGGCGACGCCGGCGGAGGAGTGACGGCAGGGAGGAAACCCGAGGCCCAAACCGACCCATCGCCTCGGCTCTCCGCTCAAACCGGAGCTCTTTTCTACAAGTTCAGCTTCTAGACAGGGAAATGTATCAACATTGTGGTTCTGAGTTTACTTTTACTTTATCAAGATGTTATTCTGTTTAATCTTAACCAGCATTTCTGGGCTTCTTAGTTTAGAATCAATAAACGAGCAGCAAAGACAAAATCTCTTCAGTCACCTGGAAAACAAGAAATGATCCAGAATAATATCTGGACCAGCAGGATCAAAATAATTAACAGAATACAGTTTCTAATTACTGTGAAAAATTAGAAACATTACAACATATTTTTAGAATGTAATAAGAATTTTAACTCAAAATTTAAATAGGAATAAAAGTAAACTGGATATTAGGAAACTGGGGATGAAGTTTTTAGTATTTTTAATGTCTGAACAGAAACAATAAAGCATCTAAAACTTGATTCCCAAACACAGTGAAAACAGAAGCAGCCAGTGAGTCTGAGGATCAGTCAGTAACATTTTACTGGTTTATGTAACTGGAAACGATGGAACATTTTTATGAACTGTAGGAAATACATGAATCACAGATTATTGAATATGGAAATAGGTTTTAATAGGGAATGGAAATTTCAGAACATGGAGGCTCAGTTACATAGTAATGAATGAAAACAGGAGATATTTAGTCATTTAAAGGTATCCGGCTCTTTGAGGAATAAATAAATGGCAGCAGAGAAACAATAATGGATCCAATTTAAAATCTACAGAATAAAAACCACTGAGGTTTGATTATCAAACTATAATCTGATTATATTAGACTTTTAAAACATTGCAGATCTTTTCTGGTTAAACAAACGAGTTTAAAATTAAGTAATTATTCAAATGTCATCAATAAATAGGTATTAGTACCTTACAAGGTGATGGGACCAAACCCAACATGAACTGGTTTCACTGGACGTGTTTTAAAAGGTTTACAGTGTAAAACAACTGAAAAGATCAGAAAACTCTTTCAAAACCACAAAATATGTTTTATTATAATTAAATAACATATTTGATGACATGTAGCCATGAATGAACGTCAGTTTGATCAGATTTACGGAGGATAAACAGGCAGAAAGCATCATGATGGGCTGCAACTACAACTCTGGATTCATGATTTCATTTCATTCGTTTCCTAACACCTTGACCCAGTGGGGTCAGCAGTGGGGTCACCTGGACGGGTCACCTGGACGGGTCACCTGGACGGGTCACCTGGGCAGGTAACCAGTCAGACAGACAGACAGGACTAACAATCATGATTCATAATCTAAACTTTTCTAACCGTAAATGTTTGGGAGTCGGCAGTGAGGTTTGGTTTGGACAGAACCAGTGAGGAAGCACAGAACCGCAGCCGATCCAGCGAACTGACGGGTCATATCGGCGTCGGTCTGAAGCCGCGGCGGCGCCGGGTGTTGACGGACGCCGGGTGTTGACGGACGCCGGGTGTTGACGGACGCCGCGTTGCTCAGATCACAGGAGAGAGAAAACGATGAAGAGTAGAGGAGGAAGAACCGTTTCCTGGAAACGGTTGCCGTGCTTCAGAGCCGGTTCGGTTCGTGTGATCGGGTTTCTGCGACCTGCAGCTGATCAGCTGTTTCTGCTCTCTGCTTCCTCTGACTTCCCGGGTTTCACCGCCTCAAACACAAACAGATCAATATTTATTATCATTAAACTGAAAAAATCATTTTTCACACCTAAACCTATTCTGAAATGACAGGATTAACAGTCAGAGTGGGGTCACAGTGGGGTCAGAGTGGGGTCAGTGCGGGATCAACAGAAGTTACTTTTTCCAGACTGACCTTCTTCTTGCTAAAAGGGGGATCTTTCCACAGAGTTTCCATGGCAACGCGGCCCTGCAGAGTCCAGGTGAGCACCTGGTCTCGACTCAACTGGTGAAAATGGAAAATAAATGACAATAAAATTCAGAATCAAGTAATTTAGTTACTCAAATAATCCGGAAAAAAATGTCCCTCGTTTGGGTCGGAACTTTTTCCCTACAAGAACCAAAACGATCACATTGAAAGGACTAATGGGACAAATAGATCAATAATAATAGCGGCATTCAGTGGAAGCTAACGCTAAGAGCTAAATTCCACCATGTTGATATCATCATGTGTCACAAGGAAAATGTTTGTTTCCAAACGGCAGAAAAGCGCCGAGAAAGTTTCTCCCCAAATTAAACCAGACAATAAATCATCTATTAAAGATCAATAACATGGAGAGAAGCAGAACGGGCGGCTGCTTCCTGAGAAAATACTTTTATCTCCCAGCATGAAGGTCATGAAACTGGAAACCAGTAAAACTCCTGGAGTTTAATAAAGAAATGAAAGAAAAACTTTAGAAATCATTTGATGTCAAAATGAGGTTCAAAGGTCAAACATCCAAAGTGACCTGATTCAAAGAATGATAGATAATCAATAAAAGTGTCATGGCGACCAACAGGTTTCACTACACTGGAAAAATTCAATTCCCAGTTCTATAACCCAGAGTCAGAGGAAGCCAAAACAAATCAGAACCAGAACCAGAACCAGTTCCGGGTCGGGCTGCTCACCTTGGCCAGGGCGGCGGCCTGCTGGGGGTAAAACATGGAGGCGCTGAGCGCCATGAGGCCCGCAGGAAACGCCAACTGCTTCAGCCTGGAGCCTGGAGGAGCAAAACACGTGAGACCGACCGGGTCCAGTTCGACCCGACCCGGTCCGGTCTGATGTACGGAACACAGACGGTACCTCTGGCCAGGTAGAGACCCAGGAAGCCAGAGAAACCGATGGCGGCGGCACTGGGATAGAGGTCCGGAGGCGGGTCGCTGAGGAACCGGTACGTTTCTGAGTGAACCAGAACCAGGAACACAGTCAGAACCAGGAACACAGTCAGAACCAGAACCAGGAACACGGTCAGAACCAGAACCAACAACAACCAGGGCGAATATTATGTATATTTTATTCATGTTTATTAATTATTTGTCTGAATATCCATCATCCGCCATCTTGTTCTGCTCACCTCTGACAGTCGATAACGATGCGTTCACTGTCGGCTCCGCCGTTCTGTAAACCTGCTGTGATGGAAAATGAATTTGATTTTAACAACATATTTATCTTTTATAAATTACATTATAACATTGGATTAATTCTCATAAACCGTTAAAAACGAACCGTCCATCAAACACAGATTGTTAAAACAGAAAAACTGATTCATCCCTGAAAAAAACTGAAAAATTAACCATCAAAGTGAAAATTATGTCGACTTCTTTACATGAAACATTAATTTAATGATAATCAAAAGTATTTAGGAAACAAAAAAAGCAAAATGAGTAAAAATTTGTAAAGAGGAAAATAGTTTTTCACATCTTTGCTTCTGTTCTCACCTAAACATTCAATTATTAGTCAATTATGTTCTAAAAGTGAGTTACTCTAAAGACGTTACCGTTTATTAAAATATCACTAAAACATTTAAATAAACTTAAACTTTCTTCTGTCTAAGCAGTAAATGATTTGGTGAATTTACCTCAACTTTGTCCACTGCCAGCCGGACATTTTGCTGCAAAAACAAAACAATAAAAACCCGTTAAACTCTTTATTAACGGCTGATTATTAAACTAATACAACAGGAAGTAAAAACTGCATGATGGGAAAATATCAGCCGAGTTAATCTGGTTTATGAACAAAAACAGAAATAAATCAGAAGCTGAACTGATTCCTGCAGGAACCAAAAGGCCTGTCACCAAAAACTGAACATAAACTGGTCCAGAAATTATTGCAACAAACAATAGTTACTTTTGATATATAATACATATATAATAATAATATTATATTAATGCAAATATGCGCTCTCACAGGCAAAACAACCCTTTAAGTTCTAGAGAACATTTCTCACTGGACCTGAAAAACATTTTAAATATACAAACAACCAAAACAGCAATAATCAATTATGAATTCTCAGAAACCAAATAATCAAACACAAATTTCTGTTTCATTTGGATTTTTTTTTACATCAAGAAAGCAGTGAATAAAAGTTTAGTGGAAGGAAAACCACAGCTTTTTTCTACCTTCCCTTCTGCTTGTGTGTTGCTGCTGAAGAACAGCCTCCCCACAGCATGCTGCTGCCACCACCGTGCCTCACCCACCTGACAGCTGTCGGTGTACGGCGTGGCCCATTTCCTCATCGACGCCACGCTCTGCTCCAGCTGGCCCGCCTCCGGTTGCAGCGGCGCCGGCGTTGACTCGGGTCTGGTGTACAGAGATGGCAACTGGAGCAACCAGCAAAGACAGATGATGTGTAGATTTATGGTTTCCTTGGTAACTAATATCTGATTTTAACAACTATCTAGTTGCTTAGTGTTTCTATAACAAATCTGAGTTGAAAAAAACTCAAAACAACCCAAACCCAGCGGCTGATGACGTCACCTCGTCGATGCTCAGAGCGGCCTGGGAGTTCTTCTTCTTGGCCTCGCTGGCAGCCAGAACCGAGCCGCTCATCAGGGCAGTTAGCCCGGGAGCTGCGGCAAACAGCGACGCCTGGCGGAGAAACAGCGGCACGACAGCAACACGCAGAGATGAGTCGGAGCGGCCCGGAGCGTTTTTATTTAAAAAAAAACACATATAATCATTCAAACATAAAACAAAGCGACGAGAATAAGAGAGAAGTTAAAATGTCAAACACTCGGTGTTTTATATTGGCCTGTTTGGACCGAAGAGTTAGCAGCTAGCAACATGCTAAACGCGACGCGGACAAAACCTGCGCATATCTTCATTAAACCATCAAATAACAATACAAAACTTAGAAATACAGATTACTGATACGGATTACAGCTGGAAAACGTGTAGAACAACTTTCAGCATAGTTACCAGTCTGAGATAAGACATTCTCTTTCAGATGACATTCGCTTTACTACGGCAAGCGGCAGGAATACTCTGCGCATGCGCGTTGATGCAACATGGAATCGAAAGGTTTTCTCATTTCTGTGTTAAATTGTTTCACTATGAAGAGTAAATAAATGCTTAATGAGTTCTGATTGAAAATCTACTGAAACTCATCTGGAATCTGAAACGATTCAGTAAATTAACACTGATGGAATATTCATCATTTTATTTCTTTGAAACATTCTAACTTTGATTTACGTTTATTTTCAAAATGTATTCTGTTAAAATAATGTATTAATAAAAAGTAATAAAGTAATTCTTGATGTAATATCCAGGTTTGTTCAAAGACGTGCTGTAAGCAGGAAGGATAACAAGAATTACAATTATTCCACTCATCTCATAATGTTAATAATATAGTATTATTAACATTTCTTAAATCATATATTTTATTTTTTAATACAAAATGTTAAACATTTATTTAAAAATAGAAAAAAATAAGAATTACATTTAAAAATAATTTACAAATATTTTACAAACTATTTTATTTAAAAATATGTTTATTTTCTTTTTTATTTAAATAAATATAAATGCTTATTTAGATAAAATATTTTATAAAATATATAATAGTTTTTTTATTAAATATCTTTAATACAATTTAAAATATACATTTTTAATAAAAATACATTTAAATAAATAATAAATTTAGTGTATATATATCTAAGTTGTATTTTTCTAGTCGCCACAGCTAACAAAAATAATTTGTTTTGTATTTTTTTTAATATAAAAATAGAAATTAACTGGATTGATGGATTAAAAGTATCTGTAGATATTCCAATTCTTGATTTTGTGCAGATTTTTCCACAAAACATTTAATGAATAAAAGTTTATTTTTTTAAATAAATGATAAACAAATGACAGGAAAACCAAATAAAAACTCAGCAGCAGCTGAAGGTTGACCAGTATGAACATTTATTTCTGGAAAGGTTACAAATCGTTTCCAAAGAGTTTCTACTCAGAGTAAGATATGTTATTCAGATTTTTCTCTCTTTTCCCCGTACAGTCGTTTAAGCAATGAAAGTTTGTTTTTTAGCGTCCTCTGATCTGTTTTCCTACGGACAGACGGGAAAATGGCGGACTAAAGGATGCTGCGTGTTCCTCAGCGGGGGACGGCTGAACTTTATTGGTTACAAGTTTCTTCTTCAAACAGCAACGTTGGAGCGGAGCGGCGATTAACGGCGACCCAGAGGAAACGTAAAGGGATGACGCAATAATAAATGCTCCAGAATGACCATTTGAAATGAATGTTTTCCTTCAAGTTCTTGATATATTTATAATTCACATCAAGACAGACTTCAGGAAGTAAATCTGTTCTGACTTTACTGATTCATCAATAACAGAAAAATAAATAAAACGGAGAAACTCACATGCTGCTGCAGGGTGGAGATGAAAAACGACAGAAACACTGAAGAATCGGGCTGTGAATGAAACTCTGATAATAAAAACATTCCTAATACTGTTACTGCATAGCTCAGTGAAAAGCACTACCTCATAAATTAAATAAATACGCAGCAGAAAGACGTGACGGCATCATTATTTGCTCTAGCCCTTTTCACAGTTAGCTCAAAATAAAACAGGCTGGTCGTCAGCTCAGCTACGTGGCCTGGAGGATGAAATGTGCAGAGCTTTAATCTGAAACGGCGGCGGGATTAGATCTGCCAGAGGACGGACGTGCAGATTAAATTATCTGTCTGAAATGAAAACAGTCTATTTTTGTTGAAACGAAGGCTGGTAATCATTTAGCCGAGGTAAATTACCAAAGGACCTCAAACAAGAACATCTTAGAATAACAGCTGAAATATCTGGCAAAGAAAATCCTCCAACTGAACTACAAACATTTTTTCTTCTTCGTCTATTTTGGCACAAAAACCAACATATTTGACCAGCTGTGTCCAAAAAGCAAAGAAAAAAAACAAGAATGGAAGATAAACTAGTTTTAGCTAGCCAATGCTAAAGCTAAGTGATTTAACCGTAATCCAAGTTGAAGTTGGTTTTCTGTCACAACAGTTTTAACTTTATTATAATAAATAATCCTACACCTAAAGCGGAGTAACAACAGTTTATTATTTTTGAGTGTTTATACGATTAAACTGTTAAAGATTTTATGTTTATTAACTTGTAATTTATCAACATGTTTCAGGGAAAAAAACTAATTGGATAAATTAAGGTTTCAGGCCGAATCAAGTGAAAGCTAGTAGCTAACATAGCTAGTTTAAGCCATCGCTAATTTTAGCATAATATGCTAACATTATCTACAACTATAAATGAGATTCAATTAGGTAATCAGAAGTATTGTTTTGCTCTTTCATATAATTACATAAGAAAGCAGAAAAACGTGTTAATAATGAAGTTTGAATGTTTCTGTTCTACCAAAGATTTATTTCATTTGACTTACTTTTCCTGCGATAAAATGCTGTGATTTAACTACACTAATTTTACCAACATTCTATTTTGACAAAAAAACTGCGATGGAATAAAATTTGTTGGCCAAATAAAGTTAACAGTGGCTAAGCTAAACTAGAGCTGTGTGTCTATTTGGTGTAAATACATTATATTTAGTTTTAGCTCATCCTACATAATTACATATTAATAAATAAGTTAGTCAGTGTTTGTATATCAAATGAAGTGAATACTAACTGTTAGCTGTAGCCAATTACATCTGGGTTAGCTATAGTTAGCATAAACTAAAGGTACGTTTATGTGCTCATGTTTGGTCTATAACTTATACACTGAATGAAAATATTATTGTCATTCTTTCACACAGTTACATAAAGCAGTTAAAGCAGTTCATGATGGAAACACAGTTTTAAAATGTTTTTAAACTAACTTTACTAATTTTTTATGCAATTTTGTGGTTCAATCGCATACTATTTTCATATTTATTGTATATATATATATATATATACACACACAATTTAAAGCTAGCTGCTAAGATAGCTGTAGCGATATCATTAGCAGAAGCTAACTTTAGCACTTTGGATCCTTTGTTTCAAATAACTGAAGACATTGAGGTTCAACTTGGAATTATTCTTTCAGTTTATTTAGTTACAGAAGAAGTCAAGTAAAATTGTTTGTTTTTTGTCAAATAAAACTAAATCTAGTTGTCCAGTCAGCAGGAGCGAGTGGAACCAAAGCTAATTTTACCACCAATTTTGTTATCTAGAATTTACATTAAATATAATATTATAAATTCTGGTGCCAGTTTGAATATTTCAATCACATTTTGGTTTTCAGTATTTAATTTTGCATATTTTAATAAAGCAAATGCAAAACAAATAAAGCAACTAAGACCAGCTGATGCTTTTGGCAGACAGCAGATTATAAAACTTTTAACGTAAACGTTTTGTTACTATGGAAACGCTTTAACACACAAATAAATTCAGGACAAATATCTGGTTTTAAAAAGAAAAATTGTTTTAACAAGATTTTAAAAACTCAAGTTTGTATCTAAATGATTCCCTGTTAAATGAGAAAATGTAAATAAAACAGAAGATTATTGTCATAATGTTTCTCATTTTAATAATTTTTTTATCTCTTTATGACAACATTTTAATTTTCTTGTTAAAATGAGAAATAAGATGTAAAACTTGAAACTCGTTTTAAGATGTTTTATCTCTTTTTAACATGGTTTTGTTCTCATATTTTCTTTATGTTTTAAACAAGGTTTTCTTGTTTTAATGAATTTTGCATCGACTTATAAAAGTTTTCTTGATTTACATTCTAGAAAGTTTCTTATTTTATCTTGTTTTAACCAGAATCTCTGGTTCTAATGACATTTTGCTCCTGAATTTATTTCCAAGCTCTTTCCTTTAAAGGTTTCTGTATGTTTCAACACATTATCGATATTTAAGTAGCAGCAGTCATTCATGGCCATCTAACGAACATTCTGAGGATGAGAGATGATAATCTGTCACAGATTCCATCCCCAGATTAAAACGGTTTTATTCCCATCAACAATCAGGTGGGAAATAAACGTCCAAATGTTCTTGAATGAGGTCCAGATTTGTTGAAATGCCCCCAAAAAGCCCTGATCTCGGGTCAAACCGGGTCATTTTCTCTCCTCCAGAGCAGGAAACTATTTACACTCACATTGAGAACCGATAAAGTGCAGGAATGTAAACAAAACCAAACGGGCCGCAGCGCAAATCCTAATCTGGCGCCGCGGTTTCCTCTCGGTGCGACGGCGGGGAGCAGAGAGACGCGGCGTGGGATGAACGTGTTTGTGGCTCGGTGGGAAACTGGGACTGAAAACTGGAACGCACTGGAAGCCAAACTGGGACCAGACGAGTCCGAAACCACCCAGTTCAGCGACGCTACGGAGTATAGTGTTATGTTGAACAGCTGATTCGTTTTGCTGGGATTAAAGTATTTCAGCTAAGCTGTGCTTGAAAGGAGTTCAGGAGGGACCAGGACCAGGACCAGAACCTGAACTAGAACCAGAACCAGAACCAGAACCTGAACTAGAACCAGAACCAGAACCTGAACTAGAACCAGAACCAGAACCAGAACCAGAACCAGGACCAGGACCAGAACCAGGACCAGAACCAGGACCAGAACCAGAACCAGAACCAGGACCAGGCTCTGATGCTTCCAGTGCGTTCTGGTCGCTCCAGTCCAAACGTAAATGAATGGAACCTTTTTGTTTCCTGACATCATTTTTTCCTTTAATTTTCTGAGAAAGGGTAACTGTGAAAACGCCCGAGCCGCCCGGCGCCTCACCTGTCGGTAAGCGCTGGTCGCCGGGTCGACCCGCCCGGAGACGCCTGGTTCCCGCGCCAGGCGGACAGTCCGTCGGTACAAAACGTGAAGCGGACCTCAGCTGCAGCGCCGGACGTGCTCCAGCACGTACTCTGGGAAGTGCAGGCTGCACACCTGCAGGCCGTCCAGTTTGCAAGGCATCCTGGGATACTCGTCCTCCTTCCACTTGTTCTCGTCCGGGTCAAAGGTGAGGATGGAGTCACTGTAGTGGCCGTTGTAGCACAGGCCGCCCAGCACCATGATCTGCCGGTCCAGCACCGCCACGCCGTGGCCGCTGCGGCCGATGGGCATGGAGGCCAGGATGGTCCACTCGTCCGTTTCCGGGTCGTACACCTCGGTGGACGGGCAGCCCTGCGACTCGAAGGAGGCCCGCAGGATCACGCACACGCCGCCGAACACGTACAGCTTCCCGTTGTGGGAGATCATCTTGTGGAAGCAGCGAGCGTAGTTCATTTTGGACTTGTTCTCCCAGCAGCTGGCGTGGGTTCCGGGCAGCAGCGGGCCGCGGGCCGAGCGCGTCCTGTGGGAGTCCGACCCGCCCGACCCGCCGCCGCCGCCGCCGCCGGCCTCCCGGCCCGGGTCGAACACACACACCTGCTTGGAGGTGGAGGAGGACGTGATGCCGCCGGTGATGTAGAGCTTCCCGTTCAGGACGGTTCCCTCGTGGCCGTACTTGTTGACAGGATACGGATCCACGAACTCCCAGCGGTCCTCTGTGATGTCATAGCGCTCCGTGGAGTAGAAGGTCTCGTCTCGGGTTCGGCCCGCCACGGCGTAGATGAACTTCCCGATGACTCCCACCGCGAACTCTGACCTACAAAACCAGCAAAATGAACAACCAGTAATTTACCAGAACTAAAGTAGCGAGTGGTTCTAGTAGCTGCTAATTATTCTGATGATCAATCGGCTAATCGATTGATTACTTAATGATTCTGACAACATTTTAAAGGCTTCATTACTGCTAGTGTGTTCTTCCAGAAAATGACCTTTTCAAGAGTCTTTATGCTCAAGTCAATCGATTAATCAATTAATCGGTTACTAAATTAGTTGATTATTCCACCTATTAATTCGATTAATGTTACGGAACCAATTAAATTTACAAAGTAAAGTTCCTCAGATTGGATGGAGAACCTCTGAGCATCATCAAGCTAAGGCCGAATTGTTTGCTTTCAGAGCAAAGGTCAAAGTTCACAGAAAGGAGCTCTGACCTGGGAACAGACATGTCCGCCATGCGCAGCCACGAGTTCTGCCGCGGGTCGTAGCGATAAACCTTGGAGGAGGCGTGAAACTCGCCGTCGGGGCCCAGTTCCTCGCCGCCCAGCAGGAAGGCGAAGTTGTTGACGATGGCCAGGCAGTCGGGTCGGAGCGGCACCTGAGGGCCCTCCAGCTCCCACCACACCTGAGACACGGCGCCGGTAGAAACACACACAGCGCCGGTAAAAACACACACAGCGCCGGTAGAAACACACAGCGCCGGTAGAAACACACAGCGCCGTTAGAAACACACAGCGCCGGTAAAAACACAGCACCGTTAGAAACACACAGCGCCGATAGAAACACACTGCTGGGTCCGACAAAGCCTTTAAATGCTCACCAACATGAACCCAACACTGAACAAACTGATGAAAGGAGGAAAAATGAAGGAATTAATATATTCTGTGAGCAAAAGCTGTGAAACATTCTGAATTTCTGGAAAATAAGATTTTTATGGCAGAGACGTTGACAGATCGTCACTTTTGGGTTCTGTTGGAGAAATTGTGGTTTTATTAATCAAATATTAGTTATTCTCATATAACCTTCATATTATCTAGCAATTATGCCTTTATTGTTTAATCTGATTCAAGTATTAAGAATGTCTCTACATTATAAACTTGCTTTGATTCTTTTCCTTAGAAGATCTTGCTGATGAGAACCAGAGACAGCAGTTCCTACGATCTCTTTTCCAGGGGCCTGACTTTGTTGACCGGCTGGACAGTTATAAAGCTGTCTCTGTGAAGATTAATTACATGTTCTGTTAAACTCTGTGTCCTGGACGGGATTACCTAGTGTAGAATAATTTGTGACTTAGATAGTAAATGACAATCAGCGCTGCAGCTATGTGATCAAGTGTTTTCCCCTCCCTTAGAGCTGCAGCGTCCTTGTGATTAGGGATCCTGAAAACAATAAAAAGAGAGGAGCAGGCAAATGTGACTTCAGAGCGGCTGGAGATTGTAACTGAAGGCACATCTCTGTCTGTTCTCCTCGCGAGTAGAAAGAATCTATCTCTCTTGTCTTTCCTGAGTTTGCATAAATTATGTTCATAGGTGTTTGAACCTAACATTTTGGTCCTTCGAGCCGGATGTCAAATACCGGACGGATTCCGGCAGGTATGGCGGACCCCAGTAAGACCGTGCGCACGGCAAGAGAACCTGTTAAAGGGCTGGGCTCGGCCTGCCTGCTGGGATCTGAAGGTTGACGACATACCACGGAGAGACTAAAGGGGGTGAGTAGATTCTTCTTTAAAAGTGGCGAATGACTGAGGGTCGTTGCGCGCACAGAAAACCCTGTCAATTCTAGACTCTAACAGGTGAAAGTAGTGCACAAAATCCGTGAAGGACGGCGAAGTCCTGGCGCAAAAGTTCGTGTAAAGGCGTTACGGAGCCTGGTGCTGCAAGGTTGAGACCTTGTCCTGTTGTGGGCGACGGGGCCCGAAATGCCCGTGACGGACGGCGGAGTCCGGCGATAACAGGCGCTTAAAGTCCGCGACAAAAAAAAAAAAAAAAACTGTGTGAATGTGTGAGTGATTGGAGGTATAAATACCACTTGGTATTTTATCTCATATAAAACAGTAGGATTGTAAGCAGCAAACCTCTTGTGGATGCACAGGCAAGAACTCTCCACTCGAAAGAGTTGAAGTGAGGGTTACCACAACAGGTACTTTCAATTGCTGGCCTACTGAATCTGATATCCAGTTTCTAGGACTCCCTAGGAGTCGAAAAAACTGGTCCAAATTTTAATAAAAAATGGGGAAAGGGATAAGTAAAACCAAGCCAACAGACAGTCTAAAAACTAACGACTGGAAGTTTGTCAAAGATCAGGATCCGCGCAAAATCAAACACTTAGATAAATGGATAACAGTTTATGATTTTGACGGCCGTCTTAACACACAAAAATTAATTCTACTGCAGGACAAAATAAAACAAAAAACAAACTCAAATTCAAAAAAAATGTATGAGGAAGGGTATGATGACGTGACTTTTTGGTTAGAAATAGCACAAAAACGTGAGGGTGGAGAGAAAAAATCACAAAAACAAGAAAAAGGGGAGAAAAAAGCTAAAAAAGAAGTTAAACAGAGTAAAGAAAAAAACTTAATGTTCTATAACAACGAGGACTATGAAACAGGGCCTGGGAGTGTGAGAAGGCAGGCAGCGCAGCAGCAAGCAGTGGGAGGGGGGTGGGGGGAGTAATAGATGAGAATGGGGCTGATAAGGACAGCAAAAAAGGGGAAACTCAAGGAGGGCAAAGTGCTAGATTATATCCTGAGTTGCCCTCACCCCCAGAATATGAGGAGAAGCATTATGGTGGACCTTGTACTAGGTCAAAAGGAGAAAAATATGAGTGGTCAAAACAACTGGGAGAAACCTTGGAGCAGGGAGCCACAGCTTCCTCAACAACTTCACCTCCCCTCCCTGCTTGTCCTCCAGAAGGGAGAGATAGTCAACAACATTCCACTGGATTGTATCCCATGATCCAGGTGGCCAATCCAAATGCAGGGGCAGAAGGGGCACGGGCCACAATACTGGTATACAGAACGTGGACCCTGGAGGACATTAAAAAGGCTTTAGAAGGAATTACATCTCCTAAAGAAGACGTAAACCGTTTCATTGAAGATATGAACAACTTACGTCAATCTTACCACCTGAATGGACAGGAGGTCCAACAAGTGTGGATGACTGCTTTAGGCAGTGACTGGCACCATGTTCGAGGAGGGTGGAACCCGTTAGCTGGGAATCCACCGGCTGTTCTTGCACATGATGACGGAGAACTAACAAACACAATAATTGCTCTAGCAGCAAGAACAGTTCAAAGATTCCAACGCCGTGCAAATTACATTGAAATAAGCCGAATAAAACAAAAAGAGGATGAGTCATTTGATGATTGCAAAGTGAGAATGACAACTGTATTTTAAAATGCACAGCGGGTTGGTGGAAAATAATGATGAAAACAGTCCATACAAACAACAGCTAAAAAACGCATTACATGCAGGATCAAATGTCACCTGATGATCTGCAAGTCACACTTTGGTTCAAAACAGTTCCTGGGCCTGATAGGAACTATGAAGCCAGACTCAACAAGGTCACTCCAGCCAAGATAACTGTGACCTATCTATATACTGACACAAAGCACACTTCTGTGGCAGCAGTTGCTCTCCCGGAGGAATTGAAATTCCTAGACAGAACGTGGGCTCCTTCGCACGTGTCTCTGTTTAAACAGAAAAACGAGCAATGGCGCCAGTTGGGCAATATTGTGCAGGAAGGAGAGGCAGCAACTGATTGGGTGACTACTTCTACGAACTTAGAAGTTATTTTGGTTTGCTTTTACTTTTGAAGGAAAAAGATACACATACACCAGACTGCCCCAGGGCTACTGTGAAAGCCCTACAATTTTCTCTCAAGTAATGAGTGCAAGTATGTCCACTCTTTTATCTCAACCCCATCTGACTATTGAAAGATGCACGGTCTTAAATCCTGCAACACTTTTACCTGTCCCAGATGATGGTACAAAGCATGATTGTCAGGAATTAGCTGAACAAACAGCAAAAAGTAGAAATGATTTAAAAGATCTGCCATTAGATAAATGTGAAATACTTTTCGTGGATGATTCATGCAGAATTATTAAAAGAACTACTACAATCTGTGCACTTACCAAAACAACTAGCAATCTGTAAATGTGCGGCACACACTGCAGGGTCAGATAAAGTGTCCCTAGGAAATGCTTTTGCAGACAAAATAGCAAAAAAAAAAAGCAGCTGAGGGAGAAATAAATGTGCTGCACGTGGATAAAAAATCAAACTTATGAAACGAAACTTTAAAGGATATGCAACAATTAAGTCCTCAAAATGAAAAGGATCTATGGATAAAAAATGGAGCCAAAGTTGAAGATGACATCTATAAATGACCTGCAAATAAACCTATTCTACCAAAAAATCTGTATAAATGGGCTGCAATATTGAGCCATGGCGTTTCGCATGTCTCAACAGGGGGGATGGTAGGACAGATACATCAACATTACACTACTTATGGATTTATTTCTTATTCAAAAAACTTTTGTAGGGCCTGTTTGATATGTGCTAAGCATAAACTCTCAGGGCAATCTAAGACCACATAGAGGAAAATTTTCTAACTTGCAATATCCATTTCAAGTAATACACATGGACTTCAAAGAATTGAATAAAAGTGAAGGAAAAAAAGTACTGTTTAGTAATAATTGATGCTTTCTTTGAATGGATTGAACTTTTTCCAACTAAAAACCCAGATGCAGCAGAAAGGTCAACTTGGTTACATTTAACACACTGTAAAAAGGTTATTTCTTGTCAAAAGTAATTGGAAAGCGAATTCGAGACGCTCACCGACTTACAGGGCAAAGTCCAGGTTACAAAGGGGGTTAAACCAAATAGTTTTTTCCGTCTCAAAACTGGTGAAGATTGTCCACAACCCTGTAGTGTCTTTTAGGAGCGGAACGGATTTGCACACCAATGAAAAATGGCAAACATACAGATCCTTTTTTGTTTTCACTCTGTGTTTTCAACTAGGAACAACTCATGTCATGAATGAAACAGATTATTCTTGCAGCACTGCTAGCAGAAGGCTGGCAGGCATGCATGTGTGTTTTCCACCTGGGTTCTATGTTATGGTCGAAATCTCTTGGGCAAAGTGTGTTGACAGCTGACTATAAAGATTACACGTGGTACTTGACAAATTTATAACACTAACTGGAAGACTTTACTCTGTGAAGAAACTAACGAAGGTTGGGGAAGCGCTACTTCTCCGTGGGCAGAAGGAGTAAAGCAGTTGATGAAAAAGAAACCTCATTTTTTTCTAAGAAGATAGCTCCGGGTAATTTCTCATGTGTAAACATGGTGGGAAGCGGGAAAAGATTGGGAAATGTTTCGGAAACTATGTGTACTACTGTTCTCTCTGGAAACAATGATTTTAACCCTGTCTCTCGTGCAGATGTCTGGTGGTGGTGCGGTGATGACAAAATTTTTGATAGATTACTTCGGAAGGTGACAGGGTTGTGTGCATTAATTTCCTTGTTGCTGCCTGTTTTTGTTTATCCTGTGACTGCTGATCATCTAATTTATGCTCTAACTGATGTTGTGCCCCAGCAGTGGCGCCGTTTGCAGAAACGTGACCTGGCCTGGAACGAGGACGATCCTACATACATCGATGCCATTGAGTTCCTCGCGGTGTACCTGATGAGTATAAATTGGCCGACCAAATTGCAGCAGGTTTTGAATCTACAATTTGTTGGTGGTGCACATTAAACAAAAAACGTTGACAGGATCAACTACATCCATTACAATGTACAAAAAACTGGGCAATTGGACACAGGCAGGCTTCGAGGCGGTGCACGAGCAGCTGGCCGCTACATCACTGATGGCTTTCCAAAACCGTATTGCTCTTGACATGCTGCTGGCTGAAAGAGGGGGAGTGTGTGCTATCTATGGTGAAGGATGCTGCACTTTTATACCCAACAACACAGCAGCCGATGGGAGCCTGACGAAGGCCATTGAGGGGCTCCGTACCCTCAATGGTAAGATGAAGGAGTTCTCTGGAGTGAATACTTCCAGGTGGGACGAGTGGATGAATGCCTTTGGAAAATACCGAACCCTTGTGTCCTCTGCTTTAGTGTCATGTGGCAGTCTTTGCTGCCATGTTAACCTTGTGTGGATGCTGTTGTATTCCTTGCCTGCGTTCTTTGTTTAATCGTCTCATCACTACAGCTATTTCGCCCGCGGGGGACCAGATGACACCGATGTATCCTTTACTGGCAAGTGACTCTGAGTCTGACAGAGAAAACTCTGATGAGGACTCCCTTGATGTGACTGAGTGAAAACCCTGAGTGTAAACATATTTGCTTTCTTAAAAATGAACTCCCGGCTGAAAATCGTTTGAAGTGGCTGTTTAGGAGGGATATGAGAATTAGAACAAATATGTGATAAACAGGGGGGAAATGTTGGAGAAATTGTGGTTTTATTAATCAAATATTAGTTATTCTCATATAACCTTCATATTATCTAGCAATTATGCCTTTATTGTTTAATCTGATTCAAGTATTAAGAATGTCTCTACATTATAAACTTGCTTTGATTCTTTTCCTTAGAAGATCTTGCTGATGAGAACCAGAGACAGCAGTTCCTACGATCTCTTTTCCAGGGGCCTGACTTTGTTGACCTGCTGGACAGTTATAAAGCTGTCTCTGTGAAGATTAACTACATGTTCTGTTAAACTCTGTGTCCTGGACGGGATTACCTAGTGTAGAATAATTTGTGACTTAGATAGTAAATGACAATCAGCGCTGCAGCTATGTGATCAAGTGTTTTCCCCTCCCTTAGAGCTGCAGCGTCCTTGTGATTAGGGATCCTGAAAACAATAAAAAGAGAGGAGCAGGCAAATGTGACTTCAGAGCGGCTGGAGATTGTAACTGAAGGCACATCTCTGTCCGTTCTCCTCGCGAGTAGAAAGAATCTATCTCTCTTGTCTTTCCTGAGTTTGCATAAATTATGTTCATAGGTGTTTGAACCTAACAGGTTCTAACTTAATAAAACTGTATTAGTTATGATGAATGCACAATAATAAGCCCAGATTATTGTAAAATACTACAGATAGAATAAAGGATAGAAGAGTAAAACAATAAATCAAATTATCGAACCAACCATGGAGCAAATGGTCCAACGATAAACCCAACGAACAAAACGAACATCAACTAATCGACCAGCAGATACTGAAAGTCGTTGAGCCAAACAGACGGCGCTGCGTCACCTTTGGCCGCTGCAGCAGCAGGATCTTGCTGTTCACCATGCTGTGGCCGATCATTCCCCTGAACACGGCGGTCTGCGGCCGGACGGAGCGAATGCGGTTGGAGCGCGTCTCCAACAGCGGCTGCTGGTTGACGTCGTGGAAATATCCGAGCGCCTGATCCACTTCCTGTCTCAGCTGCCTGGAGTACCGGTAGAACTCCGACGTTTTCACCTGAGGAGACAGAAAGCTCAGCATGGACGCCTCTGAGGAGCCCTGGAGCCGGCGCGGCGCGGAGCGGCGCAGCGCGGCGCGGCTCACCTTCTCAAAGATGTCCGCCGGCGTCATGAGGCAGAAGCGGATGGATTGCACGATGGTGTCCGTGTGCCTCCAGCGCCGCCGGTCGTGTCTCAGCCACGCCTGGACGGCTTCGTACAGCTCGATCTCCGGGTAGCGGCTCAGAGCGTCGCTGTTCAGGTAGGCCTGCGCCGAAACGCAACAGGAGAAAAAACATCAGAGAAAGAAAACGATTCCAGACACGAACCCCAACAGCACCGAGCTCCAGAACCCGACCGGAAACCCAGACAGACAAAATATACAAAGAACAGCTTGAATAAAAAACATGTTTTAAGATTAAAACAATTTATGGGATTTAAGTTAATATTTTGGCATAATAATAAAATTCCTCATCTATTTTCTGGCGCCCCCTGGCGGCGCTAACGTTAAAACGCACCACAATCCTAGGAATCATGAATTGATTTAAAATGCTCAAAAATGTATTCAAGTCTCAACATTTTAAATAATTTTTGGTATTTTTAAATATATTTTAAAGCCAGGCAGCTAAGCTAACCAAAAGTAATTTAAATCACTGAGTTTAAAGAATCATAATCTTGTTTTTGATGGAATCTGATACAGAAGGGAACCTTGTAATTGTTTGTTTTCTTTTCCTCTCATGTCTCATAAACAGAATGAATAGAAAAATTAGTTTCTGATTCAACCTAAAACTGCACCTCTACACTCCGTGATGCCAACAGATTCATTACGCCCTGCACAAAGTTAAAAACTGTGTTTATGTTACGATCAAATCAACGATTCAGACGAGGATCGCATGAACATCTCAGATCTTCTGTCAGACCTGGAGTCTCTCCAGACTGAGGTAGGACAGGAAGTCGGCTCGGCTCATCAGAGGGACGAAGTTGTCGAGGAGGAAGTTGTCGAGTTGCTCCTGGACGCCCTCCACGCCGACGCTGAAGTCCTCCAGGAGGCGCATGACCTCGGCGCAGTTCTCCAGGCAGATCTTAGCCAGCAGGAAGGAGCAGCAGAACTCCACCGCCTCCGTCAACTGGACGTACATGGCCGCCTGCAGCGACACAAACACGTTTTTTCAGCGCCGAGTTAAAGTTTCAGGTTCTGAGGAGCCGCCGCAGAGGCGATGATACCTGCAGGATCTCCTGCACGGTGGGCATGCTGAGCTCCAGGGAGCCGTAGTACATGAAGCGCAGGATGTGGCCGAAGCCGGCGGCCGTCAGCCCCTTCATGTGGATCTTATCCTGGTCGCGCTCCCGCATGTCGGCCGTGAACATAACCCGGAAGTAGTCGCTCTGCGTGGCCAGCAGCGCCTTGTGGGCCTGTGGGCGGAGTCAGCACACCTCAGTTACCGTAGCAACACCTACGCTGCAGCTGGCAGAAACTGATTATTCTGACGATTAATCAATGATTGATTGTTCTATCAACTATAACAATCGGTTTCTTTGGCCAGGAACCAACTATACTGACAATTAAATGCTCTGATTATCAATCTATTATTTACAATTATTTGATTGTTTTAAATTAATCAAAGTCTGACGTGAGATGACCGATTAATCAATGCTTCTGATGATTGATTATTCTGACAACATATTTACAGACGGCTGGGTTTTTCTTAAACATAAACGCAAACTGTACAAACTTTTGTACAGTTTAGTCTGAATTTCTGCTCTGACTGTTGAGCAAACTGGATGTTTTTAGTCTATATGCTGTAGTTAACTTTTAATTGATTACACAAATATTTTATGATTATTTCAGTTATTGATTGATCACTATTCCAGATGTCAATATTAACATTTAATTTCAAAAACCGATTTTCAAAATCTGTTTTAAGAATAAAATTCACTTTTCTTTTCAGCAATGCCTGAATCTGGACCCGTCCCAGTTTGTTTATGGTAATTAATGCTAATTGCTGCTTAATTATCAAGTTTTACCTGGAAGTGATGCTCCTCTATCAGCAGCGTGACGTCCAGCAGCAGACGCTCCTCATACAGAGCACGGAAACCCGACGACACGCTCCCATCATGCACCTGGGACAGGTACACCTCCACATCTCCCCCCGACATAACACACCTGAGGCAGGAGGAGAACGGAGGAACAGAAGAGTCAGACAACAAACAGAGTCAGGCTAGCTGGTGTGAGCGCTGCATCAGGCAGAGGCGGGAAAACGCAGTGAAAGGAAGAGCTTCAGCAAACACACGGAAACACACACTCACCTCTGATTGGCCACGGGCATGTCAGAGGGGGCTGTCCGAGCCAATCAGAGGACAGTGCCCCTTGTGTCCAGTAGATGCTAACAAACTCCCTTTAGTGAGCGCCAATCACCTGAACGACAGAGCCAGAACAGGTTAAAGGTCACCGGGTCACAGCGCGGCTGAACACGTCAAGTTTAACATCAAGAAATAGAAAGAAGGAGAACCTGGGCTCAGAGTAGAAAGTATCACCTTTAAACTGGACCAGTTTGTGTCAAGCATAAATGTTTGTTGTTTCATTAATAACTGAAATAAAATCAGATTCCTGAGCTGCTGGTAAAAGAGCGACACGATGCAGCAAACTGAGCTCAGACATGTCAACACTAGTCAGTCAATAAAGGTTTAATTGTGTTTGTGTCGGCCATGTTGGTCATGTCAGGACCTCAGGCTGCCGGCAGCCTGAGGGAGAGGAGCAACCTGCATGTTACAGAATTAGCAACGGAGCTCAGCAGGTGGCGCTGTGGAGTCATCAGGAAACCCAGAGAGTCATAGAAACTGAACTATGCCTGCTTTTCCTCAAACTTTTAAGTTTGTCTTTACTTTTTGGCAAAACAAACATGTTGAAATAAGCCAAACCTTCTACATTCATTTTTCTACTTACGCAATAGAATATCAGTTTAATGTGGTTTCCATGAGAACAGAAATCACAAAAATTAACTTAAAGTATTTTGGGGTTCAGAGCAGAGGGTGTGTGTGTGTGTGTGTGTGTGTGTGTGTGTGTGTGTGTGTGTGTGTGGAGGCGGGTCGTACCTTTTGGAGCCCGGCCGAACGATCGCAGGCTGTGACGGCTGAGCGCTAACAGGCCGTTCGCATTTCCTGTGTTTATGTTTCCCCGGTTCTGACAGAAAGGGACAGAAACAGGAAGTCAGGATGCGTTCAAACAATCGGCATCTGTGTTGATCGTTATTGTTCATTTCTAATGCAAGAAATGTTTAACTGTGCGTCCGTTTTGAGCGGGAATAAGGACAAAGCAATTGTTGCCATTAAATCTGTGCGTTCTTTGTTCATATTCCCCATAGACAGTATTCTTGGTTCAGAGTTTCTGTCTCTGAAACTGACACACTGCTGCTAAAAAAGAAAATCTGTTTTCCTCTTTCTGTAGAAAATGTTCTTGTCTGAGTACTCATGTCTTCAACAATGTTTTCTAAATGGAGCTTTCTTTGTGTACTCTTCAGTTTCCTATAGAAAGTACTCCTGACTCAATCATGTTGTGATTCCACTGTGTTTTTGCCTTTTTAGTGGAGCTGGTGCTGATATTTATTATCTGTAACTACTCTGGGCTGGTTTTTCCTTCAAAAACTCCTGGCTCAGTGATTCTGAAACCAGGCTAACACCTGACCCCGGATGCTTGGGGCCAGGCTAACACCTGACCCCGGATGCTTGGGGCCAGGCTAACACCTGACCCCGGATGCTGGGGGCCAGGCTAACACCTGACCCCGGATGCTTGGGGCCAGGCTAACACCTGACCCCGGATGCTGGGGGCCAGGCTAACACCTGACCCCGGATGCTTGGGGCCAGGCTAACACCTGACCCCGGATGCTTGGGTTAGCCTCCAGCCCGGCTCAGGGTTCCAGACACCCGGCTGTTTTCATTCCTCCAGCGAGCTGCAGCTCTGCTTCATGCCGAGACCAGAGCTCCAAAACAAAGGCTCCACACAGCGGGTCACCTCGACTCTCACAGCCGCCGACAGAAGCTCATTTCTGGCATTTAGTCCTGGAGGAAGACGGTTTAAAGCGCCGGTCTGAGGCTCCGTCCGGATCGCGGGGGACGGGCTTTAGCTTAGCGGCTAAGATCCAGCCGTCTCACCTCGGCGGTGCGAATCCCCACAACCCCTCTTCGACCAGGCAGCTCTGGCTCCGTCGGACATGAAGTTGGGGGTTCAGCTCCGGGATCAGGAGAGAGGCGGGCAGCGGTGGACTGCCGGATCCCGACGGTAATCCATCTGCCGGACGAAAGGACCCCCCGACACGGCTCTGAATTAGACGGCTCCAGAACCACGGCAACCCACAGGATTTACGGACTCCATCTTCTGCACCGGCGTCATTTCCCTTCTGGGCGGAACTGAAGGGCGGCTAGCGGAGCAACGAAGATCGTGTGTGTAAGAAGATGCATCACTACAAATGGAGAGGAAAAACTATTCCCACTCAATAAGTTAGAATAGCATCAAAACGTGTATTAATTTCAGTAACCGAGACACTTTATGTTGATTAGTGTTATATAGACTGATGTTTTCAAGAGTTGGTTTCTGTTATTTAGGATATTTTTTGCTTACAGCCAATGAAAATATGACATTTAAGATCAGAATATTACATCAGATCAATAACAAACAAAATATTTAATTTAAGTCGGAAATGTTGACTTAGTGAAGAATATATTTAATATCTTCATAAAGGCTGTCATTTTAACCTGACAAAGGAATAAAATTGGAACAATATGATGGATGGATGGATGGATGGATGGATGGATGGATGGATGGATGGATGGATGGATGGATGGATGGATGGATAGATAGATAGATAGATAGATAGATAGATAGATAGATAGATAGATAGATAGATAGATAGATAGATAGATAGATAGATAGATAGATAGATAGATAGATAGATAGATGAAACTATTTTAATAATCAGTTTTGAAAAATAAATAATTATCTCATAAACAGACTCCAACTTTCTTCCAGTTGTTGTGTCAGACCCTGTACTATATGAAATTGAATGTACTTTTTAACTATTGTACACTTGCTGAGAAAATAAAATCTATAAAGAACTACAAAATGGCCTTTTGAGAACTACAATCATATAGAATGACGTCACTTTCTACTGACGGACCCCAAACATGAGGAACATTATATTTATTTAAATAAATTTATATTTACAGAATGTAGGCTAGCGGAGAAATGTTCCAGTTTCCTAAGAAGCGGGTGTTGATGAGGAATAAGCGGTGGAAAGCCGAGCCGAGCCGAGCCGAACTGGTATCGCGGCGGTGATAAATTGCATCAGCCGTTCAGGAAGGACCCCGTCGCTCCAACGCGGGGAGTTTCTCTTTAAAACAGCGACTTTTCCCCTATCGGTTTAATTTAACCGGTTCGCATTCTTTTGAAAATTACCAGGAGTGAACGTGAATATATACACATGAATAAAAAATAAAAAGTGATTATCTTTGTTCACGGATCAGGCGGAGCCGCCGCCTCTTCCGTTCCCTTTTCATCCAAGATGGCGGGGGATGAGTCTGGTACAACGCTCGGTCAGCCTCACCTGGCCAGGCAGGACCTCGGCACGTTGGTGAGTCTCTTTTTAACCGCCTCCACGGCTTCACGGTCCCCGGCTATTACTCCGGGACGGTTATTGGGCCGAAAGGAGATCGGGGAAACGCGGGAATGGTTGGGGTGAACGGTGGCCGGAGCAACGCCGCTTCCACCCGGCACATGACGGCAGGCCCAGCGGGGAAACGGAGCTCCCCTCCGCCGCTCCTCGGCCAACCGAAATATTTACTTTCAGAGTCTCCGAACCTCCGTTTCTAGTGTCGGTTATGTCTGACATGTCTGGTTTCCACTGAGGATCATCTGCCTCCTCTAACCGGTCCTCGTCCCAGTCGGATCAAAGCATACGCGATATATGCGTCTGGTTCCCTGGTGGGTGAAAATAACAGGGAGAAAAGGAGGAAGTTTAAACCATCTCTTTCATCCATCCCCCAGTCCAACATGTCTCTGTCCAGCTTTCTACCATTACAGCCAGGCAGAGATCTAAAGAGGAGCAGCAAAAGCAAAGGAGGTGGATTAGCAGAGCTAACAACTGATGGCATCGTCCTGGACATGTCACTGTGGAGTACGATCTCTGCTGTCCAGATATTTCCCTGAAACTCGTTGGTTTAAAATGCTGGTGTGTTTTAATAGTTTAGTTTCTTTAGATCAAAACAGTCCTGACTTCTTTCCCAGAGATCTGATGGCAGTTTGGTTTGTTTTGAGTCGCTGTGCTGCTCCAGGATTAGAAACGGGAATGCCGCTGTTCCCTCCAATCCCTCTCTGTGTCTCATTGTGTCCTCTGTCTGTCCCTCTGCAGGACGTGTCCACCTTAACGCCTCTGTCTCCAGAGATCATCAGCAGACAGGCCACCATTAACATCGGTACTGGACTCATTCTGTTTACCCCGTTGTTATGCTCAGGATAAATGCATTAAAATCTGTTTTTCTCTCTGGTTCCTGAAGGCACCATCGGCCATGTGGCCCATGGAAAGTCCACAGTAGTGAAGGCCATCTCCGGCGTTCACACTGTCAGGTTCAAGAACGAGCTGGAGAGGAACATCACCATTAAGCTCGGATATGCTAACGCTAAGGTTTTTTCCTTTTAATTACTATCATTCATTAATAAATCCAGGTGAGTCTGGAACATGCAGACGTCCTGAATCTCCATCCAGTTGCCATCTGTCAGGAAGCAGACTTCCTGCTCAGTGTCACTGCTGTCTCTGTCTTTACGCTCCTTCTTTACCGCTGCAGGTCTACAAGCTGGACGACCCCAGCTGCCCCAGGCCCGAGTGCTACAGGTCGTGTGGCAGCAGCACCCCCGATGAGTTTCCCACAGACATCCCCGGCACCAAGGGCAACTTCAAACTGGTCCGGTAAGGCCGTTCCCAACTTTTAAAAATAGATTTATATTTAGATAGGGCGCCACTTATTTCATCATCATTATCTGTTGTTTTTGGAATCTAAAGTAATCGTTGGAATCAGAGTTTATAGTTTCTACAATTTTTCATACCAGTATCAATCATTTCCATTCCTTAATGATGAAACATCAAAACCCTTTGACTAAATATTTATGTCCTGTTGGCTCAATAGTAGCATCAATAACGTAATCAGTAATATTGAGATTAAAATAGAATAGAATAGAATATACTTTATGGATCCCCAAGGGGAAATTGCTTATTTGTTGAAAGCTGTTCCATCTTATGTGATAAATATAAAGTTTGTAAAATATATATAAAAACCTAAGAGTAATAAATTCAAAATGACTAGATATAAATAAACAAATAACAAGCAATATATTAATCAATAAATAACCTATTAGATGAGTGCAGAAAAAAATGGAATGAATCATCCCGGACATGGGCCTGATGACTTTCTGTGGTCTCTGTTTTATTCCTAGTGATGCTGATTTGCATCACACCTAAATTCATACTAATGTTCAGATTAATAATCTTTAACATCTGTAACATTTACTTTTCTTTTGTACACTTGGTCAGCTGGTTCTGGTTGTAGTTTAAACGCGTCAGCTGGTTCTGACTGAAACTCTTTCTCCGACAGACACGTATCGTTTGTGGACTGTCCCGGTCACGACATTCTCATGGCCACCATGCTGAACGGCGCCGCTGTCATGGACGCCGCCCTACTGCTGATCGGTGAGTCTGGTTGTTGGCGGCTCGTTGGCGACCCCAGCAGAGGTCCGGTTGTAACCGGTTCTGGTTCTGTGTCCGTCTAGCGGGGAACGAGTCGTGTCCTCAGCCTCAGACGTCGGAGCATCTGGCTGCCATAGAGATCATGAAGCTGAAGCACATCCTCATCCTGCAGAACAAGATCGACCTGGTGAAGGAGAGCCAGGCCAAGGAGCAGTACGAGCAGATCCTGGCCTTCGTGCAGGGTGGGTTCCCCTCAGCACCACAGCGCCGCCACCGTGTTGGTTGGAAAGAAGTGAAATCTGACCAAACATCTCAGCTTTAAAGTCTCAGTTTAAGCTTTCTTTTTCTGGCTTCCATTAGTTCACCTCCACATTTGTTTGACACATTACTAGAATGGCATGTTCTCTCATCTTTCCTATTTTGAGGAGTCACCAAGAGAAATGCGGTTTTGTCACACTAAATTTCTAGCTCAAGAAACAAGAACTGCTGAATCACTAACTAAAAGTTAATGTTTCTCCAACTAAAAACATGCTAATGTTGTTAGCTGGTATGATTGTTCCTGCTGTTTCCCCTGCTAACGTTAGCAAGTTTCTCCTGCTAACAATCATCTAATGTTTTCATGAAAAGATTTCCTGCAAATGTCTTGCTAAAGTGTCTCTAGCTAATATTCTTCCTGCTCGAGTTCCTTCTGCTAACAGTTCTGTTGTTTCTTTTACTAACGTTTATTTTGCTAACGTTCCTCCTGCTAATGGTTCTCTTGCTAACGTTTATTTTGCTAACGTTCCTCCTGCTAATGGTTCTCTTGCTAACGTTTGTCCTGTTTCTCCTGCAGGAACCGTTGCTGAGGGTGCTCCCATCATTCCCATCTCTGCGCAGCTCAAGTACAACATCGAGGTTGTTTGTGAGTACATCGTGAAGAAGATTCCCGTTCCCGTCAGAGATTTCACCTCCGAGCCGCGGCTCATCGGTAAGAACGGGCCTGGCGCTGCTTCCTGTTTCCATCGGTTTGTTTCTAACGTAAACGGCTTCAGTCATCAGGTCGTTCGACGTGAACAAGCCGGGCTGCGAGGTGGACGACCTGAAGGGAGGCGTGGCCGGAGGCAGCATCCTGAAGGGCGTTCTGAAGGTCAGGGCCACAGGTTTAGCCGCCGGCTGTGATGTCACAGTGTGATCTGAACGCCGTCCGTCCGTCTGTCCTGCAGGTGGGCCAGGAGATCGAGGTCCGGCCCGGAATCGTCTCCAAGGACCAGGAGGGGAAGCTGATGTGCAAACCTATCTTCTCCAAGATCGTGTCTCTGTTTGCTGAACACAACGACCTGCAGTACGCCGCCCCAGGAGGCCTGATCGGTGAGAGAACCAGAACCAGAACCAGAACCAGACTCCTCTATGGAGGAAAGGTTCAACAGGAATGATCTGAGGATCCATGGAGTCTGTCTGACTCCTGTAGACTGAATCAACACATCGATGTCGTTCAGTCCAGATGTATGGAGCTTCTCTCTCTTCTTTCACTCTCACTTGTCTTTCCTTCCTTATTTCCTTCGTCCTGTGCTTTTGTCCTTCCTTTGCTCCTTGTGTCCTTCCATTCTCACTTTGTTCCTTTTTTTCCTTTTTTATCCTACCTGCCTTTCCTGTTTTTGTCATTGTCTGTCCTTCCTAATGTCCTTCTTTCTGTCCTTAATTCTTTTGGGTTTGAATGATGACGGGTCGGTGTCTGCAGGTGTTGGGACGAAGATCGACCCGACGTTGTGCCGGGCCGACCGCATGGTGGGTCAGGTTCTGGGAGCCGTCGGCGCGCTGCCGGAGATCTTCACGGAGCTGGAGATCTCCTACTTCCTGCTGCGGCGGCTGCTGGGCGTCCGCACCGAGGGTGACAAGAAGGCCGCCAAGGTGAGCCGTGCATCATGGGAAACCCGTTCCCGCCTCTTCCGGTCTCTGACCCAATCCCTCCGGCCGGCAGGTCCAGAAGTTGTCTAAGAACGAGGTTCTGATGGTGAACATCGGCTCGCTGTCGACCGGCGGCCGCGTCAGCGCTGTGAAGGCTGACCTGGCCAAGATCGTCCTGACCAACCCGGTCTGCACTGAGGTCGGCGAGAAGATCGCGCTGAGCCGGCGTGTCGAGAAACACTGGCGGTGAGACGCAGCACAACCCGGACCCGGTTTACGATTTAAAGGGCCAGCGTCGTTTGAAATCATCTGTTTGATTAGAGCTTTACATCAGGTTTTTCCCCGCAGTGTTGCTTTGAATCCTTCATGCATGTTTGTGAAATTCTTTAATCTCCATGGCAACCACTCAGCTGCAAATTGCCTTCCAGGTGCAGCTCCTCCCCCCTCAGCTCCTTCAGACTAGCCAGCAGCAATTAGCAAACACCTGGTGGAACTGCAGAGCTCATCATAGGACAGGCGTAGGCAACTCCAGGCCTCGAGAGCCAGACTCCTGCAACGTTTAGTGTTTCTACTTCAACACACCTGAGTCAAATAATGGAGTCATTAGCAGAACTCTGGAGAACTTCACTGCAGTTAGGAGGTGATTCAGCGATTTGAATCAGCTGTGTTGGACCAGGGAGACGTCTAAAAGTTGCAGGAGACCGGTTCTCAAGGCCTGGCGTTGCCTACCATTCACAACAGGCTGTGCTAGCTACTCACCACATGGTGGTTGATTGACAACGCTAAGACCCGCCTCCTGGCTCTGATTGGGTGTTTCCAGTTTGCACTGAAGGCAAATATTTTTAACATGTAAAGAGAAATATAGTTAATAAAAGTCGCATCGTGCAGCTTAAACGTTGAGAAAAACAAGCAGAATGAAATGTTGACGCCGTTTCTTGTCTCTCAGTCTCATCGGGTGGGGACAGATCCGGAGAGGCGTCACCATCACACCAACCGTCGACGACGACTGAGAAGACGACGCGCTGCTCCTTTAGGATTTTTCTGTTTCATTTTTACAGCTGGGACATTTCACAGGTTTATAGACGTCACCTCTGAGTTTGAGGAGACGGAGGACGCAGGAGGAAGAGGAGTCCAGTCGGTGGCTGGCTTCAGATTTCACAACCAATAAAATCAATTTGGAAGGAAGTTCAGAGTCTTTGAATTATTCCCTCATTAAATAATAATTGTGTTTTATTTATTCTATTCATTTGCAGTTTAAATGAGTTTGTCACATGTTGACATAAACAAAGGCTTTGAATGAAAAGTTGTTGGTCTGCTGATAATTTGTAAAGTCAATTCACTATATCATAAGTTTTGATCGAATATTTTATTTTCTTAAAAGTAAAATTGATCTACTCTTTGTTTTCTTTAGATTTTGTTTCAGTTCTGACTTTTGGATTTTTATTCTAATTTATTTTTCTGATTTATTTATTTTCCGTCGTTTCCAGGAAGTTGACACTGGAGGACAGGAAGTTCTCGCCTGGGACTCGGTCTTATTAAAAAGATATTTTATGAAATCTTGGAATATTTTTCTAATATATGAGATGTTCAAACAGAAATGAAGTTAGACATTTAGATTATCAAAGCTTAACGTCCAGATTCTTATTTGGATCTATAATGAGACAATAAAACATCAGAACTGAATTTATTAAAGTTCTGTTCATGTTTTCCTCCTGACTGTCGGTGATTCGCCACATTTTCTCCTCAGAAACTAAAAACATGTCAGTTTCTGTGAATAAAACTAGTTTTTATCTTTGATCATTTATTAAACACGCAGCAGAAAGCCAACATAAGAAACTCGAAATGCTTTTGTTTTCATTTTTTCAGTCCTGTGTTGATCACATCTCCATTGGTCAGAGCAACGCGTCACAACCAGTGGGCGGGGCTAAAACGCGATTGGTTGAGCTGCAACAGATCGATCACTTTTAATAGAAAGGTAGTTGTTACTTTGTTGACGCCTTTAAAATGTTAGTTTTCGTGTTAATACCATATAAATATTTCCATAAAATAAACATTTACAATATGATACAGTAAATTGTGGAACTTTGTTTATTATTTTATTTAATCTGATTTAATTTGCTTTTTTTCTTCTATCAAACATTTATTTAAAGCTGATTTGGGCTTAAATCAATAATAATAACAATAAAAGTATTTTCTTTCCAGCCCAAATCAACTTTACATAAATACTTTTTTTTCCACTCCAACCAGAAATGAGTAAATAAACGAACAGAGATTCTACCTATAGCTGATCGTATTGATCAGCTGATCAGCTGATCATTAATCTGAAAGCTCGAGATAAACATTTACAGAAGGGGTTTCCGCGCTTCCGGGTTGATTCACCTGACGAGCACGAGACGTGACGTCGCGCAGGTGACAGGTGTTCCTCCGCCGAGGGGAAGAGGCGATTTTAAAAACGCTGAAATGTCGTCAACGAACCTTTCATAGGAACTAAATGAAATCCAGACTTCATTTGGCTTTTTCTGGGTCATTTATGTTCTCATGTGAGTCCAAACGAACCGCGGAACCGAACCGAACCTCCGGCAGAGAGTTAAATCTGTAAACTATTCCGACTTGAAACTGACATGGAGGCTGCAGGTGAGAAGATCTGCTGAAACTTTACTCGGGTTTTATCACTTTCTGCATTTTATTAATTTCTAATAAACTTAAAAATTCAGTTTAATCTGTGAGCAGAACATATTTTTATATTTATTGTTAAAATGTATTTTTATTCTAAATGCTCATCAATATGCAAAAACAGATAAAATACTTGTATTTATAAGTTATTGATTATTTTTCATGTTTATTGGAGGCAGCCATGTTGGTAGAGAAGCAGCTGAGCTCTGATTGGTTGCCAGGTTTGCAGAAACATTCTGGTTGTCTTTGGAGGGATGGAAGAACCAATCCTGACACATTTTACTGTAGATAAAAAAAAAACACCCCTCAGCATAATGCTTCCACCTCTGTGCTTGACTCATAATCTGCACTTTATGTTGAGTTTTCCTGAGTTATTTAGATGTTTATTGTTTTTGTAGAAGAAGACAGAATATTTGCCTTTCTGTCTTTTGCATTTTGTAAGTTTTGTAAAGAATTACTTCCCCATCTGAGTGATGCTACCTTTGCCCAGAGGGTCAGCGGGGGCGAGACGGAGGCAGCCAGAGATGGTCCCCTCTCGACGTCATCATGAGTCAGATCCGCAGGAAGCGCTCGGCAGCAGACAGGAAGCCCCTGGGCCGCTTCCTGTCGAGAACCTCAGAGCGGACGGCGATCCCTGAGGACGCAGAGTCCGAGAACAGAGGACAGAGTCCAGGTGAGAAATAAAACCAGCTGCAGAGAAACTGGCATCAAAATCACCCAAAGATCACAGGTTTCATGTTAAAGAGCCTCCATTTATTGTCAAAGAGAAACCATATTTAAATTCTTGTCGATGACAAGAACACAAAGTGAAAAAGTGCTCAACCTTATTAAACGTTTAACTTTGTTCAAAGCGTTATAAAAGTCAAAGCAGCAGAATATTTCCCTTTTATTTTCCTGAACCATAGCAAGCAATTCAGCTGAGTCTGTTGACAAACTCATAAAACAATCAAACATTTTCGTATTTGTTTAGCAAATAACATTTTAAATTGGTTTAAGAGTGAAAAACAGTTTTAACTCCTCCCATCTGAATCCATCTAACTGAACTAGATTTGCTTCTCATCTCGACCTGTAAATAAATCCTCAATAAATCTTAATGCAGTTTAATTTCAAACCATTTCTGTGAAACCGTGGAAGGAGTTTTGCATTATTTAGTGATACTTGTAATTCTCCAAACATAAAGTGTTGGTGTATAACAGACTCTGTAGGAGTTACAGGATCAGCAGCTGTTTTTGTTTTGTTTGTGTTCTCAGGCGCTGCGGCGCCGGTGGAGAGCCAGCGTGATGCCGGCTGGGGAAGAGTGTGTGTTTTCCTGCAGAAGTTGGGGAAGAAAGCGGACAGTAGGAGTCTGAGTCTGGCTCACTGCGATCTGACAGCGACAGACCTGCTGGAGCTCGGTATTCACTCCCTGAGTTTCTGCTGCTCGGATTTTATTAAACCGTCCACTGGAAGCAGGATCACAGCTCCACAGAGCTGAGCGCTGATTATATGAGACGTTTGACTCATAATCTGCACTTTGACGGTTTTATAACCAACAGCCTCAAAAACAAACCACAACCTGATCAGATCAGATTCAGGTTTCAACCATAGTCTCATGTTATTAATCTGGATTCATAGGAATCTTTTTGCTTTGCTCATATCGAGTAGCTTCATGCAGTCAGTATCTTATCTGCAGTGGAAAACATGTTTTAGTTTGGAGAGTAATGGTTCCATTTAACTATAAGTGAATTTTATTTGTTGCACAAATAAAAACTTGGATTTGAGAACTACACTTCACGCTGAGTTTTAGATTTGATAATTGTTCATTCTAACTGAATTTTGATCTCCTTGGTTCTTTATCTATGATGTTTGAAACCTTCCAAAAGAGACAAAGTAAAGCTGAACGCCATCGCTGACTGCGTTTGTCCTTTTAGCTTCGCTGCTCCAGTTCCTCCCTCAGCTGGAGGAGATGGATGTCTCTTGGAACGAACTGATTGGTGGCAGTCTGACAACGTTGACCTCTCACCTCCAACATGTGGGCGGGATCAGGACGCTGAAGCTCTGCAGCTGCAGGCTGAACGCAGACGATGTCGCAGCGCTGGGTGAGTCTTTGGTTAAAAGCAGAACCGTCCAGTCCTGACGCTGTTAGCAGTTTAGTGCTTATTTCCTCCAGATCTGATCTGGAAAAGTCTTTCTACACCAAACATGTCATTTTCCTTTTTGCCCACATCGTGATCGAATGTTCTCGATTGATGAATTAATGAAATCCATTAAAATATATATCTATCATTAATAAACAGCCATTTCTGCATCCTTCTGAAAACTAAATAATATTCATCATCTTTTCACATTGACGTAATTTGGATGTGTGCTTAAATTAAATAATATTTAAGTGCACAACTGTTCTATTTATGCTAAAGTTTAGAGGGCCACATAATAGGCTGTAGCGGGCCGAATTTGGCCCTTGGGCCTCAAGTTTGACACCTTCAGAGTTCCTATAAGTTTCAGTTTATTTTCCAGAGATTCTTTACGGCCAGTGAACACAATAACTGAAGTAGAAGGAAACAAATGCAGGATTTAACACTTTTCCCAAACAGAAAACTGAAAAATGTGGCAGGCCTTTATATTCAGCCCCCTTTACTCTGAAAACCCTAAATAAAGTTCTTCCTCTGTGCATATGTAGGTGAAGCCCTCCCTTCTGTTCCTGTGTTGGAGATCCTCGATCTGTCCTGGAACAGCAGCGTTGGCGGCGTTTTGCAAAGCTTGCTGGGTAAACTTCAGCCATCAGTGAGGGAGCTCCACCTGGTGGCCTGTCAGCTCACTGCGGCGGACGCTGCTGCTCTGGGTAATCATGTCTTCATTGGTCCAGCTGATTTTTCTGTTTTGTGGGCTCATCTCCGTCTGCGTTCCCCTTCAGGAGGCCTGGTGGCCGTTCTGCCTAAACTCTGTGTGTTGGACGTTTCCTGTAACCCTCGGCTGACACAGGAAGTGGACGTTGGCGGCTTCAGGCAGCTGGCCGCCTCCCTGTCCCACGCCACCTCCCTGATCGTGCTGCGGCTGCAGGCCTGCGGGTTGAAACCTGACGACCTCGAGGCTCTTGGTGGGAACAAAACCTCCGATTTCTGATCGGCTTAAACATTTGACTACTTCCTTATTAGAATTTATTTTCAGTAGAAAACAAATCCTGATGCATCCTGAAGGCAGAGCTGGTTAGAGTAGCAAAGAGGCTGCAATCACGTAAAAGTTCTTACTTTTATTTACGTAAAAGTAAAAAGTAACCAAATGAGAAATTATTCTAATAAGAATAAAAAAGTATGAACTAAAATTACTATTCAAGTACTGAATAACTGAGCGTCTTTAGTCAGAGGCTTCTTCAAACTTGCTGTAATGCAGACTGCTACAGGAGATCTTTCCTGCCCACAACATCTACAATAACTCGAAAGAATAAATGCGTTACAATCAATAAAGTATTTTTGAATTTGATTAAAACTTAAATCATATTTAAAAACTGCATCATCAGACAAACCAAAATGTAAAGTAATGTGGAAACTTTTGTACTTTAAAGACCAAAATAAAAATAAGTCATATAAATAACAAGACGGCAAAAAGGCAGAAGCAGTCAAAATATTTTTCCAAATCAATTTTTCAATTTAAAATTATGAAATTTTATCAAAACCTCTAGATGTGTCTGTTTATGATTAAAACAATTTGTTCTTTATTCAGTAAAGTTACTCACAATGGGTAAAGTATCCAAAAATTGTACTAGCAGAACTTCTACTTCATAATAAAAGTACTCAAAGTAAAAATACTCCTAAAAGTATTTTGTTCCAGTTGCTGTAGTAATTCTAATTGATAAATGTTACCTGTGGCTGCAGGTGCTTCCCTGCCCTGCCTGCCCTCGGTGCGCCAGCTGGACCTGTCCTGTAACAGAAGTATGACTGGAGGCCTGAGCCGACTCGCCTCTCACCTGCCTCACATGGCTCACCTGGAGAGCCTGGACCTCCACCTGTGCCGCCTCAAACGCGCCGACATGGAGGCTCTGAGTGAGTCTCTGTGAGCGCCACAGCCAGCAGCCGCTGCACGCTTCACCTTCTGCCTCTCTCCAGTCCAGGTGCTGCCCTCTCTGACGGCGCTGTCGGCGCTCGACGTTTCGTCCAATAAGGGGGCGGGAGGCGCGGTCCACCAGCTGGTGTCGGTGCTGCCGCTGACTCAGATGAGGAGGCTGCCGATGAGCAGCTGCAGGCTGACGGAGGAGTCCTTCACCGCCCTGGGTAAACACCGACAGGCTCCCTGCGGCTGCAGCTGGAGGAGATGAGCCCAGCAGTCAGCCAGGGGTCGGCACCGCTCGCCAAATGTTAGCTTCCAGACCCTAATGCACTACAAAAGGGTAGTATTTAGTGGAAACTAATGCCAAAGTACATAGATGTTGAACTTTATTCACCTGAAAAACCAAGAAAATCAGAGCTTTAGAATTTCTCCAGCGCTAGGTCCACTAAATGTTTTCAAAATTGAAAAGTTAAAGGTTAGCTACACTACTAGCAGATTAGCATAACTATAGCCGCCGCTGGAATCAGATTATTTTATTGCTTTTTTGTAAGCTAGAAACGAGTCTCAGGCCTGAAATCTGGCTGCAGTGATGACCTCTGACCTGAACCTTCAGAGTCACAAAAAGTCGGTTCCAAAGCCGAAGAGCATTTCCAGGATTAAATCTAAGTAAACTCCTCCATATCTTTGGTCGGACAGTGAACGCCTGCTTCCTTCTGGTCGTTAAGTTCATACAGAGGCAGACACAGTGTGAATTTCTATTATTATTATTATTATTCTATTATTATTATTGCCTGTCTACCACTTTTTATTAGCTTAGAAATGTGGCCCTCTGTTTGGCTCCAAACTGAAACCACAGAAAAACATTAATTACAAAGTTCCTCCACAAACTGATGAACTCAAAAACGTGTCTCAAAATTAATAATATTTTTACTTGTCATATTTGAAAAGTAAAAGCAGAGTAAGCTGACAGCCTGGAGGTTTTACTTCCCCCAGCTCAGGTGGTGCCATACCTGCGCAGCCTGGACGTTTCCTGGTGTAAGGTGGTAGGCGGTCGCCTGCCGCTGCTGATGGACGCTCTGCAGCCGTCCGTGGTCCTGGAGCTCCGCCTCAGCAGCTGCAGCCTCACCACCGACGACCTGCGTCACCTAGGTAACCAACGCAGTGATTTAGCTTGAAATTAAACCTGAACGTACCATCATTCAGGTGAAAACTGCTTTTGCTTTGACACATTATTCATATTTTGGGCTATTTTAGATACTATGCATAATTCTCATGTGATGTCACACTTCACTTTCAATTATAACGTAGAGCTACTCCGAAGCTTGTGGCTTAATTATTGTTGTCATAGCAACTGTCATGACAGTTATGGTACTTACCAAGATGGCGGCTGTCTGCTACAAGCTGTGGCCTGTTTACTGAATGATTAACCTTTATTGTTCCCGGGGCAGCTGGCGTGTGCCGACGCGGCTGCGTGTCCTCCCTCCGCGTCCTGGACTTGTCCTACAACGACTCGGTCGGGGACGCCGGCTGGGAGGCGCTGTTTGCGGCGGGCGGCCTGGGCTCGCTGGAGGAGGCCGACCTCAGCCTCCGACCTTTGACCTCGGCTCCCTGCTCGGCCTGGCTGCCGGCGCTGCTCGGGGCTCTGCCTCGGATGCCGGCGCTGGCCCGGCTGGCCTTGCAGCGCTGGAGCGCCGGGCCGCAGGAGGAACAGCAGCTGCGGTTCAGCGTGAAGAACCGGAACATCCGGCTGGACTGGGATCCGGACGGTTCGGACTGGAAGACCAGCAGCCAGGAGGACAGTCAGTCTGAGGAGTAGGGAGGAGGTCAAAGGTCACTTGGATTTCAACAGATCAGAAACAAACAATCATACCTGATTCCTGAGGTCCAAACATTTCAGCTTCTGACTGTTGGAGGCTTAAAGTCAACAATTATTCTCACATGTTGCACAAGAAAATAAATTCACAATTATTTAACTTTATTAATTATTGTCTTTTATTTCATTGTTTTACATTTAGACCTTTTTGAATGTAAATATGCTCCCATTTCCTCTGATGAAATTATTTCACTGAGTGTTTGATCACTGTTGTTGTGGGGAATCTGAACCTGCGTCCTGCTCGTTATCGTCTATAAAGAAAAGGTGTTTCCTCAAACGATGGAAGAGTTCGGCGAGGAAAACATGGCCGTCCACCTCGTAGGGCCTGACGTCGGTCTGCTCAGGCGTCAGGCGGCCGATGGTGAGCAGCTCCCTGAAGGCCTGAAGGATGCAAAAACACTTCAATGCCCCAGAAATTAACAGTTAAAATCTACAGTAATTTTTAACTAACCAGATCTGGATTATTGCTGCTTCCGCCTTAAGTTTATATGAAAAACAACCCAAATAAAACCTTTTTTACACCTGAAAACCCTTCAGGCTCTGATATAAATACTTGCCAGTTGTTTTAAGAGCTTCATCTGATGGTGGATTACAGCAGAAGACAACAAATGTTCCCCAGGGTTGAGTTCTGGTCCAGTTCTGTTCACCTCGTGTATCTAAGAACTGCCTTTTGTTAGCAAACTCCTTACAATAGGCAACAACCTATTAAAGCCTTAACTTTAATATTAGGTCTTTATGAACAGTCTAATTGATTTAAAGTGTTATTAATATTTAGCTCCTATCCTTGTTTTCTTGTTATTTGGTTCCATTTCAGCTGATTTTATTATTTCATAATTTATCCATTTCATCTGAAAACGAGTCCTTCTGTCGGATTCCTGAGGGTGAAAAACCAGGATGGTTTCTAACCGTAACCCTAATAACGGAGGTTTACCAGGCAGACTGGCTCCTCCAGGTGGTTCCCCCAGATGTAGATGTGGGTCAGAGTGGCGCTGTCATTCAGAGCCCGGGCCAAGGCCAGCAGGCCGCGGGTACCGATGTTGTTTCTGCAGACAGAAAGCCTGGAAAACACAAACTCAGAGCCTCCAGTCATCCTGCCGGCTCCTCAGAGACCACAGAAGAACCCAAAACTAAACTGACTCACTCTCTGAGGACGGAGCTCTCACAGCAGATGGCTTCGCTCAGGTACTCGGCGCCCGGGTCTTCGATCCGATTGGACGACAGATCAATAACCTCCAGAGGGGAGTTTTCTTTCAAGACTTTGGAGAGATGCCGGGCGCCATCCCGGCTCACAAGGTTGCTGCAGATGAAAGGTTTTATTTTGCATCCGGGAAGCCTGGTGTTCAGTCAGGGTTTGTATCATAAGCCTGGCGGGCCTCCAGGCTTTACTTCCAGACTAAGTAATATTTTAAATTGAGCTTTTTATACACCAGAAACAGTAAAGATGGATTAAGCCAGGTTAATAGCTGACACATTGAGCCAATAGGATGGTGGGTCTTGTAACTTTTAACAATTTTTAACAGAGAAACATGGCGGGTCGCTGGTGGACTGACCTAACTTCTCCACCAGGGGGCTTAGCTGGTTTTCTGTTAGTTATCTTGATCATTAGTTTCCAGACTTCCTGCATGTCTTTTGCTGATTTTCTTCAAACATTGGCTTCCTCTCAAAGTCAGACGGACCCGTCTTACCAAACCTGTTCTGTCAGGTAAATGAACTGAAAATTGGTTGAAAAAACAGTCAGAAACTTCAGGAAGCCTGGAGAACTGATGATGAAGACCTGTCTATGTGTGAAAACATGAGGACCGGGTTTGTACCAGCGTAGATCCAGGTACCGCAGTCTGTGGTTCAGCTTCAGGCCTTCAGACAGCCTCTCCATGCCCGTGTCTGTCAGGCCCATCTTACCGAGATGGAGCTCCACCAGGGTGCTGTTCACTGGAAGCATCTTCGAGAAGTGAACAGCCCACTCTTCCTGAGACAGAACCACACAGCATTCAGATCAGAACTGGAAACAGAACCTGCTCTCTGCTGGTGGGGAAGTTCCTACCAGGAGGCTGAAGAGCAGCGCCCGGCTCATGTCCACAGACCGGAGAGTGGTGTTGTTCTTCAGAGCGGTGCTGAGGTCAATCATGCTGTGCATTTCCTGGAGGCAGAGGCAGGGTCAGAGGAAGAACCGCTCACGGTACCAGGAGGTTCTGGTCCACGGGAGGTTACCAGGTCGCATTCGCCCAGCTCCAGCTCCTGCAGCGTCATGTTCACCCGCAGCATGCCGGCCAAGTTCAGGCCTCCATTTCTACCGATCTTATTCCCCGACAGCCTGAGAGAGAGCAAGCTGCTGTTACCCTGCAGGACGGAGAGAGATGATCACTTCCTGTTTGCTATTCCCACAGAAAACGATCACTTCCTTTTTACTATTCCCACAGAAAACAATCACTTCCTGTCTACTATTTCCACAGGAGAAGATCACTTCCTGTTTGCTATCCCTTTATGAGTGAGGATCACTTCCTGTTTTGGACCGCGGTGTTACCTGTTCTGCACCTGGAGGAGAAGATCAGCAGCAGACGTTTATCTGACCAACCTGTAGGCTGCTGGCGAGAACCTCGGCTCCATTCGTCTCAATGTCGTTGAAGGTGAGGTCCAGAGAGCGCAGCATCATGTCCTGCGCCTGCGCAGCAACACGCATGACAACGACAGCACGCATGACGACAGTAAGAGACATCACTCCAACGCCTGGGCAGGCCTCTCCTCTTCCTCACCTCTAGAAGCTTGGCCAGGTAAGCTGCTCCTTCATCACTGATGTTGTTGTACCCCATATCCAGACCTGTTCAGACGAAAACCTGTGAAAAACACGGCGGGTTCTGGTTCTGTTGATCCGGACCGGGTCGCTCACCTGTAAGGGTCGGATAGTTCAGGAGACATTTTGACAGAGTGAGGGCGTCATTGTCAGTAAGTCTCGGGAAGCCTTTCTGCTTCCTGTTTCCTGCTAGATTCAAGGTGAAACTCCTGTAACGAGGAATAACTGGAGCAGTTTTTCACAATAAAAGTTTTTCACTAATTATTAATATTAATATTCAGCTTTCAAATGGCCCCACTCACGATAAAGAGCACAATGTTACCTGAACACAGATAATGACAGATAAACATCGCAGGCAAACCGTTAATGCACCGTTATCGGAGGCTATGCTAACCAGGCTGAGGATTCACAAAATGCTATGCTAGCTGCAGCGTAGAGGAGAGTAAGGCAGAGGAGGCATGAGCAGCCTCATGGAGAGTGATTGACAGCACCAAGACCCGCCTCCTGACTCTGATTGGTTGTTTTAGTTTTTTGTTTTTTTTTTCAGATTATCTGTCTCATATTATACTGTCACAATATAATAGTTTCAACAAATATGTAAAAACATATTTTTTTATAATAGTTTATAATAGCTTTAACAGTTAAAAGGGTTGTTGCACATAATACTCATAGTTTTGTACACTTTTACGTACTTTGTTGTTACATTACATAAATATTTTGTAAATATATTCTGATATTCTCTGAGTATAACTTTAATTAAATAATTAGAAAATTTACCAGAAATATATCACCAGATATAGTTACTAAGGAAGTAAAAAAAAAAGAAAAGTTAGGACATAAAGCAATAAATAAATAAAGGAAGGAAGGATGCAAGAAAATTAGAAGAAAGTCAGTCAGTTCGGCTCTGATTAGTTTTTCTTCAACCAAATATTTAGCATTAGCCCCAGAAGCTAATGTCTCCTCTCCTTAAAAATTCACATTTCAGCCATTTTTTTTTTTACAAAGACTCAAACTCTCACCTTGTCGCCGTTGTTCTCTCTAAGTTTTCTAAAACAAACGGGTTTATAGTAACACCTTCATTTTCACAAATCGCTTTGTAACACTCGGATATAGACTCAGTGGCTATCACTTTGGCCAAAAACGCCATTGTCATGGCAACAAGGTAGCGTTGCGTCACGCGCTGCTCAACTGTTCAGGGTTTTTCCCGCCACTGAAACTAAACTGTAAGTTTTAATGTTTTAACTTGTATTTCTAGCTGTTGTGCTTTTTCACTTGATTCCGTTTTAAATCTTCTTTTAAAATATAAAAACAAAAATTTGAATAACATTGAATAAATGTATTTAAGTTCATTTTTTCAGTTTGATGTTTCTGCAGTATTGGTTTAGTATTGACAGCAATGCTAAAAGCTAATGCTAATCACTTTTCCATTTTCTACCAAAACAGATCAACACTGATGCGTTTTAGCTTTATTTCACATCGTTTTTATTAATTTGTTTCTCGTTTTTTTATACATGACCTAACATGTAGTTATTCTTCACAACTGTACACGTAATGATGACATTTTGCAAAAATAAGACCTACTGAAAATGCTTTGTGTACAGCAGTTCTCCAACTAAACTAAACAGAAACACATTCTCTAACAGATGTAGAAACGATAAATAAAACTTTTTCTGGCCTCCTACTTTCTACACAAAACATGGAAAAATAAAAAGATTCATTTCTCTATACATTGATTATTCCACCCAGAATAAAGCTGTAAAATAACAATGAGATTGTTTCAGGTAGATGAAAATAAACAGAGGAAAAAATTTACAGGATTTAACTGAAGCTATTCATAGTTAGGACATTTAGCTTGAAGCAAAAATATTGCGAAACTTATCATGTCTTAATAAGTATTGTTATGTTTCAAGGAGAAAAAAAGCTCAGAAATATGAGTTTCTTCCAGGAAGTCCTGGAATAAAACATTGAAGTGCATCAAGTACGTAAAACATCTGCTGTCCAGATGAATCATCAGGAAGTTGATAGAAGCACTAATTAAGACTTTTATGACCTGCAGACCGGACCGGTACCAGCAGGATTCGATTCTCATCCTCTGGCTCTGAAACAGAAGCCATTTTATCACTTCAAGCTCACATTTTACTCTTGACTCGTCAAATTAATGACGCCATCATTCAGGAGGAAACCTGCTTTTATGTTTTACTCCAATATTATTTCAAATTTTACTGCCGTTCTGCAGCTTGAAATGCCAAAGTTTCACCAGATTAAAGCCAAACAACCAGAAAACGGACTTTTCCTTTTACTTTAATATGCACCAAAATATATCCAACATAAAACAAAACTAATCATGCTAATTTACCCTGCAACTGAAAAATCTAAATCAGCTAAAAAATATATTTTTACAAAGTAATGTATGGAAGAACAAACTTTAAAGATGTTCATCAGAAATAATAAAAAAAGAAGTAAAAATTAGTCAAAAGAAAAAGGAGTAGAATATTCTTTAAATAGGATGAAATGAGGGGTCAGAGGTCATTAATGTGGTAATACGCTGTTAAATGGTGAAACTAAATTGGTTCTGGTTGTTTTTGGAAATGAAACAGTTCTGAAAACGTGAAGTTGGGTCAGATTTTAGTCCAGAGTCCGTCCCGCCTCTGGGCTCACTGTGGTGGCGGCGCCGCCGCCGCCGCCTCGGCCGGGTCCACCGTCTTGATGATGATGATCTGCTCCAGGCCCGTGGCGGGCGACGCGGCCGGCCGCAGCTGCTCCACCAGCGCGTGTAGCGTGTCCGAGTTGATGGTCTGCTCCGGGTCGGCCTCGAAGGTCACCTGCTGACCAGCGTCTGCGCTCAGCGCCTGGTGGTCCGGCTCCGTCTTGAAGTCCTGGATGATGGCGGCGGTCTCGGTGGGCGGGTCTTCCGTGCCGGCGGCGGCAGACGGGTCGGAGGCCTTGGGGTTCGGGGTCGGAGGTTCCGGGTTGCTTGGCTCCGATTCCGGGATGGAAACCAGATTCTTGTCCTGCGTGAGTTTGCTCTGAACGAAGGCCACCGGATGGCTGGAGGCCAGCAGGACAACTGCAGAGGCACAACAAATCGCCATGGTTACCGTCTGAAAAAGGCTGCTGTCTACAAACCACAAACAATGCTACAAAATATGCAAAGGAACATAAAATTTTTTAAATTTACTATTTACTACGAATTATGTCCATCTAGAAAAGGTGTGTCCAAAATGTGGCGTAGGGGCCATATGTGGCCTTTGACCTGGTTTTGTGCGCCCCCTAACCGTCTTCCATCAATGATAACATTTTTAAAAATGTTTTTTCTATTTTTGCTTTTTTTTTTTTCTCGTGGTCTCTACACCCTTCTAAAGCTCTGCAGCGCCCCCTGGTGGCCCCAACTGTGAAAACACTGCTCAGGTGTAAATTAAGCCCCGCCCATCGGCTCACCGGCTCGCGCACGCTCCTTGTGTTGTCGCACTTCGTCGGCGTGAGCCTTCTCCTGATGTTTGATCATGTTCTTCACGCTGGCAAAGCGGTTCCCACACAGCAGGCACTGGACGCCAGAGTTTCCATCTGGACACGCACACGCATGCACACGCATGCACACACATGCACGCACACACACACACACACACACACAGAGAGAGAGAAGGGTGGGGGGCCACATTTAGATACTTGATCTGGTTTCAAGTATCTATCTTCCTTGTGCAGAGTGGCATCGCGGTCAATCCTAATCTGAATTTACCTGGATGAAGCCTCCTCAGGTGCTTTTTCAGCTCAGAAGATGTCGCAAATTTGGCGTCACAGTTTGTTTGCGAACATTTATACGGAGTTTCGCCTGAAACAGGAACAAGAACAGATTAAAATAGTGTTAGCTCCGCCCACCTGGGTGGATATGAATAATAATGAGCTCCACCTGTGTGTTTCCTGGCGTGTGCGATCAGAGAGGAAGACACGGAGAAGGACATGCCACACAGGTCACACTGGTACGGCTTCTCCCCGGTGTGGCGCCTCTTGTGGTAGGTCAGGGTACTGGACTGAGCGAACGCCTGGCCGCAGATGTCGCAGACGTATGGTTTCTCTCCGCTGTGGAGTCTGCAGGGACAAAAACACATTGAAGAAGTGAAGATTCAGCCGTTTCCTCTGCAGCTCGGTCATTTTAGCGCAGCAGGATGAGAACCTGATGTGTATTTTGTAGTTGGACGATGTGGCGAACTTGAAGCCGCAGCGTTCGCAGGTGTACGGTTTCTCCTCTCCATGGTGCATCCGGCGGTGAGCGACCAGCTGGCACTTCTGGGCGAAACATTTGTCACAGTTGCTGCAGGTGAACGGTTTCTCACCTGGAGACAAACAGGTTTAAATGTTTAAGTATTTAAAATGAGGAGCTGGGAGATATTTCATCTGTTTTTATCCTGCAGAGTTTCCTCTCTTTTCTGCCTTTTCCTGTATTTCCTGTTATTTTCTCCTGTATTTGCTGTTTCTCTGTGTTTTGTAGCTGTTTTCTGTTATTCTTCTTGTTCTCTCCTGTGTCTTGCTCACCTGTGTGGATGCGCAGGTGGGTCTTGAGTTGCGTGGCCTGCCTGAAGGTCTTGGAGCAGAAGATGCATGAGAACGGCTTCAGGCCCTTGTGGATCTTCTCGTGGCGCCGCAGGCTGCTGATGTCTTTGAACATCTTGTTGCATTCGCTGCAGCTCAGCGACTCGCCCAGCTCCAGTCCGTCGGTCTCCCCGCCCTCCGCCTCTCGCTCTTCCTCAGTTCCCAGCTCCCCGCTCTCCTCATCTTCATCATCGTCTTCCTCCTCCATCCTCCTCCGGCCCCGCCCCCGTCCCCGACCCCTCCCTCGCCCTCGGCCCCGCCCGCGGCCCCTGCCTCTCCTCGCCTCGCCGCCCAGCCGTGGTTTCTTGGCCGGCAGCTCTTCTTCTCTGGACGGGCTCCAGTCGGCTGACGTGTCTCCGAAGTCGGCCGGCGTTTCGCCGAAGTCCTTCACGCTGCCGTCCGATTCGCCGGCAGACAGATCTTCTTCTCTGGCAGTTCCTCTTCCTCGGCCGCGCCCGCTGCCTCTGGGCCGCCCCCTCCCTGCCTCTGTAGCTCTGGATCTTGGCGGCGCCGCTCGGCTCCGGCGGCTCACCGCTGAAGCTCTTGGGCCTCCTCCCTCTCTTCCTGCCTGTCGCTCGGCCGAAGCTCCGCGGCGTGGCGGGCTTGTAATCCACGTCGTCGCCCAGGTCCTCGTCCCGCGGGTCGAAGTCGTGGATCTTCCCTTCCAGGCCGTCCTCCTTGAAGTCTCCGACCACGGAGGCGATGGACAGGGGGATGGGAGACGGCGGGCTGCTGGGACTCGGCGGACATGGCTCCGCCTCTTTGTCCGCGGCCGACTGGGACGTCTCGCCGGACTCAGACCAGGGGACTTTCTCCAGGTACTTAGTGGCCTCCGACATTCCCAGGAAGACGGCGGCTCGGCGCACGGCAGCCTGCCTGGTGCTGAAACCACAGAAGAAGAACAGGAATCACACAAGGAATCAGATTATTGAAATTATTCACGAATTTAGTTATCGACTGTTAACTGGAGAATACCGAATCAAAATACCTCTTGTTAAAAAATCCATAGTTAAGCCAAATTAATTAGTTATAGAAACATATCTACATTTTGTATTTAATGTAGATATGTTTACATATCTACAAAGAAGAGAAAAACCTTCTTTGTTTGTAAATATGTTCAACCAAACTTAAGTGGCCATTTTATCTTCACCTGGTTCACATTCATTAAAGGATTTCAGTAACATGTTTATTTCCTTATTTAAAAAAATACATTTCTTATATGTTTAGTTGCATATTTTAGAGTATTTCTAATAATGTATGAAAAAGCTCTGAGTGGTTAAATGAAAAATCGAACTTTTTTTTTCATATTAAATTTGATTACAATCGACTTTTTTCCATAAATAAACGCCAATGACAGAAAATATTTTTAAAAACTTTTATTTTAATCATGTCTTCTGTGAGTTGACCTGAACTCAGAGTCCAAATAAACAGAAGCTATAAAACAAGATGGCCGCGCATTGTTGGAAAAAATCCACATTTTGAAATTTAATCTGATGTGGCTGTGCAAGTTACTCAAAAGGTTGTTGCTAGGTGACAAGAAGTTACTCAAAAGGTTGTTGCTAGGTGACAAGAAGTTACTCAAAAGGTTGTTGCTAGGTGACAAGAAGTTACTCAAAAGGTTGTTGCTAGGTGACCAGAGAGAGTGAGTTAGTTGATGCCACCAACTAATTCTGCCTACATCTCCCAGAATGCAATGTGGTTCGGGATCAGAGTTCAGTGAATATTCTGGTTATTAGCTGACATTGATCTTGTGTCTATCCTGATATTGTTATTGATTTATTCCTCAGCTGTACCATGGCGATGTGTGCGTTTATTCTGCGATTTGCTTCCAGGTGTGAACTCGGCGCCTACCTGCTCAGGTTCATCTGCCCGGTGTAAACAAACTCCAGAAGCTTCTCCAGGGAGTAGCGGCTGACCTTCTCCGGGTCCAGAGTCGTGAACTCTTCGCCCTTTTCCGCCTGGACAGAGAAATAATCGCTGAAGGCTGCCAGAATGTTGCGGTGAGCCCTGAACTCCACGTCTTTCACCATGATGGTGATGTCACACAGGAAGTCCATCTCCCGCTGCTGATGCAGGCGCTGCAGGAGCAGCCGTCCGTGGCTGGCGAGCTGAGCCATCGCTGCTGCTGCTGCTGGAGGGGCGATTCAGAGGACCGGGTCAGCTTTCACACGCTAACAGGGACTGAGTGACTGAAACACGCTAATCACACTCTGAGATCACGTCACTGCAAAAAGAAAGTACACCCCGTCTCTCCTCAAGGGTTTTACTTCCAGAAATGTGAAAATGCAGCATGTAAAGGGGGTGTACTTTCTTTTTCACCTTGACTGTCAGTCTGAGGAATGAAATGTGCTGATTGGTTGAGACTCAGAGTCACCGCGGCTCTTTCTAACTTCCTGAGGGAAAGTACTCCTGGCTCAGAGCGCCTGCCTCCTTTCTGTCCTCTCAAACTGAGCCTGCCTCTGCTGGGAGCTGCTTCCTGTCCACTGTCGCCACATGCTTGCTCAGGACGGTTCCTCTTTATTTAAAGGAACTCGGCTGCACTGAATTACAACGGAGATGAAATCAGGCTTTATGGACCCGGAGCTGAATGGACTAAATATAGAAGATCAATAAACCTCATGTTGTCACCTGGTTATAAACCCTTAATGGTTCCTCAGGGGAACCAGTGACCTGCAGCCAGTTCATACTGGAAACCAGTCCAGCTTCCCTTCAACAACCATCCATCACTGTTATTTCTATTAACTCCAAATATTGATTTATTACTGATTAATTACACTCTCCTGCCCATGAATAAATATTATATGTGGGTGCAATAAAGTATTTTTGATTAATTTTTATTATAAAAAGTTTTTATTATATTTCCTATAAACAAAACAAATACAAACACTAAAAAATAACTATTAGTTATATATTAGGGTTGAGATTGGTTAGCTCTACTATGCAAATAATGATAAAAAAAAACCTTTCTAATTATTTATAAATAAGAGAATGAAGCATATTTGACAAATGTATTTTATTTATAGATTTAAAAAAAAGTTTCATAAATTTTATTTTTGGCTCTTTTGGACGTAAAATAAATAAGTATATAAATATGACTACAAATATGCCATTGTTTTTTAAATGATTATTATTACATTATTTTTAAATGCCAGTTCAGATAATGATTTTTACAAGATATTTTTAATTATGATATTGTTCCTATAATAGTAGTGATTTTCTGACGATTATTATTGTATTATACACAACAACCACTATTATTATTATTATTATTATTATTATTATTACTGGTCTTAAATATTATCACTGTTGTAAGTATTAAAAATGAAACAAAAAATTAAAATAATGTATGGCTTTTTTGAGACATTTGAGATAAAGTTAAAATTTAATTTAATGAATTTTTCAGAAAATAGAAATACAGTAAAAAAAATTGTTTAATATTGAACAAAAACATTTTTTTCCTTATTTAATTTTATTATACCACCAATGTTTTAATTATTTTAACAATACATAAAAACATCAACAAATTGGTTTTTCTTCCTAATATAATTTGTATTTTTATTAATTTTATTTTAGGAGCTTTTTCATTATTTTCTGGAGCAGAAAATAAGTTTGATTATGTGAACAACGATATAGTAAACTGACCCAATAAAAACAAAAATTTAGAGCTTTTTCTAATATCACCTCACTGTTTCCTAACAAGCAGCAAACTTTGAATGGTTCCTCTGAAAAATAACTTATTTACAAATTATTATTCTATGCTTTTTTGAAACTTTTAAAATAAACACTGAGTATATTTAGGTCAAAATTGAGCAGAATTGATTTTTCTACACAGATAATAACATGAAGTTTAAAGCAGAAGGAAAAGTCACCCTCAGTGTTGTTTCCAGTGAAGCTTCAGTCACTTTCCCCTCCTCTTCTCTGCAGAATCCTGCAATGAAGGCGACAGACAAAATAAACAACAATCATAAAGTTCATCAACAGTCTGAATATTAATGTATTATGTTGATAAAGGCTTGAAGTCTGCAGCTCAGACAGGTGAGCTGAAGAAGCAGATTTTGGAAAATAAAAGCTCCCTCTAGTTTTCTGAGCAGGCCTTTAGCTCCGGCTAATGCTAACAGCGGCTGTACATCCTCTTTAAATGACCTCTACGGGCTGTTTTCTGCCCACCCCCGGTTTATCTGAACATTTCCCCCCGTTAGATCCAGTAGAGAGCCGGTTTGCCCTCCCCAGCGGTCTGAGCGGACCGGATAATTTCCCAGACCAAAGCTAACTATTTTCGCAGCGATAAAAAGCGCGGAAAACATTGAGCTCTTATTTCGAAGGTTTGACGGTTTTACAGGCGGGGTCGACGTAAGCGGCCACAAAACCCCGCAAACCCATTCATTTCACAGACGCACCGTTCAGATATGGCATCGGCCCATTCAATTTAATTGCACAAATTCGTTATTTTTAGTCCAAAGCGACGGATTTAAAAGCACAAAAACTACCTTCTAATATCCGCGATCTCCAGCCATTAGCCACGTGATTTTGAATGTCTCGCGAGACATGACTGTTGAACAAAGATGTTCGACGGGCTTGAGATGATTCCCGTCTCTCCTCGATTAGAGTCATGGCAGTCAAGAAAGGATTTAATTCCTTGATTTTACCGTATTAACGTTAATAATCGATCAGATCTGGAGTTTTGAAGTAAAATAGACCATTAATCTTTAACATAATTAGAAAATTATAATTGAAAACTATTGGATTAATCCTAGAAAGAAATTAAATGTTGTTAACTCATATAACCTAAGGTTAGTCAAAGAGTTGTTGTAGATGCTGATGGCTTTGGGCAGGAAGGATCTCCCAAATAGAGGATGCTCCGGGTTGTCCATAGGTTTCTTGAAAATATGACAAATGGTAAAAATACCTTTGTGTTTATTTCCCATCGTCCCAAACCCGTTAATGCATTGTTTATGTGTTGAGGTCATCTTGTGGTTTGTCCAGTCAAATGAGTGGGATCAGTGCTGAAAATGGATGAATGGATATTTCATTCATCCATGTGAATGAGGACTTTCTGAGCACTCATTCACATGATTTAGCACTTTCTGAACACAGATGATGATCTCTGACCTAAAACGCCGGAATGGTGGCATTCAGGGACATCCGGTGTCTCAGGAATGTTTATCACAACTTACATCAGTAGACTCACACATCTAGCTACAACAACCACACCCTTTTGACTCTATCAGTGTACACTACATGGAGAGAATTAAGTTTTTCTGTCAGAGTAATGATGAACCACACAAAGCAGAAATACGCCTCAGAAAGATGAGATGAGAAGATGAGATACGAAATGAACAGAAGTCTTCATTCCAGGGATGAAGTGGCTCAATGTCAACCCAGGTTCACCATTTCCAGCTTTGTTGTTTGTATTTGGGAATCATTGTATTTTTGAACACCTGATTGTTTCAAAGTTTCAACCATTTGACCAAAACCGTCGCTGTCCACTGCCAGGAACTGATTTGGATGATTTGGACCAACCCGGGAACCACCAAGCCTCCATGAAGAACTCCGTAAACTGGAAGCTACGGGAACACCAGCGACAAGGTGTTCCTGTCAAGACACAACACCAGAGTTTTGTAATGTAGAGATGTAGAGAACGTTGGACTGCCTGGTTATTAGCTGGAGTTTCCCTCTTGGCTGAATTACCTTCAGAGTCGCTTCTCGTCCCTCTATGCCATAAGTCAGAGGGACATTTCTTCCACTCCTCACCTTCAGCTGAGAGATGTCTAAAGAGTTTCCATTTGCTTCAATTCACCACAAACTCCTCAGTGGTATTAAGATCTGGGCTTTGACTGGGCCTATGGATTCTCCAGTTCTTTGTGGATTTGCTGGTATGTTTTGGGTCATTATCATGTTTCTGGGTCCAGTTCTGACTTCATTTTTTTCATGGATATTTTTCTCTGACATGTCAGCATTGATGATGAAGAAGGCTAGAGAAGCGCTGAGCTGTTGGACTCACTGCCTGAGTGTGACCCAGTGGGCCTGCTGTTGGGGATTTGAAGGGTCCGGCCCATTCTGTCGGCTCTTTGTGGATTTGGGGGGCTAAACAGAAGAAGTGGGTCTGGATGGATGAGCATCTGTTAGGTATTGGACTTGTTTTTGGTTCATTGAGAATTTTAAGTGAATTATTGAGTAAGATTTGTGATTCCAGATGGGGCCATGAAGCGGTTGGTAGAGTCATGTGTCCTTGATTTGTCTCAGTGTTTCCCATAACAACAGTTGAACTTTGTATTCTGGGTGAAAGATGATGTTCTTCCAGGTTATTTTTCCAGGTTTGGTTTTTCTGGTTTTAAAGCTGTGGGTCTTCCATCCATCAGTGGTTATATAAGGTTATTTTTCCATGTCCTTTGTTCTGCTGCTCGAGTAATTCTGTTTTCTTCTGTCCAAACAGCCTGGTTACAGGCTGACTTCAGCCTGTTTTTCTTAAAGAAGAAACATTTCCTTCTCCTATAATCTTTTTCGTCAGCTTTCAGATTGTGCAGCTTTTGACTTTCTTATCAAGATCAGCAACAGTCTGCTATGTTCTGTCACAGGACCTTAAGGCTTGGAGGACTTCTTTAAGTATCTTGCAGACTGGTTTGAGGATGATCAGGTTTGTAGAACATTTTTCACGGTGTATGTAGAATGGATGAGTTTAAAAGTCTTTTCATACGGATGAGTTCTTCTTCTTGAAGGACTTGGACAGACGTTTAGCTCTCACCATGATGTTCAGACTCACTTCACCAAACTCAGCATCCAGAGTATCAGACAGACTCACATTCTCTACTACAGCAGTGCAGCTGCTGGAATGAAAAAGTTGAGACCAAAGCAGCAAGCGGAAGACTTTATTCATCCAGTTTTGTGGAAACTAAGAAAAGATCAAGGAAATGTAGTTAGTTTTGAATAATTGTGTGATTGATTTATTTTTGATAGATTACCTCTGGCTTTATAACTTTTGATTCACTCAGTTATCAGTGTTTTACTTCCTTTCAGATCCTCCAAATGAAACAGTCTGCTGAAAATAATTCATCTTCTCTACGACTCGCTCATCTGAGGCGCTGCTGCTGGGCCTCACCTGGTTCTGGTTCTGGTTCTGCTCTGTTCAGCTTGAGTCCTGCATCTCATCGAGCCGACAGAGGCTGGAGGAGACGAGACGGTCCTGCTGCTTTGTCCAGACCTCTCAGGACTTCTGGTTCTGCATCCCCAGAACCAGAACCGAACATGGAGAAGCAGCATTCAGAGTTCCTTTAAACCCAGACTGAAGCCCCACCTGCTTAGAGTTGCTTTAGAAACATAATAAATGAAACATTAATCAACATCCTGATGTGTAACGATGAGGCCTTACTGAACATAATGCTTCAGTTGTTGACTGTATGACTTTGTGTTTTTATGATGTAAAACTGCGTTGCTGCTGAAACGCTGATAAACCTGATTGTCTTGCTGTCTGAGCCGCTCATCAAACGGTTCAGTCTCTTCATGCAGAGTTTTCTCCTCTGTTTATGGGTGAACCTGAGAGTTGGGGAGAAGATGGTGCAAGGCGAAGCTCTGGGGCAACTGGGGCAGGGGGACTGGGAAGTAGGGAGGGGATAAATGATGGTAAAGATCTGAGGATGAAACAAATCTGAGGATCTGTTTCATCCCCAGTATTATCATCAAATACTGAAGGGAACAGATGGAGATACAACCGATCAGCGAGACTGTTTCATCGGAGAGGAGAGGATGAATAGACAGATCAATGAACAGATTACTGAATAGATTAATGGATGGATGAACAGCTCACTTTTCTGAACTCTAGCTTCCCTCTGATCATCGGACATGAAGGAACTTCCGGTTTGTTTGTCTCCCTGATCTTGCTGCAGAATCCATTCATTCAGGGATAAACAAATAACTTCACCTCTAATGCCTGAAGAAGGAAGCTGATGCTACTTCCAGGGGAAACCCAACATCTGCATGAAAGACCCAACATGACCACTGAACCTGATGCGCTTCCCTTTTCAAAATAAAAGTCATAAACGTCGTCCTGATGGTTCACAGCAGGAAACTATCAAAACAAAGCGGTTTTCTTTGGAAATACATCAGTTTGAGTTGTTGAGTCACAAAAATGTTTCTTTGAAATAGAAAAATGCAGAATATTGAATGTTTAGAGCATCAGATCATCTGGTTTGTCTTTTTGTGACAGAGAAAACCAAAACATACCAAAGATTCTCAGATAAAACATTTAAAATATAAAATATATTTTACTTTTGTTAAAAATGAGAAAAGACAAACTCAAGTGTTTTCTTTTATGTTCTGTTCCTGCTTGAAGACATTTTTATTTTAATAATCCAGCCAATCTAAATGTATTTTAATTTCATTTAATGACATAAAATATATATTTTTTTAAATGATCATAATTTATTTTATAATAAAAATAAAATCTACACCATTAAATAACATTTCAACAACTCAAGCTCAAATAAATATTAAATAAAGAAGATTTAATATTTAATAAGTGAAAAATATTTCTATGAATTAAAAGGTATTTATGTGCTTATATTTTCCTTTTTAAATTCGTGTTAATTTATTAAAATAGAAACGAAAGCGGATCTTCAGCTCCTCTCATTTGTTCTGGCGCTGCTGTCAGACTCTTATTTTGAAAGCGAAGCCACCGGAAGTGCCGTTCCGGCAGTTTCGCTGCAGCTTGTCTCCGGGAATCGGGAGGTTCTGGTCGCGCTGCGCGGCTCAGTCAGAGCAGCAGCTGCGGTCGCGTCGCTTCTCATCAGCAGGGTAAGCTTCGTGTCTGGACCAGCTGGTTCTGTTTCATTTTGATGGTTCTGTTTGCGTGTTTTCCTGGTTCTGCCTGAAATGGACGCTGCTGTGGGAGAAGTTTGCTGGAGTTTGTTCCTAATTTGTGGAGCTTAATTGGGAGAACGCGCCGCTGTGCTGATGAGCTTGTTTATTTATTTGTTGTGTGGAGGAATCCTTCTTCCTCCTCCTCCTCCTCTTCCTCCTCCTCCTTCTGTGTGACCCAGTGAATTAAACGTCTCGGTTCTGACCCGTTGGGAACGGGTCAGAACCGAGTATGAGGTTGTGTCACCACCCGGTGTGTCACTCCTGCCACAACAACGCGCCTCTTCCCCTTTTTATTACCCATTCCTCGGTGCAAACCAACAGAACCACTTCCCCTCCGCATCGACCCATTAACGGTGTTGAGATGGTTGGACCTGCTGTCAGTCCTCCTGCAGACCTCCATCTTGTTCTTCACATCTGCAGAAAGTGGCTGTTGCTCATGTTGAAACGCTTTGCAACACCGGGCTGAGGTCGCTGAACTGCTGGTGCGGCGTGAAGCAGACAGGAAGTCAGAAGCAGCAGAGAATCATTGGTTCTGTTGAAAGGTCCCGGTTTTCCTCACCTGAAGGATTTTAAAAAGTTCTCCTTTGGCTTTGGCTGCTTGTTCACTGTTTCCAGTGCGACAACCAAACATTTTCAATCCAGTATCCAACTGTTTTAATATCCGGAGCAATTCCAGTTCAGTGATGGACCATTTCAGTCCAGTTCTGGACCATTTCAGTCCAGAAACAGTCTGGGACTGGACTGAACAATAACAGGACTGGACTGTTTCTTTTCCAATACCCAACAATTTCCAGTCCAGGTACCAACCGTTGTCAGTACTGGACCATCTCCAGTCCAGTACCAGACTGTTCCCAGTTTCGTCCTGAACTATTTTCCAGACTTTCCCTGTGAGAACACTGACCTTCCCGTTCTTTGGGAACACTGACCTTCCCGTTCTTTGGGAACATGGACCTTCCCGTTCTTTGGGAACACGGACCTTCCCGTTCTTTGGGAACATGGACCTTCCCGTTCTTTGGGAACATGGACCTTCCCGTTCTTTGGGAACACAGACCTTCCCGTTCTTTGGGAACACAGACCTTCCCGTTCTTTGGGAACACGGACCTTCCCGTTCTTTGGGAACACGGACCTTCCTGTTCTTTGGGTTTCCAGCTGCACCAGCTGATTCTGTGTGGTGACTCTGGATTTTTCCTCTGTAGGTCCACAGATTATAACTTCAGTTTTGGTCCAATATGGCGTCTCATTGAACTAATCCTGTACTGATGAGACCCTTAAGGAGAAATGCAATTTACTGCTGCTCTGCTAATGGACCAGTCTGGCTAATGGGTTCCACTCCTGAACAGGTAGGATACTGGGAGTCTTGATGGCTTTTCCAGCAAACAGTCCTCAGGATGATGGGAGTGCTGGATTGACTTTCTGGGTGTGCGCGCTTTAGCAGCAGCCATAAAGCTCCAGGAGATTAGCTACACAGTGATTATTAGGAGACAGACCCAGGAGTTCTGGTTCTGGTAAACCTGGTGGTGATGCAATGAAGCAGCAGGAAGAAGGAATCATTATAAACAGTAATAATTAATAAGTAAAGAGGAGTTTATGAAGGTCTCATCTGTTTCTCCTCCTTCTGTTGGTTTCAAATAGTTGTTTTCTGGGTGAAACATTGAGACACTAAAAGCTGATTGAACAGGTTTCTCTCCTGAGTGAGACACGGCGACTGGACTCGGTGTTAAACAGATTATGCTGCTGCAGAAAGGTCGTGTGCTTTGTCTTTAATTTAATGTGTCAGTTAAATCAGCCCTCCAGATCCGCAGCCGCTCCCTCTGATCTCCATCAAACCAGAATCTGAAGCAGCTGCAGGTCGTTGTTTAAACCAAAAATCATTTCATTTAAAGGCTTATGGTCTGCAGATACTGTCAGAGAGGAAGTTTCTCAACTGAGTGAGATTATAAACTCCTCCTATCAGCAGCAGCCTGGAGTTAAATCAACATGGGAGGACAAACAAACGAAAAACCTGCCAGCCTTCATGAAATCCTAGATTGGACTGGAAATCAGCCTGAAATAAAATATTAGACATAACAACCTGATTTTCTAACTCAACCAGTTCATCTACTACTGCATAAAGACTGGATTATTTATTTTAAAAATGTCGTTTTGGTCCTGAACTGAACAGAGACGGTACATTTTTGTAAGCGATTAAGAAAAAAACATGTTGCCACAAAATGGTGTAATATGTCCACCAGGCCACAAAATGACGTAGAAACTACAGGAAGACACCATTTTTATTATTTGTAACAGTAATTTGGAAGAGATGGAGCTTCAACATCATGGTTTAAAAACATAGAACCTCTTCCTTAAACTGCATCACTGTTGGCCATAAAATTGCACAAATTGGAATTTGGAAAATAAATTTGCTTAATCAAAACATGCTGCATAAAGACATAATACAATACCACCATAAAGTGTTTTTTTCGTATTAAAATGAGTGCATTTATCAAAACTGCAATGGAAATGTGTTTTCATATCACACGAGTCACATGATCCACACAGGTGAGGTGTGAAAGCTAAGCTAACTCTGGTCTTGGGTTAGATTTGAATGCATGTGTGGACACCAAGCGGACCGGAGACCGCTCCAGAACCAGGATGTAGTCCGCAGCACAGGGCATTGTGGGTAAATGGGACCAAAACAAACAAGGCAGCCTAGAGAAACGGCTCATGGTTGGGCAAAAATATACCTCTAAAATCTGACACCACTCCATTTTTGTGAGTGTAAGAGTCTTCTTCAATGGTTTTTGTGTTGCTTTCTTGATGGTGCAGCGCCCCCACAGGACTGGAGGGGAACAGGTTTTTCAGTTAGTTTGGATTGTTTGACCACAGCAGCAGAAAATGTAACCAATGTTGCAGTTTTGAGTCTACTGTCTGCCGGACCGTCATGTATGAAACATTCAGAGTCAAAATCCGACATTTGGACGAATCAACACTGACACACTCAGCAGGATGATCAGATGTCTCTGGTGTCTGGTTATTATCCCTTTGATTGTTTAATTTTACTACTAATCAGGTATTTATGGTTTGGAAAATGCAAAATGTAATAATTTAAAATGACTTAACTTATTTTATTTCAGCTCTTTAAAGTCAAAATTAGTATTTTTTAACATGAGATTTTCTCTTGAACGCGTCTGGTGTGAACTGAGGTTCTCCTGTTCCAGTCCGAATGCCGATCATGTCTCCGTGAATTAGACTCATAACCAGTCTGTTGTGCTACTGGTTTGACTGGTCAGCGCTGATTCATTTTTGTGTCATGCAGGAGATTAAGATCCTGTGACAGAAAACAAGAGACACATGCTTCCTGCATGAGACCTTTCTGACTTTACCGTAATCAGGCCACGCCCCCTCAGCGATTACGCAACGCTGGCTGAGCCAGAAGCAGGAAGTGCAACATCAGCTGACTGTCGATTTCAGTGACTTCAGACGCCGAACCAGAAATTAAAACATCCTGATAACTGATATAGGATGTATTAGTTATCACTGTGGCTGTGAGGGAAACTAAGTTCACCCAACGATCTTCAAAGTGTTGCTTCATTTCATAGCTGTTTGCAGATATCTGTTTTCCCTTAGCATTTCAATCTGGAGGTCTGGACTTTGACTAGGCCGGTGCAGAACTTTGATTTTTTCAGCTATCTGAAAGAAACAAGCCATCTTCTCCATTCAGAAGCAGCTTTGAAAACCTGCTGACATATTGCATTTCAGAGCAAAGTTCACCACTTCAGCTTCTCCAAGCGGTCCTGTCATGACCTTTGACCTTCAACCTGCTAACTGAGCAGGAGCTCTTGTGATTTTAGTCATTTTTCTGAGCATTGATCGGTCTGACCTTGAAATAAATAATTTCTTCTTCTACTACTTTTATTAATTCTTCTTCTTGTGCTGCTACCTTGGAAACGGCCGCCCAGACTTCCCCAGATCGTTGGGCTGCAGCTGTTGCTTCTCTCATATCATAACTGGTTGTTTTTGTAGATTTGGGGAAACTAGGAGAGAAGAATGTAAAACTGCACCGAATATAAATTTAGTTTGCCGTTTGTAGGTCAGGAAGTTGAGCGGTTTGCTGTTCATGTCGTCTGTGAATCTGAGCCTTTAAATCGTCTTCATGCTTCTTGATTGTTTGTGATGTTGGTGAAGTTCAGACCTGTTGATTCTGACTCATCCTTCATAACCATAATCAATGCAGACAATATTGTTTTTATTACTGGTTTCTGTGGATGTTTCAGTTTCTCCAGTGAAACTTGAACATTTTCCTGTCCAGACTTTGCTCTGAAAATGGAACCGGGTTCGTCGATCTTCTGGGTCGCGATGGTTGACCTCGTCTCGTCTTTCCAGTTCGCACAGCGAGTTTAAACGTGCGCCGCGCTCCTGAGGCATGAGAACATCAGCTTCACGCCCGCAGGGTGTCGGGCTGCTCCAGATCTACTGCCAATAATTTTCAGAAATCTGCAAACTCGTCTTACAAAGTGAAAATAATCCCGGATCATTAAATTCAACGTTAATCAGTTACAGATATATTGCAGTTTCTGTTGCTAAATGAAGCAAATTTAGGAGGAATAAATTAGATTTGGGTTTGATAAACATGTCAAGCAAATTATGTTTTATTAGAAACACAATTTGTTGAATTAATGTAAAATTTCTTAATGTAAAATCAATATTATAAATCAAATGCACGTTAATTCAAGCAAATTAGCTCAAAATGTCAACATCTCATCAGTACCTGAAACATTTTCTATCATTTAGTGAAACAAACTTATTTGTGGATTATAAACCACATAAATGCAAATTATTCTTCCATTTACTTTTGTGTTTCATTTTTTCAGTCAAACAACATTTTTAATCCCTGGTTGCAGAATTTCATCATCTTAGATTCAGTTGTTTGCTTCTGCACTCAATCCGTTATAAAAATATAAAATCTGACTCAAAATGGTTCCTTCCCCCTTCAGACCTAAATGTTGAGCAAGACTGATTTTATCAGTGTCTTTAGACTTGAATTTGACCCATAAAGAAGATCTAAAGATTAGGGTGATTGCTCAGAGCCCCTCCAATCTCATAGATTAATGATTGCAAGCAGTGGAAACAAAAAGCTGATCTGTAGTCATAAGGAGGCAAAAAGCAAAAGCACAGAAGATATTTGCAATAATGAAAATATATTTTTACTGAACTATTCCAGTGTATGAATATATTTGAGCCCAGCAGTAAATCTTTCTGCTGCAGAAACCGGAATGAGCATTTCTGCAGCTGCAAGCTGCTGAAACATGTTTATAAGTTTGTTGAAATTTGCAGCTTCCTGTTCAGTGAAACCACACACTGAACCCGCGTGGGCTTGACCAGCTTCTCTGCAGAGTTGCACCACAAACACACATGCAGCTGCCCCGGCTGTCCGCCAGGGGGCGGTGCAATGCCGCAGTTTCCACCTGCCTGTCTGCTGTGATGCAGTAACTTTCTGTTTTCTGCCATCTGGTAACATTAGTTGAGGAAACTGTTTTGTCTGAAACTGGTTTTGTATTTCTGTGTTTTTCTCTGAGTCATAATGAAGCAGATTTCCTGCAGAAAGCAGAACAAGCCAGCAGACCATGATGAAAACATGATATCAGACTCAGTGATGGATCATCCGCCCTGAAAACACCACTTCCCTTCCTTGATTAAAGAAAATGGTTAAAGGCCAGGAAGCGTCTCAGGGTTTTTCAGCTTCCACATAAATATTTGTCCTGACTAAGTGTCTACGTTCCTAATAACTAAAGGTGTTGAGAGGTTTTAATGATTTTTTAATGATTTTATCGCTGCATTATGGAGCTACTGGAGCTAAATGCTCTGTAATGAGCAGCCTTAGCAGACAAGTCAATCTGCTGGAGATCCGGTTTTATTTGATTAAATATTATTCATTTTAAATGTTAATTTGTTGTCAGTAATAATGTAAAGTGGCTCCTCTATCTTTGTGGTTTGTCTGATAATATTAACCAACCACATATTGGCACAGCAGCTCAGTCAGGCATGTTACACGGTGCAGTGACTTTTTTTTATTATTCTGTAACTTCTGCAGGTCTGTGCAGCTCAGCTCTGAGGAAATCTGTTGAAACACAATAAAAGTCTACAGCTTTTTACAGCGTTTATCTGTATATGTTGGATAACAACTTTACATAAATTACAAGTAAAAACAAAATATTTACTAAGTATAAGATCTGTAAGATAAATATTTAGAAGTGTTATCTTTTAAAATCTGATTATTTCAATTAAAATTATTGTAATTTATACAATAATGATCAACTAATATAACTAAATTAGCTAAAAGAAATTAAACTCTTGCAGAAACGTTAGCACATCTAACTAGTGTTAATGAATATTAGCTTAGCAGCAGTATGGTAAAATAGAGAAAGTTTTTGCACCATGTTTTAAACTTTGACAATAATGATAGCAATGATTCTCAATCACTCCAGTTTTGTCAATTACACCAAAGTTTGAACTTTTTAGCTGGTTAGCAAAAGTAAAACAAACTTCCCAACCAAAAGCAAAGTTTATGGTGAGTTACATTTGTAGCCAGGTCCTGAAAAATCTGACATTCCTAGTTTGAAAAATCAGTTTGTAATGTTGTTAATGAACGCTTTTAACTACATTTCATTAAAATTTAGTTAAAATATAAAAAATAAAATTTATTTCCTCAATTATTCCTCTTGTAACAGCAAATCATATCAGCGTCACTAAAATTTGTAGCTTGAGGGAATGTAGCAATGGTCTGCTAGCTGCTCCGCTAGCTGCTCCGCTAGCTACTCCGCTAGCTGCTCCGCTAGCTACTCCGCTAGCTGCTCCGCTAGCTACTCCGCTAGCTGCTCCGCTAGCTACTCAGCTAGCTAACTGATTTTTAAATCATCACAGTATGATGAATCTGCGCATTTTAGTTAAATTGCCAAACTCACAATTGAAGGGTTTTTGTATTTTATGTTTTCTCCTACATATTATGTTGTTTCTAAGTTATTTAAGTGCCCAAAGGTCTGTATTGTCATTATTATTATTATAACTGTGCTAGGCTAATGAGCAGCAATGAATGCACTATGAAGTTAGTGATCTTGTTTCTTTATTTGTTCTTTTTTGATAGGATTTGGTTATTTGGTTTAACCTTTAGCTAACATGCTGAAGTTGTGCTAATTTGTTTAATGGAACGATATTTTGGAGTTGAACTTGAACCCAGACTTTCATTGCTGGGCTTGTTGTTGTTGTTTAGCTCGACTACGTGCCTTGTAATCCTGGATCTATTGTCATGAAGATTTCAGTACGACTTTTGTTGTGTGTGTCACATTTTCATGATTATGTTATGATTGAAGCACCTGTCAGTGTAATGGAATGATATTTTTTCCTGTGGAACATGTGCTAGTCCACATGCTAACACATTCCTGTGTTCCTGCCTGCAATGACTCATGAAAACACGTCCAACCTGGTGATTCACCTGCGTCCTGCTCATTATACACTTTCTACTTTGTTTAAGTCTGAAATAGTAAAAATAAAATAAATTTTTCAAAGTTTAGTACCCAAAAGACAACTTGAACAATTTTAAATAAGAATTTTGGATTAGCTCAGATTCTTTTTCTCACTTAAGAATATAATTCTTGGGGAGGAAACTAATATCATGCCGAGTTATTTATGTATGAAGCCAACACTTCTGCAGCACTTTTGTCGTTTCTAGTTTAATTTCGTAAAAACACCAACAGAAATGGATAAACCATCATAAATATGCAAACAAAGGTTACAAAAATATCCCAGAACATTTTTCACCGACCGATTTCCTGATGAGATAAAAATAACATTCTTTTTCTGTCAACATGATATGTGACTTTTGGCTTTCATTATTCTTCAATTTATTTATGTTATTAGTAATATTTTATGATTGGGAGTGTTTAATAAGGCTTAGCTTAGCAGCTACCCCACCCTGGCATTTTGCACATATCTTTACCTATTTCTGGCCTTGTAAATATTCAGAGTTGTTGTTTGTGTGTCTCCTTGCTGCTTTGGGAAGGTTAAACATCAGTTTCTTGGTCAGAAAATGTTGGTTTAGCTGCTTTGCGTTGAGTTTTTGTGGCCTCCTCGTCCAGATAAAGACACAAACTGTGCGTTAGCCACGGTTGCTGGAGTGTGGGTGGGAGTCCGAATGCTTCGGTCCTCCTCTGGAATGTCAACAATGAGTTCTCACAAACGCTCAACCCTCCAGTTTCACTCCGTCTCCATTCCAGAAGATCCAACAAGTCCAACCTGTTTACAAAGTCAATGTTCATCCAGACTGGAAATGACTGTAAACACTCAAAGAAACATTTATTTTAGTGTCAAGTGTTTGGACTGAAATATTAGCTTTATTTATAAATCTCTACCAAATGTACCTAATCAATGTTTCCTAGTGTTTTGATACATCTAAAGTAAATCTATATATTTTTGTTAGGTTTTAATGTGAGTAATCTTGACAAAATGTTCAAATTCGTCATTTGAAATAATAGTAATTATATAATTAAGCATAATAAAAGCTCAGCCATCACATGCTGGCATAATGTTAATGGTATTTCTGTGTGTAATGACTTGCAGCAACATGCAGCAACACGCAGCAACACGTGTTGGTGAAGTGATGAACGCTCCTGCTGTGTTCACAAAAGTTTTAGGTTTTAATGTCGGTTCCAATTTTATAAAGTGATCAGATGTGTATTTATTATTTGTAACAAGGTTTAATTTCATAATGTTCAATTTAAAGTATTTATTTGGCTCAAAATGATGCTTGAAAAGATGGAAAGATCTGTTGGAAATCATTTTATTCTTGTTGGCAATCAATCAATCAAGTTAATTTACGTAGCAGATTTCATCAACAAGGCAGATCAAAATGCTTTAAATCACAAAAACACAAAAATAAAAACATACAGTCAATAATTCAGGAACCAGTGATGATCAGTTAATGTTCCATTTATTGTGGTCCAAACTAAACTCAACATTTGGGTTTTAGCCTTGATTCACAGGAACTCAGTGTTTCGGCTGTTGTTCAGTTTTCTGGAGGTTTGTTCCAGATTTGTTGTGGATAGAAGCTGAAAGCTGCAAAGTTTCCTCCATAGAGTCGCGTTGCCACCGATGCAGAGCTTGTGTAGCATGTTTGGGTGAAACTCTGGTCAAAGATCAGGAAATTCAGACCTTAGTGTTGATGTTTTAGTGAACTTTTAACAGCAGCCAACAAACCAATCAACTGAAACAGCTAAAAATGCAAAACTGTCCCCATTGCTCAGGATTTGGTCCACAAGCTGTTATTTGTTTCTTGATACACGAATCAACACATTTTGAAGCCAGACCATTAAAACACTCAATAATTGGCGTTGCGTTTATGGCGTCTCGCATGAAGGAAGCATGTTCTGACTTTAACATGCTGGCAGCAGAAGAGGATTTTCAGGGTTCACCAGATTATCGTTGGCGGGTCTGGCTGGGTGCGGTGGCACCAGAACCAGGGTGCGGTGGGACCAGAACCAGCGTCTGGAGGTAAAACTCTTCACTGGTTATACGTCTGAAACGACTCTGAAATAATTTTTATTTTCCATTTTGACAATTATTAGACATTAGCAGACGACCAGAACCATGGAGCAGGGAGACAGTTTTGGGTTTTCCATTGTCATTTAGTTTTATTGTGACTTTTTGTTTGTCTAATTCAGTCGGTTTCAATTAGTTTTTAGAGTGTTTGCTAGTTTTTATAACTTAAATAAATTTGTAAGTTTAATAGTTAAGCTTTAACTACTAATTAACTTTGATTAACTGTTAACTCTGGATGCCTATATCTCCCAGAATGCTGTGCGGTTCAATTAACATTCTATATATTGAATATTGAATATTCTATTAGATGTAATATCTATTGAAATTGATCACCATTGATTGATTGTCCACCCCTTTCGTAAATAAAATTTATTATTGCCCTTTAAAAAATATTAATAATCAGAATTATTAGTTTATTGTGGGTTTAATTGGTTGCTTTTTGTTTGTGTAAATAAAGGATTTAAAATCAGATTCTCTGAATGTTTCTGCCGCTTTAAGACAGAAAGCTCCTCCCTCTCCTCTCATTGGCTGATGTGGCTCCTCCAGCCAATCATAGCCGCTCTGGTCAGTAAGTCCCGCCCCCTGGAGTCTTGCTGGCCGGTGTGAGTCTCTGCTGCAGTTTCAGCTGCGCGTGACAACCTGTCTGGCCGGCAGCTGGAGGGACCAGTGGCGGTGTGTGTGGAGGTGTGTGTGGAGGTGTGTGTGGCGGTGTGTGTAGCGGTGTGTGTGACCAGAGGACGTTTTATTCCTGTGAAGATGCTCGGCGTCCCGCAGGGTGTGCGGGTTCAGGTCAGTGTTGTGCGGATCTGTTTCCTCTCAGCTTGTTTTTTATAAAGTTTCCTAAAACGGGCCGTTTGAGGATTAATCTCTGCTGAGACGGGATTTTAGACACAAAGCGTTTGTTTCTGAAACGTTTTTATTCCAGTTAAATGTGAACCAGGTTCGTCCATCCGGGCAAATGATCATCAGTTGGTTGGATGAACATCAACATGCAAACCAAACAGCCAAATACAGCTGCACAATATTGAATATATAATCAGATATTTGAATAACTTTTTAAAAATACCACACCGTATTTTTTACTTTTACTTGAGTACTTCTATTCTGAAGTATTTCTCCTCTGATTTAAGTAAAACTTCTGGATTTTCTTCCCACTGAATAAAATATAAACATGAAAACAGACTAAAACTTTCTGTCAAAGTTTTATAAGTTTGAAAGAAACTGATTTGGAAAAAAATATTTTGCCTGATTTTATTTTTTTGTGACTTATATGAATAATTTTTATTTTGGCCCTTACATATTTCTCTTAACTTTTATGTTTTTGTTCAAAAGTATTTTTTAAATATTGATTGATTGATAATTTGATCAGGTTCTTGGTGGATTTTTTTACCAAATTAATTTTTTTGGTTTTGATTTAATGAACTGAAAATGCATTAAAAGAAGATCAAACTGATTTCACAGTTGCAGGAACAGAAACGAGATCAGGCTGCAGTTTCTCTCCTCTCTGTGTTTCTATGGAAGTGATGAAACTTTAATTCTGGGGTTCTGGTAGAAACGAACCAGCTGGGGTTCTGGTAGAAACGAACCAGCTGGGGTTCTGGTAGAAACGAACCAGCTGGGGTTCTGGTAGAAACGAACCAGCTGGGGTTCTGGTAGAAACGAACCAGCTGGGGTTCTGGTAGAAACGAACCAGCTGGGGTTCTGGTAGAAACGAACCAGCTGGGGTTCTGGTAGAAACGAACCAGCTGGGGTTCTGGTAGAAACGAACCAGCTGGGGTTCTGGTAGAAACGAACCAGCTGGGGTTCTGGTAGAAACGAACCAGCTGGGGTTCTGATAGAAACGAACCAGCTGGGGTTCTGGTAGAAACGAACCAGCTGGGGTTCTGGTGAAACGAACCAGCTGTGGTTCTGATAGAAACGAACCAGCTGAGGTTCTGGTAGAAACGAACCAGCTGGGGTTCTGGTAGAAACGTCAGCAGCAGTCATGATGTTTCAGAGAGGCGTCTCCTCCTACAGCTGCAGCTCAACTGCTCAGGTTTTCCCTCCATCTTTGTTTCCTGAAGACTCTTGGTTTCATCTCAGTGTTAGCTTTGGCATATTAGCGGTGTGTGTGTTTGGTTCGCCTGTTGAGTGACGGTGTGTGAGGGGGGTAATAGTCCACCATGTACCAATTACTGAGAGTGCTCAGTGGCCCAGACGTAGCCGCCGTCAGTCGCTGCCTGCTGGGGAGTCGAGGTGTTTCTGCTTCAATCTGGATTGTGGCTCAGATGAAGATAATCTTGGAGCAGAAGGTTTAGGTGGGACGGATGTTTGGAGCCAAAGGGAATATTTGCTCTGCAGAGTTCGGGAATTCAACCTGCAGACGCATTTAGAGACGTTTGAGTAGAGAGGGGACCAAATATTTACTTACACTGTAAAAACTGAAAACTTATGCCTTGTTGACCCTGACTTAGAGGCAGAGTGTGGCAGTTACATCATCTCTTATAATATTGTTTATAATTTATTGTGATGAATTTGAAAGAATTTAGATTTATTATTGTCACGATAAATTCCTTTGAATGTTTGAAATCCCACCAAAAGGGTCAGTTTGGTCAAGTTTTACTAGATTATTCACTGTTTTGTGAGTGAAAGTATCAATAAAAATCAATAAACTGCTGCTGCACAAATTACTCAGCAGATTGTTGCTAGGTAACCAAAGAATGAGAGTTGCTAGGTAACTAGAGAGTGAGAGCGTTACTAGATTCCACCAATTTAGCTTAGCTCGGCCAATTTAGCATAGCTCGAGCAGCTAACATCTTTCTTTGGCCTACATCTCCCAGAATGCCGTGCGGCTGTGGACGTGAGTTCAGTTAAATATTAAATATTCTGTCAAACTGTCTATTGATAATGTGTCTGTCACAAGATATTCTTATTAATTTATTGTTTTAGCAGAAAACTGGATGCAAATAAAATTTTATAGTTTGGGGAAAAAATTTAATCTGCTGTGAAACCAACCAAATGAACCTTTAGAGGCAGGTTTTCAGTTGGTTTGTCAGGTTTTCAGTTGGTTTGTAGGTTTTCAGTTGGTTTGTCAGGTTTTCAGTTTGTCAGGTTTTCAGTTGGTTTGTAGGTTTTCAGTTGGTTTGATTTCTTGGCAGATGTCTCTAAATGTTCAGTCGGGTTGAGATGTAATCCTGACTGAACGTCAGGAAGTTGTCTTCTGTTGCTTGGTGCTGTGATTTGACTGAACACATCCTGCCTGAACAGGCGAAGCTGCAGCATTATGATGCTGCCAGGAATGATGGAGGAGAAAGATTACCAGTGGTTCCAGTCAAACCAGTTAGCCCCGCCAGGTCTCGACTTGAAGTCCAAGTTGTTAATGAGCGCAGCATGTTGGGGTGAAAGTTCACCTGGTTCTGGTTGGATACTTTCTACAGCGGTTCCCAACGCACAAAGGTCATGAGGTCAAATCTGTGAAATAGATTCTGGAAATTTCTCCTACAAATTTGCAAAAAAGGATCTGAGTAAGAATAATCAGAATAAATAAAAGAATAATTAATAGTTTTCCAGTTTGATATGTTTTTATATTATTATTTTCATTATTCCGCCTTGTATTTTGAATAAATCTGGTAATATAGTTTTATACAATCTGAATGCTCTGTTCCTTGTTTTCTTCTCTTTTCATCTTAATGGGTTTGTCAGCCGTATGAAATCTGATTCTAATGAAACTGCAGTAAAACACATTATATATTTATCCAAGAATAAGATCCCAGGACGGTCATGCATACTTTATATGAGTATTAGTTGGACTGAGTACAGTTTTGGTCACCAGACAAACTGCAGGACGGCAACACAAATTCAAGGCTGGAAAGAAAAAAATAAACCTGGAAAGACGTGAAAAATAAATGTGAATATTTTCTAATTGAATTTGCAAAAACAAAAATTATTTAACTTTTAATTTTCCAAGATGTTTGCAGAAAAGTGATTGAATGTTTATTTAGATTTCGGTCAAATTCTCGTAAAAATGAAGCAACTTGTGTGATGAAAACTTAAAGTTCCTCAGACTTCATGAAAATGACCAAAATATGGCCAATTTATTTTTAAATTTATTTGAAAAATGGAAAGTAGATTTTTCTTAGAAATAGCAAATCTGACTGTTTTCATGTTTACATTTACAGATTTTGTTTTATTACCAGAATCTGAATTTGTTGATTTCATTTCACCCTAATAACAAAAAAAAAACCAAATAATTTCATGATTTTTATATATTTATTTTTGTTTTTTAGACATTATTGATGCAAAACTTAAAAATCTTGAAAATAGTTTTGTAGAGAAAAAACCCCTGGAGTGTTTTGAACCAGTTTGTCCTAAAAGGCCAAAGGTTTGGTGTTTCTGCTCGTTGCCACTGGGAGCTGAGCCACTCCCAGTCCGCCCAGTTCAGCTGCTCTCGTTTAAATGTATTTTCTGAGAAATCTCAGAGCTCCTCTGTTTGCTTTAGTTATATGTAAAAACAAAGATCTTCTGTTTCAGGCCTGAACATGCGTTTCACTCGTCTGACCCGTTTCTTGTTGCCTGGAAAAGCTGCTGCTGTTCCTCCTGGATCTCTTGTTGCAACTGAATCAGGATAAAGTAGAAACATAAATGTCAGTTTAGATTTTTGGCTGATGTTTTGAGGTTGATTTAATTAAAAGTGTGAAGGTAAATGAGGCGTTCAGGGGCGGCTCAGACCTTCCTGACGTCTGGTTGACCTTTGGTGTCGTAACTTTCTGCTTCGCTGGTTCTTCCAGACTCACGTTTTCCTCTGGGTTAACAAAGAGCAGCAGAGCATCGAGCCGCTCAGGATGTTTGCTCTGCTTGCTTTGCATACTACAAACACCAAACTCTCTCTAAACGCGTCCCGGAACCAGGTTGTGGCGACCCGCCGGCCCCAAGGCACCGGATTGATTTGCATGACAGTTATTAGTTTGCGGAGGTGATGTTAGAGCCTTCTGCCTCTGACATGCAGGAAGCTGCAGGAATCAGCATTTGGTGGAGGCAGAGTGATGCTGTGGGCTTGCTCCTTCTTCACAGATGGCTCATCGGAACGCTTTTAAACGTTAGCTTAGCATTCATTGCTTATATCCTTTGGAAAAGTCAGTTGTTGGGTAATACCTTCATATTGTTCTGATAATGATGGGATTGTGGGTCATATATCTAGAGATGTTTTTACTTTCTTCTTCTGTCCATTGTAAACTTGTTTTTCCCACCAGAAGTGGCGCTAAAATATAACCATAAAAGAACAAGCAAAGCTCCAATACTTTAGGATTCCTTCTAAAAGTGGAAAAGACTATTTTAAATCTTTAAACACCAAATATATTCTAATATGCATTAATACGCAGAGTGGAAACCGTCTTAGCGCTAACGGACAAGCTAGCATCTTGGATTGGTTGCTTTCCAAACAGGCGTCCATTAAGCGACGCATCTGATCAGCTGCATGATTAATTCATAAAACAGGACCAGAACGTCCAGGAGAGGCTTTTCCATCAAACCGGCCGCAGCGTTTCATCAGCTCGACGTTTCATCAGCTCGACGTTTAATCAGCTCGACGTTTATCCGCCTTTTCTGCTGAGGTTCATGAAATCACATCTAAACGTAATAAACTGGTTCATCTGTTCATTTGTGATTCTACAACGAAGCCGATTCGTTTTTCCTGTTACGATTTCTTCTTTTATGCTACGAAGCACCAAAAATGTAGTTTTTTTGTTTTCATTCAGTCAATTTAATCCAATTTTATTTAAATTACAGTTGATAAAATCTGTAAGCTTCTGTTTTAAAGTGAACACAGCGATATTATTGTTCCAATAAATCAATTAATTGCATAATAAACTAAAACAAACTCAACAATTGTCATTTTTCTCTTTGTTCCACAAAGTGGATGATAAAATCTTCATTCTGCTGCTTTGGTCTCGACTCCACATCTTTCTGTAAAATAACGTTTAGAGAGAATTCATAATTCATTTTATTTGTTGTTTCTGTTGTTTATTGATTTATTTTGAATATTTAAAATGTCTCCCAGTTAAATATTCATTAGGATTTAAAGGTTATTTGATAATATGATAATATTCTTGCTTTATTATCAAAAATGGTAATAAAATGATCTCAAAGCAACAATTTGATCATTTATTTTGATAACTTCTGGCACAATTTATGGTCCGGCGTAACTTATGGTGACAGACTCAACATTTCATATCCTGATTTAATTCTGACTAAATATATTTTATGGCACCTGCTTCAGTTTTGTTGATGTTTATTTTTATTTTTTACTTCCTCAGTTTGAAGTTTCTGATCTTTATTCTGTTTTGGTGGAAATTTTTCTGATCGAACTGATTATTTTTGTTTAGTTTCAAATATCTTAGTAAACTTAAAGTAAAATAAAAGTAACTTCTTAGCAAGATGCAGGATCTTGTTTTGAGTCGATAATTCCTAAATATTGATGTAGAAGTTTTATTTATAAAGAGAAATAATCAGCCAGTGGAATGAGACACTTTGTCATCTTGGCAGATTATCTCATAAATATGACTCTTTCATCGATACGAGGAAATGGCATTTCTTTATCTTCGGTTATTTGTGAGTTAGTTTTGTTTTAGCTGGAATATCATCTCCTCCTCGCTCTGCTTTCTGCGGTTCTGTCTCTGCTGGAAGTGAAAGCAGACGAACTGCAGCAAAACCACCATTTCACTTTCTGTGGAAGCCAGAAATATCTCTGACAGGAACCAGTGAAACCTTTTTGGATGTCATTTAGATCGTAAACAAATAAAGCTCCAGGATTTTGGCTTCTGGTTGGTGAAGCAGCGGTTTGTGTTTGCTCTGCTTTTCCTGCACTTTAATGTGAATTTTACAGAAACCTGTGGAGCTTTTAGTTGAATAAAAAACAAGCAGAGTACATTTTAAAGCTTCTTCTGCTGTTTGCTGTAGCTGGTAAAGGGAAAAAACATGGTGGCCTTTTTTCAAACCAGATGTTACTACTGGTGAAAACGATGAAGAGGAAGACAGGAAGTGATCGGAGCATGAAGGCGCCGCATGTTTTTAATGACTTATCAGGTGAACAAACTTTTAAAAACATCATAATTAGTGTTTTTGACAGTGGATGAGAGAAAGGAAGGTCACTTTCCTAAACCAACTGTTTGGTTTAGTTTCTTTTACAGATTTGTTGATACACTTGAAATAAGACAGAACTAACTTATAAGTAAGTTTTCTGCGAAGAATCTTGTTTTAAGTCAATAATTCTTGAATATTGATGAAAAAATTCCTCATTAACAGATTATTTCAGTTAAAACATATTATAAGTGAAATAACCAATGAAATAATTGTTTTCCATCAACATTAAGGAGTTAACAGGAAGTCGCTGGAAAGTTGTTTTTGAGTTTTTATTTCAATTGTTCTTGAATATTTTCACTGGAACCAAACAAAACTTGGTCAGATTTCGTGTTTTTGCAGTGAACCAGTTTGGTTTTCACAGCATCTTGCATGAAAAATGTTTGCAGAGAAATGACATGATTTTAATCTGAATTCAAAGCTTTCCGGATGTTTTCACCAATATTTCTACTTTAAAGCAAAAGGCAGCTGTTGAAAACCAGTAAGTGACTTTACTGGATTTATTGGTGATTTTACTGGGTTTATTGGTGAAGATGGTTTTGTTCTTTCCCTCCTCGATGCGACGCTAATCCAGACATCCAGGATTAGCAGCGAAACACGGATTGATGTCTGAACGTGGTCCTGTAAAAAGGCGGGAAGAGAAACCGGGTCAAACGGTTTGGATCAGGGATTTTCACTGAAACTGAAACGCAAACAAAGAAATGAGAGAAACAAAAACAGCAGCTGAGCATAAATTAAATATCAGCAGATAAAAGTTCTTTATGCATGAAGAACTTTAGATGTTTTTGTTTTTTCTGCTTGTTGGTTTGTAGATTAATGGTTTTATTAATGGCCCATCTCTAAACTCCCTTTTTTATCTAAGGTCCTTGAAAAATTAGTTTATATTCAACTTGAATTTTATCTAAAAAACAATAATATAACTGAGAAATTCCAGTCTGGGTTTAAAGTTGCTCATAGCACTGAAACAGCTTTGCTTCGAGTTTATAATGACCTTCTTTTAACAGTTGATTCAGGCAATGTTGCGGTTTTATTACTTTTAGATCTGAGCGCTGCATTTGACACTGTTGATCATCAGATTCTCTTAAACAGATTAAAACATTGTGTTGGCCTGAGAGGCCCAGTATTTGAATGGTTCAAATCATATTTAGAAAACAGAACTTTCACAGTTAATCTTGACCAATGCTATTCTGGGGCCAAATCTCTAAAGTATGGCGTCCCCCAAGGCTCAATTTTAGGTCCCATTTTGTTCATTTTATATTTATTACCTCTAGGTCAGATTTTTCATAAATTTAACGTTTCTTTTCATTGCTTTGCAGATGACGTCCAGATTTATATGCCCCTTAAACTTAAAAATGGAAATAATGAATCTCTTCAGTTATTGACAGATTGTTTGGCTGAAGTTAATTCTTGGATGGGACGAAATTTTCTTCACTTAAATCAAAGAAAAACTCAAGTTATACTATTTGGCCAAAGTCTTTATACTACAAAACCAGATCAGATTCTGGGTTCTTTAGCTCAATTTTGTGAAACCTCAGTTAGGAATCTTGGCTTTACTTTTGATAGCTGTTTAAAGCTCGATAAACAAGTTAGTTCTGTTGTTAAATCGAGTTTTTTATCACCTACTGGATTTTTAGCAAAAAATCAAATCTTATTTTTTGTTTTAAGGACTTTGAAGGACTGATCCATGCCTTCATCACCACTCGTCTGGATTATTGTAATTCTTTATATAGTGGCATGGTTAAATCACAGATTCATCGACTTCAAATGATCCAGAATGCAGCGGCACGGCTTCTTACAGGAACCAGGAAGCATGACCATATAAGGCCTATGTTGGCCAATTTACACTGGCTGCCTGTTATGTATAGAATAGATTTTAAGATTCTTTTATTAACTTATAAAGTTTTAAATGGATTAGCTCCCTCTTATCTTCAGGACCTTTTAAAATTTCAGTCTGTGTCCAGAACCCTCAGATCAAACAATCAGCTTTTACTTACAGTCCCTCGGACCCGATTAAGGAAAGGAGACCGGGCTTTTTCTGTTGTTGCTCCTAATTTATGGAACAATTTGCCTTTTCAGATTAGATCTGCTAGCAGCCTGGATCATTTTAAATCGCTTCTCAAAACTCATTTTTATTCGTTGGCTTTTAATTGAAACAATTTTTTGTTGATATTCTGTTTTATTTATTTGTGCAACTGTCGTTCCTGTGCAGCACTTTGGTGCAGTTTCATACCTGTTTTAAAGTGCTATATAAATAAATTTGACATTGACATTGACATTGACATAGGTGCTGAATCTGAATATGATGTTTTTATTTCTTTCATTTGATGGGAAAGCAGTGGAGTCAGATTCTGAACTCCTTAGTGGGAGTTTTAGTTTCACCTGGTTCCCGTTAAACTCATTTTGCTGTCTAGTTATTAATCTGTTAATCCAGGAATAATCCCAGATCAGCCTCTCACTGCACTGATGTTCAGTCCAGCAGAAAAGCTTTTCACATGTTGATGTTAGGAGGATTTATTTTTAGCAAGTTTTGTTACAAATGACTAAATATTCAGTTGCATTTTAGACAATAATACGTTTATTTTCTTATTTAAAAAGGAATTTAATTATCTGTTTATTTAATGTATTTGTAATATTGTATAAAAAAGGCTTAAATTAAAGACAAGTAAAATGTAGAAATGTTTTTATCTGATTAATCATCAGAATAATCAACAGATTAATCAATAACTTAAATAGTGTTTACTTGCAGCCCTGTTTGAAACTATTAAAATATTCGGTTCTCGGTTTCAGAGATCAGCTGAAATGTTTGTGTTTCTTCTGATCCCAGTTGTTCTTCCACCATAATTATATCTGTGTGACTGAACCAAACCCTGGCTGCTGTTACCTGTCTCTCCAGGTGAGCCCTGGGCTCCAGACCGAGTGTTAGCATGCTGCGGCAGGCCGAGCCGACCTCCAGTACTCTGCACCTGGTAGCCAGCGACATGACCTCCATCATGGAGCAGCTGGACACTAAAGATCTCGACGTTTGCGACGGCGAATTCCCCACCACGGAAGCCGGTAGCCGCCTTCGCGTCGCGTTCATTTCCTCCCTTCGCTGCCTGTCGGTTTGTCACCGCTGGTTGTTTCCCTTGCAGGGGACCGGCTGCCCTTCACCGCGATTTACAAGCTGGTGGGTTTCAAGGAGTCGGACGCCATGGTGTTCCTGTCCTCTCCCATCACCGCCAAAATCTTGGAGGTGGAGCGATACACGTCGAATCAGGATCGCTTCAACAACACCGTCCAGAGGAGCGTCAACAAGGTGCACCTTTCGCTTTTCCCTTGTTCTGCTGCGAGCCGCACGCTTCGGCTTTTAGCCGTTAATAACTGCTGAGGACGTCCTGACTTTTCACATGGACCAGAATCCTAAAACTGAAAATCCTCGGGAGCCATTTTGTTTTTCTCACATGAAACACAAAATAATTTTGTTGTGCAGCTTTTTTATCTCAATAAAATACGGAGAGTTTCTAAAGTTTTTTTTTTTCAGTTTAGAGTTCCGGTTTATAAAATATTTCAGTCTATTAATAAAAGGGAAACTTTATTCAGAAAACATCCAAGTTTAAGAGAATAAATGGGCCGAATCTTTTTTTAAGTGAAAAGCTGCTCTGTGTCAGTAAAATGAAAACACAGCAATAAAATAAAAACTGTTGGTTCAAAACGTTTCTGTTAAAGAATTAAATTTGTCACTGAACGTCTCGTCCTAAAAACGGTGGGAATCCAGGAGAATCTGTGGCAGCAAGAGGGACTCAGGATGAACGAAGAGCCGTTAAACCAGAAAACATCATTTCCAAAGCAAATCTGATCCAACGATGAAATAACCAAACGCAGAAAAACACTCTGGCTGTTGCATCAAATCTGGAAGTTGTTTCCCTAACGGAGCGTCCAGACGGTGAAACGCTGGAGTTTTTAAAGTTTCCTGTCGTTGCAGTCGACGCCGGCCATGTACAAGATCGAGCTGAAGCACGGCGAGTTCACCTGGGAGGTGAAGAAGAAGGAGAAACACTTCGTGGAGCTGCACAGAGACCTGCGGGCCTACAAGGCGCTGAGGAGGCTCCACCTGCCGTCACGAGGGTAACGGAACCGGCAACCTGCTGGGGCCGGGCAACCGGCAACCTGCTGGAGCCACGGCCAGGCAACCGGCAACCTGCTGGAGCCACGGCCAGGCAACCTGCTGGAGCCGGGCAACCGGCAACCTGCTGGAGCCACGGCCAGGCAACCGGCAACCTGCTGGAGCCACGGCCAGGCAACCGGCAACCTGCTGGATGACGTATCACATCTCCTCTGTTTCTGCAGGAATTCGATCAGGAGAAGAACGACGATGAAGATGGAGAAGGCCCAGATCCCCGTCCTGCCCAGGGAAGAAGTGAAGAACCAAAGCGGAGGAGTTTCCAGCCGCAAGGTTCTCCTCCCAGCTCTGATTTCTCCGGTCGCTCGGTTATGGAGCTTTTGCTGACTGGTGTTTTTGCTTCAGAGACAACTTGAGGATTATTTGAACAAGCTGCTGCAGATGCCGATGTACCGGAGCTGCCACGCCACGGTACAGACAAACCTTCAAAGACTTTGCAGCTTCAGAAGCAATTTATTGTGAAAATATTTTCCTGGACTCTTATTTTTGAAACGTTCTTCAGTTTCCTGCTAAAAATATTTCTGTTTGTTTTAAACCTCTGCTCAGCTGCTGCTGTCAGCCTGACGTGTTGTTATCCTGTTATTATTAAAACTTTTCTTTCATTCCTTGCTTGCAGATGGAGTTCATAGACGTCAGCCAGCTTTCCTTCATTCATGATTTGGGTCCCAAAGGATTGTAAGTTTACTGTTATTAGGTTGTAATTTACTAAAATGTCTTATTTAAAACGATGCCATTACTTTGTTTTATTGCTTTAAAAAACAACTTAATCGAATAGAAGTGAAAAGTTTGTAAAAACACTGAGTTTCTTTATTATTGTCGTTAGAAAAACTGTTTTAATTGGAGGATAAACTTTTACAAAAAGTTTCACTTCACCTGAAGTTCAGATTCATATGAAGAAATTCAGATTTTATAGATTTTCTTCTGATCAGCAGGTCAGTTTAAATTCAGATTCTGTGAATTTAAACTCAACATTTAAACGTCTTTTGTTACATTTGCTGCTTATTTCCCAGTTTTTATAAGAACAGATGAATAATGATGATTCATTTGCACTAGAAAAATAAAAGTTGCAGATTAAATTAATCAAAATAAAATCTACCGAGTTATTTTTCAGAAGTTTTGTTTTCTGGGTCTCCAGGGAAGGAATGGTTCTGAAACGTTCTGGTGGCCATCGATTCCCGGGCCTGAACTGCTGCGGGCGCAGCAAGATCTGCTACCACTGGTCCAAACGGTCAGAACCAGAACCACACAGGACCAGAACCACACAGGACCAGAACCACACAGAACCAGAACCACACAGGACCAGAACCACACAGAACCAGAACCACAAAGAACCAGAACCACACAGCCACACAGGACCAGAACCACACAGACCCAAACCGTCAACAGATTGAAACAGCTGCAGATTATCCATCCAGCCTCTTCCTGAGTTTTTCTCCCAGTTTTTTGTTTTAAATACAGAAACTGGTTTTATTGGTTTTATTAGCCAGAGCTGCAGATGCCAGACAGTAATAAACGTTTCCAGGTATCATGACGCCTCCACAGGCTCAGCTTGTTTATCCACACAGACTCACATCCTGTCATCCTGCAAGACGTGGAAAATAACTTTCCACTCAACAAAAATACATTTAAAATATATTTTGAAGAGTCAAAAGACTCTTTGTTGACTGGATTCCTGGAGTTTATTAAAAGCTGTTGCATGAAGGTTAGATCTTTGGCTTCCTGTTCTGTTTAGGACAATAATCCCTCATAAAGAGGTAAACAAGCTCAGCAACGTTAGCAAGCTGCTAAACTAACACCAGAAACGAACCTCCGTACAAACAGACCATAGAAAGTGGAACCTCAGTGGAGTTCCTCAGGGCTGTGCTCTTAGTCCCAACTCATTCACACACAAACACTCACACATTTTCTGCTGCAATAGTGAAGTTTGGAAAAATACACATTTTGATAAAAATGGAACATAAAGAGTTTTATTTGTTTTGGTCTGAAGTTAGCTGGTAACGTTTTCATGAATCAGAGAACGTGGAGTTTCTCGCTAACGCTGCGTTGATGTTTCTGTGTGCAGCTGGCTGGTGGTGAAAGACTCTTTCCTGATGTACATGAAGCCAGACTCCGGTGCCATCTCCTTCGTGATGCTGTTCGACAAAGAGTTCAGCGTCAAGTTGGACTCCAAAGAGACAGAAACCAAACATGGCCTCCGCATCGACAGCCTGTCCAGGTTCCTCAACTTTTTCTTTTGAAACCGTCTGCTGGTTTGGAGCAAAGCAAACGTAATTTCATCAGACGTTGACTCCACACATTGCTGTAACAAACAAGAACCAGAATTTGCAAACTAGCGCGGATCAAACATCGCAGGAAAATGGAGGGAATGAGTTTGGTGCCTCTGGTAAGGCACAGGAAGTCAATAATTAGTTTCCATCTCCTGTTTAGCGAATTTAACGGGCAGTTTTATGTAGAATTTACTGTTTAAAGCTTTATGATGTTCTGAACGGGACCGGTTCTTCTGAACGGGACCGGTTCTGTGCGGTTCTGAACGGGACCGGTTCTGAACGGGACCGGTTCTGTGCGGTTCTGAACGGGCCCGGTTCTGTGCGGTTCTGTTCAGGTCGTTGGTGCTGAAGTGCTCCAGCTACAGACACGCCCGCTGGTGGGGCCAGGCCATCGAAGTCTTCTCCCAGAAGTTCGGCGCCGCCTTCCTCAAAGACCACCGCTTCGGATCCTTCGCCAGACCGGAGGAGAACATCCCTGCCAAATGGTAACCGTGACAACCAGCTTTCACTGTAAAAATAACGGCGTTATCCAGATTTATTTTTTGTTATCGCTTAAAGAATCATAATAAATTGTGATCCGGACTTTGGTTAGTTTCTGTTTGAGGATCTCAGCAGTGAAATAAACTGGATTTATTTTTCGTCTGTTTGAACTGGAGGCGAGTCGTTTGCTGTAAACTGATGCAGTTTGTCTAGACGAGATCTGGTCCAGCTGGCAGAGTCCGTTTTCACCTTAAAGGTTCTGCATTTTTAAGGAAATCGTCCCAGTTTAGGTCCAAAGCTGAGTCCATGTCTGTAGAACAGTAAAAATAAAACTTTAGAAATATTTCAGAGGGGCTGTTTTCTGTTTTTAACACGCAGAGACGAAAGTTAATGTTGGGTTTAAAGGATTCGTCTCGTCAGTGGAGATTCTTTCTGTTGTAACCCGACACAAAGAGCGAAAGTGACACTCAGCGGCTCATCAGCTGTCCACCTGGGGCAACTCTATACCGGCTGTGTGTGTGTGTGTGTATCTGGTGTGTGTGTGTCCTGCGTGTGCGTGCGTGTATCTGTGTGTGTGTGTGTGTGTGTGTTGGTCAGTTAAAACCTAATGTTCCTGCACATGACCTACAAGTTGAAAACAGAGTTTTAAACCAGATATTTACATAAACCTTATGAAAATAAATTCACCAGAACTTTAACACATTCAGCTTTGATTTGTTAATTATGTTGATTTTAATGTGTTGAACATGTTTGTGCAATTAATCACTTTTTAATTATTTTTTTAAACAAAGGTTCTGAGCGGAACCTTTTTAATTCAGTTGTTTCTGGTACAACCGTAAGTCTGATGCACAAGCAACAACAATGGATTACGAAGCAACTTTAAGCTAAATCAATAAATACATTTTCTGTTGAGCTCATATGTCAATTTATTCTGTAATTTAGCTGCAAAAATTGGTTTTTGAAGTGAAACTGTTGCTCATTTTATCAGTTTAAAATTTTTAGTGTTTTTTCCAGAAAATCTGAGATTAATCTCAAAATTTCTGAGTTTTTCTAGTTTTTTTAAAAATGTTTTTTCAGATCATTTTTTGTTAATTCTCAAAATGTCTGAAATTTCTTTGATTTTTTTTTTTTTTTTTGTCTCAAATATTTTTTTCTAGCATCTTTTCAATTTTCCAAATCTTTTAGTTTCCTTGGTGGAAAATGGCTCCTTGTATTTACTGCTTTCTGTCCACAGTGTCTGAAATGCGCCGTCATATTTTTGCTAGAAATTAGACCAAAACTCCTGGTAAGGTTTAAGTTTTTTCAGTGTAGCTTCGTCAGGTTAACGTCGTCTTCCTTCTGATTTCACTGAACGTTACGATTCTCTCTCCACTTCCACCATAAAACACGTCCACTGGCGTTCCTTATTGATTCTGAATGAACCAATCGGAAGCTGACAAAGCAGTGACATCATCATCTGAAGGTTTGCTTTGTCTCCTGCAGGTACGTGAACGGAAAAACCTACATGGAGGACGTGGCGGACGCTCTGGAGGAGGCCAAGGAGGAGATCTTCATCACGGACTGGTGGTGAGTCTTCCTCACGGACTGGTGGGGAGTCTTCCTCACCGACCGGCGGGGAGTCTTCCTCACCGACCGGCGGGAGTCTTCCTCACCGACCGGCGGGAGTCTTCCTCACCGACCGGCGGGGAGTCTTCCTCACCGACCGGCGGGGAGTCTTCCTCACCGACAGGAGGGGAGTCTTCCTCACCGACCGGCGGGGAGTCTTCCTCACCGACCGGCGGGGAGTCTTCCTCCTGCTCAGCGTTGCGCTAACTATTATTATGATTAGATTGGATGTGTGGAATCAGGATTACACAGGAAGAGGAACTGAGTTCCGTTTCCTGCTTCGTGCTGCAGGTTGAGTCCGGAGATCTTCCTGAAGAGGCCGGTCGTCGAGGGAAACCGATGGCGTCTCGACTGCATCCTGAAGCGCAAAGCGGTGAGCTTCATTTTGTTCCAGAAAGAATCGATAAAACCTGATAACAAACTGATAAAATATCAATAAACAGCTGTCAGTCGGTAAGTTAACTTCAGCGTCACCTAAACAGAAAGTTTCTGATCATTTCAGCAGAAAACTGGAAAAAATGTGGCAGTTTGTTGATTTTGAATGAATTTCCCCAAAAGCTATACGAACTGATTGATGTAATTTGATTAAATAATGTTTGATGTGGAATGTTGTGATGATGCGGGGCCCCGTAAAGCGGCGTGGCGGGCCGGATGTGGCCCCCAGGCCTCCGGTTTGACACCGTTCTAACGGTGAAACTGACCTGCTGCAGCAACAAGGCGTCCGGGTCTTCGTGATGCTCTACAAGGAGGTGGAGCTGGCTCTGGGAATCAACTCCGGATACAGCAAGCGGACGCTGCTGCGCCTCCACCCCAACATCAAGGTCCGACCCGCTTCCTGCCGCTGCCGCCGCCGCCGCCGCTTCCTGTCTGACGCTCCGTCTCTCCCCAGGTGATGCGGCATCCCGACCACGTCTCCTCCGCCGTCTACCTGTGGGCGCATCACGAGAAGATCATAGTGATCGACCAGTCGGTGGCGTTCGTGGGCGGCATCGACCTGGCGTACGGCCGCTGGGACGACCGGGAGCATCGGCTCACCGACATCGGCAGCGTGACGCTGTCGCACCTGGAGCAGGCAGGAGAACCCATCGATCAATTATAGATCAATAATCACAAACTGAGTGGGGCAGAAACCAGTTAAACCAGTTAAACTTTTAAAAAACATTTTTTGTTCATTTCTTTTGCAGTGATAAATGCTCATTAGAAATGAAAGTCTATTGATCTTTAATGATGTCATTATTATGACCTTCATATTGTCACGTTATTTGAAAACTTTGCTGTTTTTAAATAAGTAGCTTTGTTTTGTTTTTGATTTTCTTAAATCAAACCAAGTTTTTCCTGTTTTGAACTTTCTTCTCCTCCTGCGGTTGTCAGGCCGCGGCCTCCAGCTCGGCGGCGCCCCCCGGTGGCGGCGGCCAGAACAAGATTTTCTCTGTGACGGACTCCAGAGATCAACCCAAGCTGAAGAGTCAGGGCAGGATGAAGAGGACGAGGATGAGCATCAAGAAGCACCTGCAGAAACACGGGCTGGCGCGCGCCGACAGCGACAGCGACGTGGAGGAGGAGCAGGATGAGAGTGAGTCTGATCCACTCTGATCCACTCTGATCCACTCTGATCCACTCTGTTCCTCTTTGATCCACTCTGATCCACTCTGATCCACTCTGATCCACTCTGTTCCACCCTGATCCACTCTGATCCACTCCGATCCACTCTGATCCACCCTGATCCACCCTGATCCACTCTGATCCACTGTGATCCACCCTGATCCACCCTGATCCACCCTGATCCACCCTGATCCACTCTGATCCACCCTGATCCACCCTTCTAGTTATTTTTGTTTAAATTAAACATTTGATCCATTTTATTAATATTTTAATATTGAAGTAAACAAACTAAAAATAACTTTTTAATCAATAAAAAAGTTTTTAATCATTTTCTCTAGATTTAATATTCTTTCAGAAATTTTTCTTTGGACTTTTTTATCCCCCAAATCAGGTAAATAAAATTCTAAAAGGATCGGTACCGACCAGTTCAGAGGAATGGTTGTCCAAACTGTGGTGCGAGGGCCATTTGTGGCCCTCTGGGTGAGTTTATCTGGCCCTTTGGTCCACAGGAGTGAATTGACAATTAATTTGGGATTTTTATAGATTGTTACTTTTATTTATTTAGTGACAAGACAAAGTTTGTTTTTTTATTTAAAAAAAAAAGTTTGTGTTGCCATTGATAAAACTTTAAGCTGCTGAACGTTTGTTGGGGGAAAAAGCAGAAAATAAATCCAATAAAGTTTTGGAAAATAAAACGGTAACAGTTTTTATCCTGCAGATTCCTTTTCTACAAAATGTAGACAATTTGTTTTATTGGAATCTTGTCTATTTATTATATTGACAAAAAATACATTTTTTTCAGTTTTATTAAAAACGGAAACTTTTTTGGCCCGAAGGATGAAAAGTTTGGACTCATGATGTAGGAATATAAAGTATGAGAGTGTTGATTAGCGGGATGTTGATGCGTTGTGTTGCTGCGTTGCGTTGCGTTGCGTTGCGTTGCGTTGCTGCGTTGCGTTGCTGCGTTGCTGGTTGCTGCGTTGCGTTGCTGGTTGCTGACGCGGCCGGTCTGTCCAGGTTGGTCGTCCAGCATCAACAGCCAGCAGACTCTGATTCCCAGCCGGCTGCTGGAGCTGCGAGCGGCGCCACCGCCGCCGCCGCCGCCGCCGCTCGGCCAGGCCGGTGAGTCCCGGCACGGCGGCCACCTGACCCAGTTTCCCAGCATGCACTGCTGTGGATTTGACCTTCACTCGGCAACCTTTGGTCCTCTGGGTCAAAGGTTGATCTTCGTTTTTAAAAACAGAATCTCTGGTGGTTTTTCTGACTGTTTCTCTTTTTCAGGTAAATTAAATCATAATATTTTTTACTTTTACTTGATTTTATTTTTTCAGTCAGTTCTTGGCTATAGAAATAATTTTTACTGGTTGAACTGGAACAGAGTTGTAAGAGATCAATCATGAATAGTTATTGATAAGCTGCCTGTTCATCTATCAGTACCAATAAGGACAGAAAGTTTAGATTCTCTAGTTTCTCTTTCTGTGTTTATTTAGCTGAATAAACACAGATATTTATTTCTGTCGCTGCTCAGCAGAAACTGCAGGTTTATATTTAAATTCTCGAACATGAAGTGATTTTCAGGTCAAACATTCAGGTTTGTTGGTTTTTGCATGTTTGATTTAAGTGATTTTTTTTTTTTCTAACTTCTGTTTCATGTTCCTGCTCAAGTTTTTCTCCAAACATCATTTTTCTCGCTGTAAAGACGCTGAACATGAAGAAGATTTCAAGCTTTAGTCACCAGGCAGAAGCTCAGCTGAACTCCTTCAGTTTAGGCTCATTTTTAATGTCAGTTTCATTATGAAGCCAAATTTTAAATCAACTTTTGTTTGTTTTCTAACTGCAGTTTCTGGAACATGAAATTTCCAAGCTTGGAGTTTTTGAAGTTTTTTTCCAGATGTTGGTTTGATGTTTGTATGTTTTACATCCACAGACAGAATTTCTTTTTTACTCTAGTTTCATAATTCTGAAAAAGCTAGTGAACCGTTTGCCGAGTTTGCATTTCTTGTATTATTTCTGTTGATTAAATATGTATATTTGCAGGGAGCCGCTCTGTGCGCAGTCTCCAGACGGGCGTCGGCGATCTGTTTGGAGACACCAGGTTCTGGCACGGGAAGGATTACTGCAACTTTGTGCACAAGGACTGGATTCAGCTGGACAAACCTTTCGACGGTGCGTTTCCTCTGACATCTCCACGCCAACAGGATTCAGCTTCTAGGTTTCACTTATTTTCCCCTTTTGGTCTGTTTTAGATTTCATAGACAGACATAAAACTCCCAGAATGCCTTGGCACGACATCGCGTCAGTCGTCCATGGGAAGGCGGCGCGAGACGTGGCTCGACATTTCATCCAGCGGTGGAACTTCACCAAGGTTAGCGCTGTTAGCATCTGCAGAGACAATGGTGTCATTGATTTAATGTTCTGATGCTGCATTTCCAAACATTTGGACACATCTGTGCTGCGTTTCCTGGTTTCTCCTGCATCCCAGCTGGTGAAGCCGAAGTATCGCTCTCTGGCGTTTCCATACCTGCTGCCCAAGTCGCACCTCACAGCCGGAGAGCTTCGATACCAAGTCCCCAACTGCACCACCGCTAACGTGCAGGTCAGCATGCAGCTTTTATGATGTTTGCTGTGACGTAATGAAGCTGATCTTGTTTCATTGAACATGTACATTAACATGGCCTAAACATTAATCATTACAGTTACTGGTTGTTTTTCTTCTTGTTTTATGCTAACTAAAAAATAACTTGCAGTAAAGATGAGTCATTTGCAATTGGCTCAAAGGAAGAATTGGATAACTAGCTTAAAACCTGTGAGGGTTTGAACAGTTTGAAACGAAGCTTTAGATCAGTTAGTTTGGTGAGTTGAGGCTCCAAAATGTCACATTTTACTAGAAATGGAACGAGCCTCTTTTGCTCCAAAAGCAGGAAGTGACTACAGCGCAGGGCATTCTGGGTAAATCCAGCCAAAGCTAACATGTTAGCCTAGCGCTAGCAGCAGAAATGGCTCCTGGTCTTCAGCCAAAGACTAAAGAGAAATCCTCCAGCTCTAAACTCTGACGCCTCCATCTTGTTCCATCTGGTGAAACAGGAAGTTGCTCTCAGCGTCTTCAGAGGTTTTAGTGTCATTTCCTGCAGTGGTTGTTGGTGCAGCGCCCCCACAGGCCAGGAGGGGAACAGGCTGGTTTGGGTCAGAACCACAGCAGCTGGAGATGGAGCAGATGTTCTGGTTCCAGCAGAACCGGGTCTGAAAACGGATCCGTCGTCCTCTCAGTGACGTCTGTCTGTCCTCAGATCCTTCGCTCGGCCTCAGACTGGTCAGCTGGCATCAAGCACCCCGAGGAGTCCATCCACAACGCTTACGTCCACGTCATCGAGAACAGCCAGCACTTCGTTTACATCGAGGTATTCGCCCACATTCGCCACAACAGCAGCTTTAAACATCTGGATTCGTGACAAAAATCCATGAATATTAACTTCCTGGAGTCAGAATTTCAATGGCTATGAATCAGTTAATTACATAATAAATTAAAACAATGATTTATCGTTTCTCTCTTTCCACCAAACACTGGGTGAGAAACATCTGCAGCCTGGTGTTTTGACCTCAGAATCCATTTCATTAGTTGTTTTCTTCAGTTTGGATATTTTCCAGTTCTACTGTGAAATATTTCTTAGAAATTAAAGTTTATACATTTTTGAACCAGTGTCCTTGCATTATTATACCATTATATAAGATACATATTATATTACTTGAAAATCAATAATGTTATTGATTATTGCAAGAACTCCAGAAACATTTGTCATCATGGCGTTTAGCCTTTAGCTTGGACTGAAGTCGCCTGATTTTAACGATTGTGATGCTGAAGCTGGCTGTGTGTCCAACGCAGGTTTCCTGTTTACATCCTGTGGTGATTCTGACTTTTCATTTCCGTTTTTTCTTTATTATCACCGATAAATGATGCAGGTTGTGAAAATGATCTGAATTTTCTGATTCGTTTCCCTTTTCTGTTCTTCCAGAATCAGTTCTTCATCAGCTGCGCCGACAACAAGCTGGTTTACAACAAGATCGGCGACGCGATAGCGCAGCGCATCCTCAAGGCTTACAGGTCAGAGGTCATGACCCTTTATGACCCTTTATGATGACCCGGATCGCACACAGGCGTGTTCCTGCTGTGTGTTCAGGCTCATCGCACTGCTGATGCTCAGAGCCTGTCACTGTTTCACATCCATATATATATATCTATATATATATATATGGACATTTTGATGAGCGTTGGCCAATCGGAGCCCAGATTGGGGGATTTAAATATCATCAATAGGAATTTATTGTAACAACAATAAAATTCTTATAATTTGTCACAATAAATGGAGGAAATGATGTAATAAAAACAAGATGGCGGCCGGCGGCGTGTTGGTGACGTTTCGTCGTTGCAGGGAGGGAACGAAGTACCGCGTCTACGTGGTGACGCCTCTGCTGCCGGGCTTCGAGGGCGACATCAACACGGGGGGCGGCAGCGCCATCCAGGCGGTGATGCACTTCAACTACAGGTGAGGCGGCGCCTGGCGGATCCAGCTGCTGCTCATTATCATCATCATCATCATCCTCCTCATCTCTGCTGCTCTTCTCTCTGCAGGACCATGAACAAAGGAGAGCACTCCATCATCTCCCAGCTGAGAGCCGAGAGTAAGCTCCGCCTCCGCGCCGCGTTTAGGATCATAACGAGAGTCTGACGCCGTCGTCTGGGCCGCCGCCGTCTGGGCCGCCGCCGCCATGTTTTAAAGATATTAATGGAGACGTTTCATCATCAATATCTTCAAAGCAGAAATAAAAAATGATTGCTGCAACAACAGATTTGATATATTTACTGTGCAAAGTAAAAGCAGCACAAACAAATTTTTTAATTTCATCTGAATAATGCTGGTTGACCTTTAACCTTTCATTAATTTCACAAAATGTTGCACAAATGTAGCCGAATTGATTGACACCAAATTTGTTAGACATGAAGAACAAGGAGGAGACCCGGTTGACCTTTCATGACCTCAGGGAACTTTGAACAGTTTTAAAATAATTGCGGCACAAAGAAATTTTTTGCTGCACAATGTTTGAACCCGGTTCGGTCTGACCCGGTTGGTTCTGTCTGACCCGGTGCTGGTTCTGTCTGACCCGGTGCCGGTTCTGTCTGACCCGGTGCTGGTTCTGTCTGACCCGGTGCCGGTTCTGTCTGACCCGGTCGGTTCTGTCTGACCCGGTTGGTTCTGTCTGACCCGGTCGGTTCTGTCTGACCCGGTCTGTGGTGTTTGCAGTGGGCGATCAGTGGATGAACTTCATCTCGTTCACCGGGCTGCGGACGCACGCCGACCTGGAGGGGACGCTGGTCACCGAGCTCATCTACGTTCACAGCAAGATGCTGATCGCCGACGACAACACCGTCATCATCGGTGAGGCCCGGCCCGGCGGGCGGCGCCGCCTCCCGGGAGGCGCCGGACTCAGCCGGATCCGGTTTGTCTGCAGGTTCCGCCAACATCAACGACCGCAGCATGCTGGGCAAGCGGGACAGCGAGGTGGCCGTCATCGTGGAGGACTCGGAGACGGTGGACGGCGTCATGGACGGGCGGCCGTACCGGGCCGGGAAGTTCGCCCTGCAGCTGCGCCTGGAATGCTTCAGGTACCGACGTTCACATCCGCTGGAAACCACAACGAGCCGTTTCTCATTTCACCTCAACTTCCTCAGTTTAGCTTCACAAACAGGAAACATTCACTCTGATCCAGACGGGATCTTTTCTACGTTCAGAGGATTAGAGTCCGACCAGGTCAGCTCATCTCGTTCACCGGGCTGCGGACCCGGTGAAGTAGCAAAACTTAAGTTCTGCTACTTAAATTTTCAGTAGCAGAACTTTTAAATAATTCAAGAAAAGACCAAGAAACACAAACTGAGCGGCTCACACTAGTTCTTTGAAACTAGATTTTGATTTTTGTAATTTTCTGACTTTATTCTGCTGATACGTCTATAATCTCACGATGACTTCCTGTCTGCTGACCTTCCTCCATGTCTGAACTTCCTGTCTGCTGACCTTCCTCCATGTCTGAACTTCCTGTCTGCTGACCTTCCTCCATGTCTGAACTTCCTGCTCTTCCTCAGGATGATCCTCGGCGCCAACACCGATCCGTCCATCGATGTTTCTGATCCCATCAGCGAACTTTTCTACAAGGAGACCTGGATGACCACTTGCGCCCGCAACGCCTCCATCTACCAGAAGGTGGGGCTGTTGCTATGGCAACCTCACCCAGTCACATGACCAGTTTCAGGTTTTGGGGTTTTGACTGGAGGATCTTGGAGTTTTTTAGCTTTAAATGATGTTGATGTTTCCTGAAAACCCAACATGAGTCAGAATTAAAAACATTTAACATGAGATTCTCTAAAAAAAAATTTCTCAGAATTATTGTTTATTTTTTGGTTTGTTTCTCAGATTTTTTTTCCCTTCAGCATTTCTTTTCTCAGAATTTAAACTTTGTTTTTCTTTTTTTTTTCTCAGAGTTCTGACTTTAATCTTCTCAGCTGAAATGTTAGAATCCTTTGTTTCCTGTGGCACTAATCGTCTTCCGTATATTTATAATGTAAATTTGTTATTAAAGTTGTTTTTTGGTCACTTAGTACTAAAAGTTTTAGCAAAATAAATTAAAGATAAAAACATAAAAACCCCTAAAAGTCAGAAGTTTGTTGCTGAATCAGATCTAAATGATAAAAAGTATTAATATCTGTGTTTCCCTGGTAACGGACCCGTATCGGTGTTTCCTTGGTAACGACCCCTCCTCACCCTGCGCCGCTCTGACCTTTCTCTCCGCTTGCTGCAGGTTTTCCGCTGCCTGCCGTCCAGCGACGTGCGGAACATCTCGGAGCTGGAGGGCTTCCTGGCCAAACCGGGCCTGGCCCGAGACGACCCGGCCCGCGCCCAGGAGGAGCTGAAGAAGATCCGCGGCTTCCTGGTCCAGTTCCCGCTCCAGTTCATGAACGAACAGAATCTGCTGCCACCCATCGGCTGCAAGGAGGCCATGGTCCCCATGGAGGTCTGGACCTGAGCGCCACGTTGGACCGGGAGCCGTCCCTTCTGCTCAGGTTCTGGTTGAGTCCGATGACGGCGGGGCGACCCGCCTGAGGTCCAGCCTGACGGAAGCAGCTGCTGTGCCAAAGACAGAATGGATTGGAGCGGATTGAGGCGGAGCGGGGCGGAGCGGGGCGGAGCGGCCCGATCTACAGAAGACCTGCTGCTGTTCTCCAGGAGGGAGGAACCGGCTCGATCCGTCCAAACAGCCAAAACTCCCAAACTTCCTCAGCCGGTCGCAGGTTTCATGTCTCCAGTCACATCTATTGATTTCCTCTGATCATTGGATCTGATTGGTTGGAACTCATCCAGCACCGCGGTGCCTGAAAACCCACTTCCTGTAGGACACTGACTCTGCCGCTCTGCTCCTGTGAACACTATGCAACATCCAGCGCTGGGAAACGCAGCTCAACACTAACGGATAGAAACGGCAGAAATTTGATGCTAATTCTGTTAAATGTGCCAAAACCCCTGGAAGCCGTCAGACCCGCTCCACTGACTCCTCCTGCCTTCACTGTGACGCGATTCTTCTGGGCCGAAATCGTTTTACAAACTTTGTCTCAAATTAAATCACTTTATAGCTTTTCTTCTCAAAATCAACCAACATTTAGCCTCAGACTAACAAACTGTTGTTGTGCTGCATGAAGAGTCCAGAAGTGAAATGGTTATATTGGTTTGTACAGTCACTTCCTGGCCACTAGAGGGCAGCAGGATGACCTAAAGTCACTAACAATCTGAAATATTAACACGTAATGTGATTCTGTTGAAGATTTTATTTATTTATTTTGTATGATTTTTGGAGGTATTTGGGTGTCAGTGAATTTTTTATTATTTTTTTTATTTGGACAAATTGTACAACTTTCTACTGGATCATTTCTCACCTCAGGTTTGAATCTGGAAACTTATATTTGAAACAATAAATCTGTAACTGCGTTGAAATGGTCTACATCTGAACATTTTAAATGAAAAAAGAATACAAAAAAAATCTGAAAGGAAAAAAACCTTTAAAATTTTTTTTCAGTTTTTATTTCTTTAAATTAAGACATATTCCTTTAAACTTCCATTTTAGTTTAATCTTAAGTTTCTTCCTCCTTTTTTATTTTTAATATCTATATACTGTCCTTATTAGGCATAAACAGACTTTATCATCATTCATATGTTTAAAATGAAAATATTGAGCAAACGTTTGCTGCAACGCTCCATTAACAAACCAGTAAATTTATTAAGCAATGAAGTTTACCAACATAAATAAATGCAATAAAAAGATTGTCCATATGAATCTCTATTCGCATGAGGAATATTTTCTCTAAAGAGATTTAAATTTGTGTTTGGTTTGTTTTTGCTGCCCTCTGGTGGCCGTTGTTTATGACCAGCTGCAGTTTTTCCAGGCTAAACTGTAACTAAATGTTTGTGGCGTTTATCTGCATGGAGCCGCGACCCGGGTCGCCGCCAGCTTGACCCCAGCCTGTTGCCATGACCTCCGGCTGACCTCAGCATGACCCTGAGAGCTATCTCTGATGCCATGATGCTACCTCTGTGTTTCTACCTCCAGTTGGTGGTTTTTGTTTTTTTTCTGTCAAATCAAGACTTTTTGCAGCTTTGCACAAACTGAGCAGAGGTTTTCTGCTTCTGGCTGCAGTGGCTCTGAATCTGACCGCCTGGTTTTTCTCTCTTCTGCCTGTTTCTCTTTGAAATGCACTATTTGCACAGACTGTTGTTTCTTGCTCTTCAGTGTCTCGTCATGTTGCTCGTCATGTGAAACATTGGACTCAATAAATGAAGGGTTAATGAAAACGAAGATATCTTGCATTTTTCCTTCTTTCCTTGACTCCATTTCTCAACAAACAAGGAGCAAAAATGAAGTTTTCAGGTGATTAAATTCTGGAGGTAAAAATGTTCTGAACCGTCCAGGTTGGTAAATCATGACTGGTTCACTTTACGGTGGCAGAAATATGCAAACACAAAAAAACAAATGCAACAGAAAAATGTTGCAAATGGAGGAAATAAAAGCAGAAGGAAATGCCACAAGTTGCAAAAACAAAAATATGAAATCCTGCAAATTTCCTTCACAGAACACAGAAGTTCTCCAGACCACTAGGGGGAGACATGCAGAGGTAATGGCTTCGTAATTCTGCTACTGTTCTGTAACGTAAAAGACAAAGTAAAACTCCATTTTCTTCTGGACATCATAAAGCTATGAAATTCTGTCTAAATGATCTGCCGTTTGACTCCCCCTAGTGGCTGGAGGACTTTATTTTATGGAACCAATTTGTAAAGTTTAAAACTTTTTGCTTTTATTTCTTGCAGTTTCAGTATTTCTGAAAATGCAGCATTTCCCAAAGTTGCAGCAATTTGTTCTGTGGTTGCAGCAATTTCTCCTGAAGAAGCAACAGCATTTTTATGACATTTTTTAAAAATTATTTTATTTCTTATTTTTGTTGCACTATTGTTTCTTGGCGTTTCAGCCTTTTTTCCAAAAGTTTTAAAATATTTTTTTCTGTGGATGCACAAGCCTTTTATAAGCAGTTTTTAAACCATAATCCAGTTTTTATGGTTTATTTCTCTTGTTCTGTTCGCTCCTTCATTCACTGAGTTACTGACTCCTGCTGCAGTTTTCAGCTCTGCCTCTAGGTGGAGCCAGTAGAGCACAGATGGCGGTGACAGCAGGCCAGTTGGTCAACCGCAGAGGAAATGATGGGATCTGAGACTGAGGGCTGAACTCCAGCAGCAGACCGAAGTGAAGGCATCACGGCGGTGCGTTCAGGTGTTGTGTCTCTCTCGGTCTTATCTCCAGGTGAAACACTGACTGTCTTCTGGTTTTGTTTTGCTCGGGAAGCTGCTTCTACCTGCCTGAACATGATGTCTGCCTCAAACTGAAACTAATCCCTTCCAGGATGTCTGAGTTTTTCTGGTGGCTGGTTGTTAGTCAGAGTCAAAACTGGCCTTTGATTTCCTTTTTCTTTTGTTATTATTATTATAAACTCTTGAGCCTGGCAGCTTGGCGGTTTCTTGTCAACACGAAAGTCTGTTATTTAATATTATTTATGAAGGCCTCGTTACCTTCTGATCGCAACAATGAAACCAGTTACCTGGAGCTCAGTTCAGCTCAAAATCACCTGTTTTAACTCAAAGGGAAATGAAATGTGGGCAGGAAGAATCTCCACTAGCAGTCAGGCTTCCAATGTTTCTGAAAACGCCTCTGACTGAAGACTGCTAGCATCAACTGATAGCCAGTTCAGCTAATCCATCTCATTAGCTTTTTCTGCTCCAGTTAAATCTCTGGTCAGTTAGAGGGATGTTGGAATATTAGTTTAGCTTTTGAGATGCTAATCAGCTCCTCTGCATCTTACAAATAAAACGTTGTTGCCATGGTTACAAATCATATCTGTCCAAAAGTAAAAAGTGAGAGCAGAGCAGAGGATTAATTGCTCAAACATTCAACGCCTCAACTAGAAAAAAGCGAACAAAAGTCTAGAAAAGAAGAAATGGAGCCGCGTTGCTCCAACATGTTGCCGCCACAAGTTTCATCTTGTCTGAACTTTGCAGAACAAAATGAATCAATCATTAATTTGTGGATGAAGACCATAAAACTCAGCAGGTTGCCGTGGCAACGACTCCTTTCGCTGCAGGTATTTGGTCTGAAGCAGCGATCTCAGTATTTTGGGACATTATTGTTATAATGCTAATGCTTATAATAATACACACTAATATGTAGTTCATTTAACTGATGTAACGGCAATTAATACATTAGATATTAACTTCAATATTTACCATATAATTATTAACTTACATGTAAAACTTTGCAAAATGCCGTTATTATATTATATTATATTATATTATATTATATTATATTATATTATATTATATTATATTATATTATATTATATGTTAGAAAACCCATTCTAAAGGGCCGGTTGCCCCTCCCCAGCCTGTTTCTGCGCGGCTCTGAATGAAGCGCCGCTTTTAGCTGGAGGTTTCTGATGGTGCGGCTGCGCGGTTCGGTCCGGTCCCGCCGCGCTCCGTGGAGGTGTGTGCGGCGCGTCGCGGTGGGCGGCTCCCCGTGAAGCGCAGCCTCCTCTCTGGCCACTCCCGGCCAGCGCGCCGCCTCCTCAGTGCGCCTCGGCCGCTGCTCCTGTACGCATCTGTCCTCCGCGGTCCCGGTTCTGGATGAAGGCATGTAGGACGGGCTGTGGCGCTCCGAGCAGCATGTAGTACCTGGAGCTGCGCGCACATCGCCTCTTCCTCCTCCTCCTCTTCCTCTCGGCTCTGCGGGCTGCGCGCCTCCCGGATCTTTCCTCCGGTCGGCGTCGCCTTCAGCGGGATTTTTCGGGGCTCCTGTCGGGGCGGGTGGGGGGTTCGGCGCTCCGGCCTGGTGAAGAGGAGAAGAGGAGCGAGCCTTCATCACCTCCCGGTCGATGGTCGTTGAGGAAGCTTCCATCTTGAGTCGCGCTTCTACCGACGGAACCATGGCGAGCGACTCCCCGGCGCGGAGTCTGGATGAGATAGACCTGTCTGCACTACGGGTAAATGTCTCGCTCTGTGCGTGTGCGCGTGCGTGGCCTTTTCCTGTGTGAGCGCGTGCATGTGCAACACCTGTCCCCCCTCCTCTTTCCTCCTCCTCCTCCAGCTCTCCATCCTCTCCAGCATCACAGTGGATGTGTCTCCAAATGCGCTTTCAGCGTGCACGCGCGTGCGCCAATCCCACACTTGTGTTGATATGCGCGCGCGCGGGAACGCTGATTGAGGAGATCAGGTCGGTGATCAGATGTATCGCTGGTTTCTCTGTTTTGGTGTTTTCTGCTGAACAATTGGGACGTGATGTAATGAGGCCCAGAGCTGCCGCTGCCGCGCGCGCATGCGTGCGTGCGCGCGCGTCAAGAGCCGCTCTTGTCTGCACTATGTGGGGCAGATGTTAAGCTCCTCTCTGACACTTTGCACAAAGACATCAAATGCACGCACGCGCACTTCCTCTCCCTCCCTCTCTCACAAACTCACGCACGCACGCGCTCACGCACGCGGCGGAATAACAGCGATGATAACCGCAACAGGAGCGAGTTCCGCCATTTCGTGATGTTGTGGCGACAGCAGCTTTGCATCACAGCTGCTGATAGGAAGTGCAGTGCCGGAATGTGAGCGTGTGCGCGTGCACGCGTTATAAAGAAAAAAACTGAGATTATTTCACAGGTCAGCCATGATGGCTGGATGAAGAGTTTCATGGAGCGCAGGGTTATACCCGCGCGGCCCCCGCCTGTTTCTGCTTCCAGCTGCTTACGCAACTCGGCGGTACCTGCAGAGCCGCCGTCAGGTCTGGACATGAGCGGCGGGGTGGGACTGCGTGTCGGTGTGTCTGCAGCACACACACCTGCAGGAAGCAGCAGCAGCAGCAGTAGGAGGAAGAGGAGGAGGAGGTGATGAAGGCAGAAAGATGTGAGGAAACACTGAGGAAGAGGTTCTGCAGAACCAGAACCAGCTCTGTCTCCCTCAGTGCTTCAGAGCAGAAATTAGGTCACTTCCTGTTTCTGCATCCCTCTCCCAGCCCGGTGGAGTGTTCGTGGTCCGGCCCATCAGAACCTCTGATAGGGTATAAATAGCTGTCTGGGTTTCTGTTATATCACCGCTGAATCATTTGACGAGCTTTACAGCGCCATCCTGAGGACGCAGCACAGTTCACTGTGACAAACCATCAGGAAATACAACAAAACTGTTCAGACCACCGTCTGGAATCTGCACTTATTCTGGGATATTAATCGGACTAAAATTCCCCGGTCAGACATTAATCTGCTGTCGTTTTCACGCCAGGGCGCCAGATGGCGCTGTGGTTTCACCCTGTAGCCTTCAGATCGTTAGCTAACATCTCAAACACAAACCCGTCTCCAATTAGCCAAGAATAGCTCATGTAGCATCGATATTTAGTGTCAGCAGTTGTGTTAAACCGAACAGGTGGAATAAAACATTTAGCATAAAGCTACCGGACGTTGTTTTTGTCCGCGGTGCTTAGGAAAAAAAAAAAACTCCCGCCGGCCGTTCTGCGCATGCGCTGTTTTCGCTAGAGGTAGAAAACCAGCAATGAAATTATTTTTTCACCGAAAACCATCGAGACGCCCGAATAACGACCGATGTCCTGGTTGTACTGGACTCAGCCTGTAAGTCCGAACTGTTCACTGAAAATGTACAGAAAATGTACAGATTATTCACAGATTTTTAAAATATTATAAAGAAAATACAACTTTGAACCTGAAGCACGTGGACAGAATGCTACTCATTTAATGTTCCTTGGTGCTAATTGGTTGTTCTGCAAGTAGTAGATAAGGAAGACGAGATATTGGTAAAATATCAGGTGAGCTGTTAACATAAACATTTATGGACGTTTTCAGAGGGAGTCTTCAGTATTAGTGTATTTTAGGAATCTGCAGTTGTGATTCCTCTGGGTTTGTTGTCCTTTCTGAAGAAAATCATCCCCACAGCATGATGCTGCCTCCACCGTGTGTCACTGTGGGGGTTGTGTGTTCCAGGTGTGTAGGTGTCATCAAACCCAAACACAGTTTTCTACATGCATTGCCTAAAATACATGTAGCAAACCACAAGTGAGTGCATAGCTAAAATTTGTTTGAGCTATGCACTATTTTTCAGATTTTATTTTTTTAAATGCCTGCTTGTGTTTTGTTGATAAAATCAGCTCAGTTGACTGATTTTCTGAGCATGAAACTGTTCAGTTTTCAGAAAGTCACTGCACACCTGCTGCTGTAGAGAAACAGTGGAGATGGAGGTTATTTATCTGACCTACTCAGTCATCTGGCTGTGATGTTTTTACACTTTCTGCAAACCGAGTCATGAAGAGAAGGTCACGTCAAAAGGTTGTGCCTCCTAACAAACTGTCATTTTAAGAGAAAGCTTCTAAAATGCATGAAATATTTACCAGAATGCTAAAATATTTAGAACAGTTTCAGAAAATCAACTGTGTGATTTAAAACCAGCTTAACCTGCTAGCAACATGGCTAGTTTATTGAGCTAGGCTAATTAGCCATTGAGCAGTTCAGATTCAGATAAATGTTCATGTTTCTAGTTTTGTTTTCTATACATTTGATGACATTTCAGGCATTTAGAAGGAACATGTGTTCATTTTTTCATGCTAATGAAGAACATAAAACGTATTTTAGCAGCTAGCTTTAGCAGCCGTTAGCTGATTTTGGGTTGACTCGCCTCAGACTGTTAAACTCAGGAATGTTTTTCAGCCAAACTGCTGATGTGCTGATGTCAGTTTGTAAAAGAGATTTCATTTCATTTCATCTTCTTTTCTTTTCTCTGTGTTTCTTTTGTTTTTGCTTCTTTTTGAGTTTATTTTTGTCTCTTTAGGGGTTTTTTTCTGACCAGCTGTGCTTGTTTCTTTCACGTTTTTGGTCTTTTTTGTCATTTTGTGATTGTCTGTGATTGTTTGTCGCACTGCGTCCACTTTGTGTCTCCCTCTGGTTGTTTTCCATCTTGTTTTTACAGCCAGATTGTGTCTCGCTTTCTTCTCTTAACTGTCTCTCTCCGTTTGCTTTTGTTGCGTCTGTTTTGTGATTTGTTCTTTCTGGTCTTCAGATCATTGTGATTATTTTCATCCCACTGGTGTTTTACTGGTTAAAACTCAGTGATTGTTTTTAGAAATCCTTCTTGTCGTTTTGTTCTGTTGAATGTAATTTTCTTACAGACATGGATTATTTCTTGGGAATGTTTTGTTGTGTTGGGTCAGTTTTAGTCATATTTGGTTCGAGTTTACAGCTACAATGCAGTTTTCCACTTTTATTTCATTATTTCAGCTCTTTATTCTCATGTTCCTGATCCTCATGTTTCAGCCTCATAGTGTCTCTTTTTTTGTTTTGTTCTGTTTCTATTGGGTTGTTTTCTTCATTTTGCAAATTATTTTTCCGTATTATTTTGCCTTTTTGTTTGTTCTTTGCTTTATGCAAACAGCAGCAGCTTACAGCTGAATCCTCAGGTCCTGTGTTGGGAGTTAACCTGTAATCTTCCTGTGATCTGATGGTTTATGTCTGAGTCAATAAGCAGAAACAATGATGATGTAATCGACACCATGAAACCGTTAGCCGCCACAGATAACTGGATTCAGACTCAACGGGATTTCTCTGTGTTCGATCAAAACAAACATGTCAGCGTGGAAATCTCAGCTGTGACGGATCTCAGTGTTGTGTTTTCTTCAGTGTGGCCTTACAGTGTAACAGGTTAACGTGTGCACGTGGAGGCGTGTGCACGTGGAGGCGTGTGCACATGGAGGCGCGTGCACGTGAGGCTCCATCCTCCAGGATTTCATGTGCTTGACTTTGACCTTGAGTGGAAACCAACGTGGCTTTTTAAGCTAATCCTTTTCAGGAGGATGCACTGTAATAGTCCCAACGCTCTCCTGTGGGCTACTGTAGGCACACACACACACACCCACTCACACACTCACACACACACACACATACACACACACACACACACACACACACCCACACACACACACACACACACGCACACACACGTTAAAATCTGCGTCTGTGTTTGGAGGATTTTATGGTTTTTAATCAACCTGGAAATAAGATAAGCTGCTCTGTGCCAGTTTACCTGAGATGTTTTTTTACCTGAGATATTTTTTACCTGAGATATTTTTTACCTGAGATGTTTTTTTACCTGAGATATTTTTTACCTGAGCTGTATCAGACATGTTTACAAAGAATCATACTGTTCAGCTATTTGTTTTACCTTTGGTGGAGAACATTTAATGCTTAAAGCTAAAAAAAATATCATCCATGTTTTAATAATAAATTAATTTAGCCTTTATTTAAATTAGCTACCTGGATGTGTTTCAGTCTTACGGCTTTTTAACACCAACTTTCTGTCCTTGAAGCTGCAAAACTGAAAACTAGCTTTAGCATCTAGCTATTGCTATTTAGCTTAGCTCAGCTAGGTAGCTACTTCTTTTTTAAATTAAAATAAATTCTATTACTAAACATTTAAATCCTAAATCTACAGTTGTTTTAAAGAAGCCTGGTGGAAATTCATAAACATTTAAAGGGAAATGTATGTTTCTAATTTAACGAAGAAGAAAATAAAGATCGGTTAGCGTTAGCCGAGGCTAACAGCTAGCTTAAACTGTGGTAGATAATCAGATTCAACAGATTAATGTGTTTTTATGATCAGATAAAATGAAGGAAGTTCATGCAGCTGATTATATATCAGCGTAAAAACAAACTTCAGCTCAGATCACAAACCTTTTGATTCCTGAACAAAATGATTCAGGTATAAAAACATTTCATCAAGCTAAAGAAGATTGAAGTGAATTATTAGTTAAGTTTTTGCCTTAGATTCTTTTGAATGCTGTTTATTTCACAACACAAACAGAAGATGGTTGATAAACTGATTAAACTTTTGATTCAAGACGGTTGAAATAAAGTAACGACTACCTGTCTCAAAACCTTTACCTGTGTTTAAATTAAGCTTTTCAAGTCATTTAAATGTAGTCACCTGTAGAAAACATTTATCTAACTTCATTCAGATGTTTATTGGTCTCTTCTTCATGAAACATGTTTTACAAACGACGTAGAAAGTTTATTTCGAGAGGATTAGTGCCAGAGAACGTGCTGCAGAGTTTCCCTCCTGCAGGACTCGTCGTGCTGACAGGAAGGATTTTAAAGTGAATACTTGGGTCTGCAGCGGCGCTTTAATAACGCCGTGTTTGTGTGTGAAGGTCAGCTGCGTTTTAAATCCGTTCAGCTGTCGCTCAGCTCTTCGTCTCTGTTTCAGGACCCGGCTGGGATCTTCGAGCTGGTCGAACTGGTTGGAAACGGCACCTATGGGCAGGTCTACAAGGTAAGACTTGCACAACCTGGAAACTCAGCTTAGTGTTCACCAGTTCACCCTGCAGAACTCACTGCAGCTCATACCTACTCATTAAAACTAAATCATTTTGTCTCCGTACTGCAGTTTGCATTTATTTACATTTTTACTGTGAAGAATCACGAAACAAAAAGGTTTTATATTTCATGTAAGTCACTGATTGCTCCACATTCAGAGTCGGGTTGTAACTCCTTACATTTACTTGAGTAACTTTTTTAAAAAACTTACTTTTAATTTCACTATAAAATATTTCTATTCTTACTTGAGTGAAATTTCTGGAAGTGGGATTTTTCTGCTCCTTTTACATGAACTAATATTTATTCCTGCGTGAATTAAATCAAAATCAAAATGAAATGTTTGAGGTTAAAAATGTATTTTTCCTGATATAAATCTGTTGTGACGGTAGAATCTGCTCAGGCTGTTTCTGTTCCCTCCTCTTTATTATGACTTCACATCAAAAAATCTTATTATCACAAAGAAATTCAGGTTATTATTGACTTCCTGTGAGAGGCTGGACAGCAGACAACCTGCCCGTTTATTTTTGCGGATTGTTTTACCTTGAAAGCAATCAACACGTCTGCTGGACGCGGCGAATCGATCTGACATTTCTACAAGTTGACACCTCCTCTGCAGAAAATGATTGATGGGGCAAAATTAACACAATCTGTGTGAGCTCATAAAAAAATAACGAACGCATGAACGGAGAACGGCTGTGAAAAGCTGGAGCCACCCTGCAGTCGGACTCGTCGTTTTCTGGGTCAGAATCTCCTGATTTCAGAAAAACCATCAACTTATATGTGCAGTTTCTGCTTGGAAGCATAAATTAACTGTTAAATATTCAGACAATCGCACCGATTTCATGTTTCCTGTTTTATTTTGAAAACCATCCAACCGTTTTCTTTAATTTGTAGACGTTTTCCTCTGAAAGCGTTGATTTGAACTCTGCTGTCGTCACTTGAAGTTTCCTAGAAATTGATCCTCAGGACCAGAAAAACATGTTTTTCTTTTCAGTTCGACAAATGACTGATAATTCTCCGCTGCTGCAAATCATCTTAGCCCTGATTAGGTTTCACCATTAGACTCTCCAGGCCAGAAATGAATGAGAATTAATTAGCATTCTCTGTAATTATCCCAAATTAAATCATTTTATTTCCTGGAAACTTCACGACATGGCTTCTGTTTTTCAGACATTATAATGAATCTGAAGAGACAAAGAAATTTTGATGTAATTTTTTTCTCAAACATGAAAAAATTCAATAGAGAAACTGAAAGTCTGATGTTCAGAACCAGTTCAGGTTTGTGGTGTTCCGCCTGTTCCCGCCTCGGCTCCCGGTTTTATTTGAATGCTGACAGCGCTGTGGTTTTGGAAAGAGGAAGAGGAGTGTGGTTGATGTTGCAAAGCTGCTCCTGCAGAGCAGGGAAGCGTTAAAATCTGTTAATTCAGGCGTGGAAGTGAAGCGGCTGCGCAGGTTTCTGCTGACTGCGGTTGTTTCGGTTTTCCTCTTCGGGCGGTGCTGCATGGGATAAGGCAGCGGATCACAGTTTATTCAATCTGTCCGATTGATCGGAGAGCAGAAAGGATGGATGTCGCCTCTGTTTCAGCTCCTTGTGAAGATTTTCTGTGTTTACACTGTAAAAACTAGCAGGTTGAAGAAGATTCTCCTGCAGTTTATTCAGAGATAAAAATAGATCAGAAATATACACCTGAGCTTTTCAACTGAAAAATCCGACCTTCATTTGATGCGTAAACGTACCGCAGTTAGCCGCGGTCGAGCTAGCAACACTCTTCGTTGTGGAAGTTCTTACCGACAGAAGGAAACTCACTTAGTTGCTTTCAGGATCAGTGAGGTGTGAGGATAATTTAAAACACACTTTATTTATATTTATATTTATAAACATTTTCTGACATGTCTGCAGCTCATTGAGGGAGAGAGAGCGGCACGTTAGCAGATAACAGGAAGGAGCGTCGCCTTCCAGGAATCCAGCTGTGGATTTCCCATCAGTGCGTCAACAAGGTTTCCAGCATCAGGATGTTAAAATCTCGGCCTGTAACTGAGGTTTAACCACTGAGGTTTCCTTGGTGGCTGCAGCTTCTTCACGTCGCGCAGCATGAAGAGGAAGTGTTGCCTTTTCTCATGAATCTGATGGATTTGCTGATAAATCCCTTGTTCTTAATTGCTCTGAACTAAAGCAGAGAGCAACCTTTCATCTGTGGCCGCCCTGCAGTTTCAGAAGAGCTCTTATCTCCCTCAGATTCCCCTGAAAGGCTTTAATTTGGAGACAAATGTTGGGATGTTGCGACGCCACGGCCTTTTGTTTGCAGAGAGGGGGATCTTTGTGATTCTACTTCCTGAAAATATCACAATATGTGACTCTTTCATGCAACCTGCAATTTGCAGGGTGATCTCACTGGGCGAAGAAGGAACCAACAAATTACTGTCGGGTTCCTCCTGAAACCAAAGCAAACGAGAACAAACGGCCATTTTAGGGGAAATCACAGCGTGAGGAATTCAGCGTGTGACGCGTAAACTAAACAACGCGACGTGTTTAAACCTCTGATCATGTCGTGACCTGCTCTCCACTTAATTAATTACAGGAGCCAATCATGTCTCTACAACCTGTGTTTGATCAGCTACAACATATTTACCTCTTAAATTAAATCTAGTTGGTTTTTCTATGCTTTCTATCTTATGGTCTCCTTGGTAACTGCAGATTTTTGATCATTGTTTGATTATTGCTTTATCTTTTTCTGCCTTTTTCTGCCTTGAAATGGCAATTGATAAATTATTTGATATATATATAGAACATTTCTTTTGTTAACCAAAATTATTTAAGGTGGAAATTGTTACATAAATCACATTTTGGCTCCACTTTGGGTTTTTCTAGACATAATCTTACAAAGATAGTTAAATGCAGGATTTTCTTGTAGATATTTTAATCTAACTGTAATCTTTCATCTTCATTTGAAATTCACAGCTTTATATATTTTCACATTTCCGTTTGGTTTTCTAGTGATTCTAAAAACGTCCCAATCATTTAAAACGAACTCATGCTGTTGCTTTTTGTTTTTGGTGTTTGGAAAATGAGCCTTTCATAAACCGTCCGGAATGTAACGTCACCTAGCAACCACCCCGTTACCTAGCAACCACCCCGTTACCTAGCAACTCCAGTAGACTTCTACTACAGACTCTTATTTCATATGTAGGTAATCAGCTGCATCAAAACTCCAAAGGAAAGGTTTGTTTTTTTGGTTTGTGTCAGCAGCGTTCGAAGTGTGAGATTAGGACGAAACGTCCTGGGCTCCATGTGAGAATGTTATCTCTGAATTGTTACATGTCGCCTCGTTGCACTCGCCTGTTTGTCCAGAATGGCATCAGATGAAACCGAGTGCAACAATGTTTGCAACAGAGATCGCTGCTATCTGGGTCAAGGCTGTTTTCTTCTCCACTCTGGTCAAACAAGCTTCATTTAAAAGCTTCAAGACTCATTACAGCATCATGAAGTCAGCTGTGCTTCATCCGTTGGATTTAGTGAGGGAGATAATATGTTGTTATAATAATTGAACCGTAAACTGAGATGGACGTGGATTGGTTATTAAATGGCGACTCTGCTTCCATATGAAACGGTGAAAGCAGAAGCTTAAAACAGAAACCGGTCCTGACTGGAGGCGACTGCAGGATTCACAGTCCTAGGAATGCAGATGTTGAAATTAGAAACTGCACCAGGTATGTGTGGGCAGCGAAACCCAAAACCGGGAAAATAAAATCAACTAGATAACAAAGTAGGTTCAGAAAATACAAAAACTAAACAATCCAAAACATGCTGATAAAATCTGAGATGAAGAAGTGAAGCATGACACACAGAGGGAGAGAGAGAAAATTTCATTTCTTTCTTTTATGACGTTGGGAGGCGGAAGAAAAAGAGACGACAGAAGAAATTACTTCCCAAAGTAAAACCTAAACATTTTATTTTGAGCCCTTAACTCTTTTTGAGCCGCTCCAAAAGCAGGAAGTGGATGACAGTGCAGGGCATTCTGGGTAAATACAACCAAAACAAACCTGCTAGCCGCGCGCTAGCAGGAGAAATGGCTCATAGTCAAAAGAGAAATCCTCCAACACTAAAATCTGACGCCTCCTCATTTTGTTTCCATTTGGTGAGGAAGGAAGTTCCCCTCAGTGTCTTCAGAGGTTTTTATGTCATTTCTCTCAGTGGCTTTCAGTGCAGCGCCCCCACAGGCCAGGAGGGGAACAGGTTACCCATCAGTCGAACCAAACCTATCAGGCTCAAAATCACGTTTAGAAACCGACCTCTGATCTGCATAAGAACCAAATTACATCCACATCAGACTGATTGCTTTTCTGAATCAGTAGATTTTAAAATGATAGTTTAGTAAAAAGTGTTTCATTGAAAGAAACCAGAGACGCATCGTGTCTCCTCTTCATTTAAACGAGGAGTTCCTGTAGTTCGCAGCCTGACGTCAGCTGTCGGTTTCTCTTGTTGAGTTTGTTGCTTCTGACTCGTCATGGTGACGATGTTGGAGAATCCGTCTCCTCAGCAGCAGGAAGGACTCCTGTCTGCTCGATTTGGTCCAATTAACATCATTTCCCAAGCGCTTTGAACCATCTGAAGATGATCTATTTCCTCTTCTAAGAATAGATTCGTAGTAAAACAGCTTCCCTTTCAAGCTGCCTGTAACTCAAAGGATCACCTGACCTTCAGCGTCTCGCTGCAGAAACAGCATGAGGAAGTAAAATCCCTCGCCGGAAACTGATAGATGTGGTTTGTTTTTGAGGTGTGCAGGTTTGAGTTGTGCAGATGAACTGAGACGAAGGCCGCTTTGCGTCCGTCCCGCTCTGGGCCGATTTCAGGATGTTTTATTCATTTCTGGACCTTCCGGAGACGAGAGGTTCACACAACAGTTGGGATTAAGTTTCTGTGAACGATCACAACATGATTAGCTTCCGCCTGGAGAAACTGTTAAAAGATGTGAGCTGTTTGAGTCGTGTCGCACTGAAAGTTTCTGCTTTAGACAAATTGCACAACCAGAACCTGAGAGGCTGCGAGGGAATCCGCCTCAGCGAGGGGAGTTCAGGCAGACTGCTGGGACTTTATGGTACCTGGACTGAAACAATCGGATGCAAACGGAGAAAAATTAAACCGACTACAGAAAGCAGTGTGATTCATCTGTGAAGTATTTTTAAATCACTGCCTGTATTTCAAAGACTCATTAATCATTCCCTTCCAGACACAAGTACAAACAAATTCTGGACTCTTCAGCAGAAGTTTCCTGCTGATTCCTGCTCCAACGTGATACTGGTTTAGGTTTTTATTCCCACTGGAAAGGTTTTAGATTTGCTGCTGGTTCACCTGAATGTCGAGAAAATGACACATATTTCTATTCTCTTCTCAAACTGGACAGCATGAAGAAATTTATAGTAATTTAATAGATGAAACTTCCTGGTTTGTTTCATCCATCCTCCCAACATTTAGCTAAACTATGAACTATTTACGTTAGCTTTGGAGAGGCTAGCAGCTAGCAGCCTGGGCTAACCCACAATGTTTAAAACAGTTTGTGATTTATGAACTTCCACCAATTAGCCTGTCGGCCTCCTTCATGTTGTCAGGCAGGTTTTAGTTATTTCTCATTTCTGCATGTCTGACAGTATCATGTCTGGATGTGACTCATAAAATTTAACTCACCCGTCCAAAACTTGATTTTATTGCATTTCCTTCATAATGTAATATTGGGAGAAATTATAATTTTCCTGAATACTTGAAATCATCATTTACAAACTGGGTTTTGCATTTGCTCAGGATGTCTAATATTAAAACATCATCATGGCAGGCCTGGGGTCAAACCTGAAGCATTGAACTATTGATTTTTCTGGCTCTAACTTGTCATTAGTTCTACATCTGAGTCACATAACTGTATTTACCTTCGTTTCTGTTACTAATATGCGCAAAACTTTGTCAGTGATAATGTAGGAGAATTTATTGTTTCGCAATTCTAGGATTTCCACTAAATAACAATGAAATTAATTTTATTCAAGTGATGAAATTTAAAGGTAAATGGAAACGCAGTGAGTGACGGCAGCAATCTGAATCGATCCCCTGGAAAAACCTAAAAGGCCTGTTAGTTTTTAACCGCTAAACTTTCCTCCTTATTTTAGAAATGATCCAAACCTTCCTGATATTTGAAAGGTAAAAACATGCAAATGTTGCTCCAGGCCTGAACCGGAGAGCTGCTGTTTGGAGAAACCCGGAACTGCAGGACATTAATCACAGGCTGATCTTTGTTCCCAGGCGAACGTCATGCAAAACGTTTCACCTGGACAGGGAAGCTGTTCCTCTGCCAGATCTTATTAAAGCAGCAGAAATGTATTTTTAAAGCCGCTCTGCAGCGATGCCGTAAAGCAGCTCCAACTGATATTCTGATGAGCTCGCATCTTTTCCAGTTTCTTAAAGCGACAACAGGCTGCTGACGGCGACGCCTTTCTGTTGCTATTCTCGGCTGAACTTTCTGAAATGCCAGTTTGGTGTTTTTAGACGAGCCGCTCCGTTTCGTACCGCCCGACTGAAGCAGCAACACGCAGAGACACGCAGCGACACGCAAAGAGACGCAGAGACACGCAGCGACACGCAGAGACACGCAGCGACACGCAGCGACACGCAGCGACACGCAGCGACACGCAGCGACACGCAGCGACACGCAGCGACGTTCATGACTGGCCCAACACTCGATCTACAAATCCAAAATCCAATTTACGAGTCACATTTCAAGGCTTTAATCAATCCCATACAATTCAGCAATAAAATAAAAATAATATTTGATATAAGATTCTGTTCTTTTCTTAAAATTTAAATGTTTACTTTGGCAGACCTCTGTCTTTTCAGATTAAAACCGCCTTTTCTAAAAACACTATTTCCTAATGTTATTATATAATAGTTGTAATGTTGATATTAGTAGCAAAGCACAGAATCCATTTTTATTCTATATATCATCCGTACATTTGAGCTTTTAACAGCTGACAGTCAGTTTGTGTGCGACCTTCTGCTGCAACGTCTATAAGAGAACAGCAGCAAGCAGCTTCATTCACTTGGTCTGACACAGCGCCCCCTGAGGCGAGGCGCTGCAGTGCAGCGCCCCCTGAGGCGAGGCACTGCACTGCAGCGCCCCCTGAGGCGAGGCGCTGCACTGCAGCGCCTCATTTTGACAAGTAAAATATCACTACCAATATATCTTAATGTCGAGTGTACGGGTTGGTTTTCTCTGATGTCTTTTCCTTGTCGTGAAGCTGAACCCGGCTGGTGTTGCTCCGATCCGCCTCCATGTGCCCGGGCTTGTGTCTGGGTCAGGAATGCGCGGCACGCCTGGATCCGGGACCTGAGGTGTGTTTTTATGCCTCAGGCTGCAGCAGAACCATCCACCTCCCCCCGTTCTCACCCGGCTCTATCTTTATCGCCCCCTCGCTGCATACATACAGTCACTCTTCTCTCCTTTGCTTTAATCTCTGCCACACGCACGCACACACACACACACACACACACACACACACACACACACACACACGCGCGCGCTGGGAGCTGAGCGTCTCCTCTGGGAGATGGTCTGGCCGTTCGGTGTGTCAGGGGAAAAGCGATAGCAAAACAAAGAGGCTCTCTGAGATATCATCGCTTCCTCTCATCTGGCCGCCGTTATCTGCCGCTGCTTTTATTGCTTCATCGCAGCGGATCGCTGCCATTTGTCCTGCAGTCACAGCCGCGCTTCTCACACTTAACCTGTAGCGGCCCGAGGATTCGCTTCTCACACCCATCTGGGTGAGAAAATCCCTCCCAAATCCGCAACCCGCCCAGGTGCTTAAGGTTTCATCAGTTTTCTCTGTGGAAGACAATAAATAGCACAATCAACAGTTAATCTGATTTATCAGGATGAATCGATTATTCAAATCATCTTCAACTAATTTAAATAATAACTGGGGGATAAAAACTGACAAAAGGTCATTTACTGAAACAAACTCAGAGCAATAATTAAACCAAAACTACAGAAAATCTAAAGTTTCCATTTAAGATCTAATAAAAACTTCTTTGTCTGGAAATATGTTTTACTCAGAACTTCTTCAGTAAAATCTCCTATTAATCACCTTTTGCATCCAGTTATTAATTGGTTAATCAATAAATAATCAGCATCTCTGAATGTAGTTATTGCATAGAAACATTTACATAAATTATTTTCCATTTAATCTATTAACTGTGATCCAGAGCAATAATTTTCCAAGCTTTTCCAGTTTTTCCTCTTATTTCTCTCCGTATCTTCACCTTTTTCAGAATATTTTGTTTTTAGCTCCAGTCTATGAAACCTGAGACAAAACGGCTCCAAACATGAAGATGTGACTCGTTGTATCTAAAGTGTTTTCACTTTCAGTTCATTCACTTTGTTCAGTTCTTCTGGTTGTTTGGGTTCTGCACTGCAAAAACACAACATCTATTTTGTCTAGTGTCTAGTTCAAATATCTGTTTGCTTGAAATTAAAGAAAAAATACTCACAATGATAAAGAGGAGCAAGATAAACGCTTAGAGCAGCCTGTTCCCCTCCTGGCCTGTGGGGGCGCTGCACCAACAACCTCTGCAGGAAACGACCCTAAAACCTCTGAAGACGCTGAGAGCAACTTCCTGTTTCACCAGATGAAACAAGATGGAGGCGTCAGAGTTTAGAGCTGGAGGATTTCTCTTTAGTCTTTAGACCAGGAGCCATTTCTACTGCTAGCGCCAGGCTAACATGTTAGCTTTGGTTGCATTTACCCAGAATGCCCTGCGCTGTGGTCCACTTCCTGCTTTTGGAGCGCTCTCTGGTCCGCTTGGCGTTCACATTCAAACAGAACCAGGCCGAGGTTTGGAGACGGACCGGATTCCGATTAGCGTTCAAACTGAACCGGACTTTGACTAGGCAGCCGGACTGGATTTAATAGTCGTCATGTTAGATGCATCAGCTCCCTGCCGTTTCGTTTCAGTTGTTTAGTTCTGGGCTGTAATTGTGGTTCTGGTTCTGCAGGCCCGTTTGTTCCCGGACCGGCTGCCTGTTCATCACCGGTTCTTTTTTTAAGACAGGAGAGCAGCGATAACCCTCAGCTTCCTCCCGCCGACTCCGGAGTCAGAATCAGCGCAGCTGCTGAGGCCGGGAAAGTGGAAATTCATTCACTTCGCCGCACACTCTCCGTTTCCTCACGGTAACCATAGCAACAGGCCAGGCAGCCGGGCCAGCCAATGGGGAGGCTTCGAAGGAGGCAAAGTGATGGCAGCGTGAGGCGTGTGTGTGTGTGTGTATGTGTGTGTGTGCGTTTGTGTGTGTGTGTGTGTGTGTGTGTGCGCGTGTGCGTGTGCGTGTGTGTGTGTGTGTGTGTGTGTGTGGAGGCCGTGATGCCTCACACACAGGGTCAGCTGGGCGTTCACACGGCGTCTCGGTTACTCAGCGTTGCATCAGACGCTGAATGTTTCTGACGGGACCCAAATCACCTCAGAGGACGGAGAGGCTCTTCTTCTCCGCCTGTTTCCTTCGGTTTCCTGTTCCTGTCTCGCGTTACACTCTCAGGTTCAACGTTTCATCTTTCTGATGATAAACCGACTCAACTGCTTCCTGTTAAACCGATCGGATGCAGAAAGGAAGCAACGGAAACGAGTTTCACCAAGTTACCTCTCGAGAAAAGGAGCGGGCCAGGATTACTTTCTATGTGAATTCAAATCAATTACAGGACTGACTGTCAATGATTCAGGAAAGAGACAACTAAACATTGTAGCATCAAGCCAGAGGTACTTTCTATAGGAAATAAAACACAATCACTACTCAAAACCAGAGGTAGTGATTCCTCTGTTGATTGCTTGGACTAAAGGTGAGACATGGCCAAACGGAGAAGCACTGGGGCAGGTGTACTCTCCATAGGAAAGAAAACGAAGAGCTAGCGTTAGCGACAATGAGGCACAGCAGCTAAAAACAAAAACACAGAATTAGAGAAAACACATAAAGATGACACAAAACCAGCGGGAGCAAAATCTGGCAATGATTTCAAGGAAAAGTTACGAGTAAATACAGAAACACTGAGCCAGGTGTACTTTCTATGGGCAGGAAAAGGAAAGAGATACCAGAAGGTTAACGCGGCATTCAGCCATGAACCAGGGATCCTTTCCATTCCAAGGAAAAACGTTTCCATTTCCATTTCTGCCTCATGTTTCTTCATTTCACCTCTGACTTTTTACTTCCTTCAGGTTTGTTGTGTTTTATCCTGAATTTGACCAAATTTTTCATTTGAATAAAGATTAAACTGTTTGCAACATAAACATCCTGGGAATATTTTCACAAATTATCACAGCTACAGTTTTCAAAAATGTCCGACGGAAATGAGAAAGTGAATTTATTGCCTCATTGGAAGCGAGTTAAGATGTTTTCTGTCCGTCTGGCCGTTCGGGCTTCGGGTGGAAAGTGACGCGTTGATGTTAAAACGGTTGAGGAAAGCTGCACAGCTGATCTCTGGCGGCTCCTGATCCATCCTGCGACGCTCCGGTTGGTTCAGCTGTTTGTCCAACAGGAGAGATGAGGGTGATGATTCAGAGCTCTGGCGGCACAAAGGCAGAGAAACCTGACGACGAAATCAGTTCAATTAAACAGAAACTGAACTGAAAACACAAGAAATGTGATAAAAAGATTCATAAAATCAGGAACATAAAGACTTAAATAGTATAAAATGTAATTTCTGTTTTTATTTATGAGTCATAACAGAGGAGGTATTGATCCGTCCCTGACAGAAATCAGCATAAGAGTGATATTTATTAGTTGAAGCTGCAGAATCAAACTTTTTTAAACTAAATTATTTATACATATTTGATCAAACTGCCATCATTTTGTAACAATTTGTTATGAGATCTCCTGAATCTCCTCAGTGAGTTTTTATTGTCTAGAAAAATCAACCAAAACCAACCAATCAGGACTTAGTGCTGTGAATCAGCCTCATGTACTCGCTTCCAGACGTCCTGCTTTCATGTGTGCAAAAATATTTAAAATAACTGAATGTTTAATTAACTTTGTCTCTGTTATTTCAGGGTCGCCATGTCAAAACAGGCCAGCTCGCTGCCATCAAGGTCATGGACGTCACCGGAGTACGTGTCGCAGGCCCTGCATGTCGCAGGCCCTGCATGTCGCAGGTCGCGGGTGCGCGTCGCAGGCCCTGCACGTCGCAGGCCCTGCATGCGCGTCGCAGGCCCTGCAAGCCCTGCGCGTCGCAGGCCCTGCGCGTCGCAGGCCCTGCCGTCGCAGGCCCTGCGCGTCGCAGGCCCTGCGCGTCGCAGGCCCTGCATGCTCAGCCTGCAGCGCTCATGTTAGAGCTTTAAAAACGCTGGAGCTGAATCTCTACATGTGCTTGTTTTCGTTCTCCAGGATGAGGAAGAGGAGATTAAAGCTGAGATTAACATGCTGAAGAAGTACAGTCACCACAGGAACATTGCGACCTACTATGGCGCCTTCATCAAGAAGAACCCTCCAGGAATGGACGACCAGCTCTGGGTAGGAGTTTGTCTTCATGAAGCGGTTAAATGTTACGGGTTGTTAGATGTGGTCTCAGGTCTGCAGTGTGTGAGGTGTTTTCGTTGCCCTGGCAGCTGGTGATGGAGTTCTGTGGAGCCGGATCGGTGACGGACCTGATCAAGAACACCAAAGGGAACTCGCTGAAGGAGGAGTGGATCGCCTACATCTGCAGGGAGATCCTCAGGGTGAAACAGAAACTACAGGAACCCTGACCTGGTTCCCTGAGCAGCGCCAGGTTTTCTATGGCTGTCAGCAAAGAATAACGGCGTTTACTCTGCATCTTTCTCCAGGGACTAACCCACCTCCACCAGCACAAAGTCATCCACAGAGACATAAAGGGGCAGAACGTGCTGCTGACGGAAAACGCAGAGGTTAAGCTGGGTGAGAAGCTGCACCACAGCTGCAGGGTGGGACGGCGGCGGCGGCGGCCTGGTCTGCGCCTCCTTCAGGACTCTCTGTGTTTCCACAGTGGACTTTGGTGTGAGCGCCCAGCTGGACCGGACGGTGGGACGCAGGAACACGTTCATCGGGACGCCGTACTGGATGGCCCCGGAGGTCATCGCCTGCGACGAGAACCCGGACGCCACCTACGACTTCAAGGTAGGCGTTTGTTGGCGCGTGAGGTCTGGATCTAACATCTGGATCTAACATCTGGATCTAACATCTGGAGGGTTGCAAATAAATAAATAAAGAAAAACCTGTTTTGAGGTTCAATGCCTCCTCAAACCATGAAAGAGCCTCAGACCTTTATAGATCTACGTTCATTGGAGAACCTTAAACTTAAAGACCCTCTAAATGTTTAAAGACACTTTAACTTTAAACCTGAACTTGATCCTTTGTTGAATGTCAAACCTTTGAAGATCCATCAGATCCTGCGTCTCGTCTGGACCTCACACTCTGTGAGGACGCAGCTTCTATGCACCACAAATCTGGAACAAACTTCCAGAAAACTGTAAAACAGCCGAAACACTGAGCGCCTTTAAATCAACCAAAAACCACCTGGTTAGAGTTTTATTTGAAACATAATCAATTACAAATTTAATGATGGAACTCGACTTAATGTCATGTTTTGGTTGTTGATTCGACGTTGTAAGACTTTGTGTTTTTGTGTTTATGATGTAAAGCTCTTTGAAATGCCTTGCTGCTAAAACGTGCCACACAAATCAAATTTGATTGATTGATTGATGGATGGATGAAAAACCTCAGACCTTTTTCAGGCTGTGTTTTCAGGGCTCTGATCCTGATGAGAACCTTCAGTAACTCTGTCGTCTCCGGACCTTTAATAGACGGGACGGTTGGACTTCAGAGTAAACTGGAAATGCCTCTTATATTGGATTTTCTCTTTACTTTCTTGCTTCCAGCCAATAAAATCCAACACCTCGTCAGTCACGTAATCAGACTCCTTGTAGCTGTGAAGAAGGATCACAAAGTGACCTTCAGAAAAATGTCACATCTGTTGGTTTTGGATTCCCGGATTAAAACCCTGAACAGACAGAAACAGAGGAAACAGGCAGTTAGCACCAGTTGCTAGTAGCTGGTTGCTAGTAGCTAGTAGCTTGTTGGTAGTAGCTGGTAGCTAGAAGCTTTAGCTGGTTGCTAGTAGCTAGTAGCTTGTTGGTAGTAGCTGGTTGCTAGTTGCTAGTAGCTTGTTGCTAGTAGCTGGTAGCTAGTAGCTTGTTGCTAGTAGCTTGTTGCTGGTTGCTAGTAGCTGGTTCCTGGTTGCAAGTTGCTGGTTCCTGGTTGCCAGTGTGCAGCAGTGCGGACAGGACGAGCTCTGGGTCGAGTTTTGCAGGATGAGCTTCTCCGCCATCAGCTGCGACCCTCCAGGGTTCAAGGTGTCAGGAAAGTTTGTCTCCCAGGAAGCTAAACTCAGGAAATGCGATTGTGTTGAAACGGAGGCAGAACTGGGCAGATGGGATTCGTCTCTGTCTGTATTTTTACCGCTTGACGAGAACAGCGACCCGTGCAGCCGTCTCTCGGAGGCTGGAGGTGTTGAGTGGGTAACACGTTGTGAGGATGTGTTTGTCTCTCTGCAGAGTGATCTGTGGTCGCTCGGCATCACCGCCATAGAGATGGCAGAGGGAGCTCCACGTAAGTGAGATTGCACTGACGAGCTGCACAGTTTGTCTCCAGAAACAATAATTCAATCCACTAATTTTCCATTTTCACTTTGGATTTTTCATTCATCAAATCTGATCTTTTCTCTTTACTTTCCTATATTTACTTTGTTTCCTTTTCTTATCATTTCCCCTTCCATCTTTTTTAATCATTTATTTTCTTTCACTTAAATACTTTTATTTTTAACCATATCTGTTTCTATGAAATTTTTTCCTTCCCTTTTGCATGTCATTTCCTGTTTCCTTTCCTTTTTCCTCTCTCCTTGCCTCCTTTCCTCCTCAGCTCTGTGCGACATGCATCCGATGAGAGCGCTCTTCCTCATCCCCAGAAACCCGGCGCCGAGGCTCAAGTCAAAGAAGTGGTGAGTGTCTTAAAAGCGCTTCAGAGTTTGAAGGTTCTTCCCGGATCCTGAACCGGGTCGGTTCTGCAGGTCCAAGAAGTTCCAGTCGTTCATCGAGAGCTGCCTGGTGAAGAGCCACAGCCAGCGGCCGAGCACCGAGCAGCTGCTGAAGCACCCCTACATCCGAGACCTGCCCAACGAGCGCCAGGTCCGCATCCAGCTGAAGGACCACATCGACCGGACCAAGAAGAGGCGGGGAGAGAGAGGTGAGGCTCTGATCGACCCGCTACGACCTGCTATGACCTGCTATGACCTGCCGCGACCTGCTACGACCTGCCCGACCCGCTACGACCTGCTACGACCCGCTACGACCTGCTACGACCTGCTACGACCCGCTACGACCTGCTACGACCTGCTACGACCTGCTACGACCCGCTACGACCCGCTACGACCCGCTACGACCTGCTACGACCCGCTACGACCTGCTACGACCTGCGACAGCCTGCTACGACCCGCCGCGACCCGCTACGACCTGCTATGACCCGCCATGACCCTGCAGCGGAAAACTAACCTGTCAGTTTTCCCCACAGATGAGACGGAGTACGAATACAGCGGGAGCGAGGAAGAGGATGAAGAGCGGGACATCGGGGAGCCCAGGTAGGAACAAATCTGGATCTGAAAAACATTCCACTACCTCAGATTACAGCCAAGAACTGGATTAAACCGCGGCATCTGGACTACAACGTTAACATGTTAGCAACGTTAGCCTAGCTAGCATTACTTACTATATATAGCGGTGTGTGTAAATAATGTAAATCATCTTTAAAGGGTCAGTGCTATCTGATTTCCAGACACAAGAGGTGAAATTAAAAACCTTATTTACAATCAGAAAGAACTTGCAGACTGATGTTCTCCTTCATTTGGCTCAAACACTGAGAAAAATGAAGAAAATAATGATAACTTTCATGCAAAGTTGACATGTTGACATTAATACTTAAATGCAAGTTTTAATGTAATTTCGCATATAAAGTGTCATTATAAATAAATCCAAGTTGACACTTTGAATAAACTTTCATTGCAACTTTTAGTTAAACTTTGCAGTAAAAGTTTGATTATTTACCAAATGACACTTTATGATAACAGTCATGAAAGACTCCATGTTTTTGAAAGGATCATGTCAGTCTAATGCACAACCCTTCAAATAAAGTGTTACAATGAAGTATTATGAGCTGATTGTTATGAGTGAAATTGGTAGGGAGTGACATCATCCAAAGAACATCGCACGTTTTGGACTTTTATCAGATTAAACAACTGATAAAAGTGAAAACACAAAAATACCAAACAGTGAAAACTAAACTCAGATTGAATCCAGCAGTCAGTTTGACTGTCGGAGTCAGACGCGATTAATGCAGCAAAAATCAGGTGGTAAAATTTGTGCACTGTCTTTATTAACGATACTGTATTTTTCTAACAATACTATATTATTCTAACAATACAGTATTTTTCTAACAATACTATATTATTCTAACAATACTGTATTATTCTAACAATACAGTATTATTCTAATACTGTATTATTCTAACAATACTATATTATTCTAACAATACTATATTATTCTGCTCACAGATATTCAGACAGTTTCTGTGTTTGTAAATTTGGGTGTTTTCATTTCTTAACGTTTCAGCTCAATCATCAACATTCCCGGAGAGTCGACTCTGAGGCGGGACTTCCTGCGCCTCCAGCTGGCCAATAAGGAGCGCTCGGAGCTGATCCGGCGCCAGCAGCTGGAGCAGCAGCAGAACGAGGAGCACAAGCGCCAACTACTGGCTGAGAGGCAGAAACGCATCGAGGAGCAGAAGGAGCAGCGGCGGCGGCTCGAGGAGGTAGCGTCACGTTTTTAAAGTACAATCCGGCTAATAATAGATGTTCCACATAAAAAGCTCATAATCCTAACACAAGACAAATGAGCCCAATTACTGGCCGCCTGCTGCTATTTTAATTTGTGGAAAGCTGCCTCAGATGTTGGAGGAAACACACCTGTGTTGTTGGCGCCTCAGCGAATCACAAAGCCTCAGAGACAAACAGTCAGCTGACCCTGTGCTGTGAAAACGTTCCCACCCACAGCAGCAGCGCCGGGAGCGGGAGCTGAGGAAGCAGCAGGAGCGGGACCAACGGAGGCGCTACGAGGAGATGGAGCAGCTCCGCCGGGAGGAGGAGAGGAGGCACGCAGAGAGAGAGCAGGTAGGAGCACACCTGGCTGATCAACCTGAGCACCAAAATATCCAAAGGCAGGGTTATTATCCTCTGAGAGCTACGAGGTATAAATGAATTTTTCACTGATTAGCAGGCTTACAAAAACTAGAATTACATCAGAATCTAAATGATTCAATTTTCAGTGCTTATAAAAATAAAAGCCTAAGTTAAAGGAACTAGATTATGAAGTCATAACAATATAAAAATAATGACACAATGTCACACAAGAAAGTCGTAAAATTACTAGTAAATCAATAGCAGCTGGTTGCTAAGGCAGTAGCATTAGCATTATAATATTAGCATTAGCATCAGAATATTAATTTTAGTATTAATTAAGATTCAAATAATATAACACCTCGAATAGCGGTGATGGTGTTATCGTTAGCATACTAGCAATGCGATAACAGCGATGAGGGTTCTGGTACTACGATGCTAAAAGCAGCATTAGCATTTTTACTATTAGCAATTACTGTTAACATTAGCATTCCAATGTTGTTATTGTGCTCTGGCCATTATTGGGATAGTCTTTTTGATAGCATTAGCATGCTAATATGGCAGCAGGATGCTAATATTTTTGTTGGTATTGCAAAAGTAATATTAGCATTAGCATTAGAATATTAATAGCAGCATCAGGATTCAACTATTCCTGTTAGCATGCTTTCCCAGTAAAATGCCAGTGACTGTGTTATTGGTAGCATGCTAGCTGTGCGATAAGGATGCTAGCATCGCTGATGTTTGAACAGTAAAAGCAGCATCATTGATTTTAATGACATTGTGTAACACAGGTTGGACGTTTTCCTGACAGTTTTGATCACAAAGTGTTGAACCCAACATGTAGCAGCAGCTGTTATAACCAGGCCTGATTCTAAAGATGCTGAAATCGTTACTGAAGATGTTGTCTGCTGAATCCATTTGTTAATTAACAAGTCTGAGGTAACAGTGATATGCTGAGAGTCGGAAGAGGAACGGAGCTTTTCTGCAGCTATGCGTCATTAACATTCACTATTTCAGATAATAACGTCTTCTTCTCCAGAGCTGATTTCAGCTCGGCTGTTTTATTATGAGCATGCTGCTCTGTTCTGCTAATTACAGCCCCCTGCTGCTTCGCTCATTTTATTTTTCATCTGTTTCTGAATAACTCTCTAATTTAACACTCCTTTATGAATCTACTTTTGTCTGCCCTCTTTCTTTCTATTTTTCCCCTCCACTATTTCCTGCTCTGCTGATGTCACTGGTTGCCTGGGGCTCTGATTGGCTTCTGTCTCGCCTGGTCGCTCTCTGATTGGCCGCGCGCTGTGCGTGCTCTGCGCTCTGATTGGCTAGGAGTATATCCGTAGACAGCTGGAGGAGGAGCAGAGGCAGCTGGAGATCCTGCAGCAGCAGCTCCTGCAGGAGCAAGCCTTACTGCTGGTAACGCCACGCAAACACACACGGCTGGCTCTGAGGCCCGACCCGCCGGGACCGGTTCTGATATTCAGTTCTGGTGCTGTAACCTTCAGGAAGGAGCATCCAGAGCTGGGGAGTCCAGACTTGGTGCCCTGGGGCCAAAACTGGTCAAGTTCATTAAATAAAAATGCTGAAGTTTTATTTCTTCTACCTGCTCATCAATAAACTAATATTTAATCAAATCTGTAAATCACTAAAGATCCAAAACATAAACAGGGATTTGGCTTGTTGCCGTATGAAAAAGAAAACCTGAGTTTTTTGGGTCATCAGTTGTTTTTGTGGGCCGAATGAAACCATTTCAAGGGCCACAAATGGCCCCCGACCCACACTTTGGACACCACCGCTCCGCAGGTCTGGACTCTTCACAACATTTTCTAACAAATAAATGTGAAAATGTCACATTTGATTCAGTTAATAATAACCTGGAAAACAATAATTAATTACTGAAATGTTTAATAAACAGGAAGTGGATCCAAACGGATCCTTGAATCTCCAGAACAAACTAACACTTTTTGTTTCCGTCACAAACTCCTGGTTCTATTCCGACTGGACATTTAACCGGTCCAGTTGGTAGAACTGGTTAAGTTAATCTAAACTGGTGTCACTGGTAGATCATTACTCCAGAAGTTAAATGTTCAAACTGAGTTTTGACCACTTTTGGTTCAATTCAAAGTACTTCTCATTCACTTTTTTTTTTTTTAGAACTTACATTTTTATTATTTTTAACAGAGCAAATACATAGCCATACATCAGTGGTACAAAATACAAATGTTGACAATATACAGTTTATTGATAAAATAAACATCTCAGCACAGTATCTAGCCCCAGCATCACATTTGTAGACTCGTTACTGAACCTTCTCATTCACTTTAAAGTAAAACAGCCCCTCAGCATTCTGCTGCCACCACCGTGTTTGACAGTTGCTATAATGTTCTAAGGTCTGAAAGCTTCACCTTGGCTACATTTGGCCTCATCACGATTATTGCAACCTCAAAATTCAGAATGATCCGTTTCCATAAGTGGAACTAAATCCTGTGTGTTTTCTGAACCGTCGCGTCGCATTTTATCCAATTTTTATGTCATTTAAAGAGGACGAGCATCAGATTTAAATTTAAATCTGAAGCTAAATCCAGACGTAAATAATACCTGAAACTAGCAGTTAGCTTTCCTGTCATTAGCTTCTTTCGTCTTGTTGTGATTTGGTGACAATAACATCTGAATAACTTCAAATAAACAAACATTTCATTTCATAAATGCTGCTGTGACGTCAACGTTCTTCTAAACCGTTCAACACAAGTTTGATTGCAGTTGGACTTAATTAAAAATGTTACTTAAATTTTAAAATGTGCATCATGTAAAAATAAGTTTAAAAAACAAGCAGTGAGGCGTTTGGGGCGTTTTCTGTGAATTCATATCAGTGAAACTTGAAGCTCAATTAAACGTCTTTTCAAGCTGATCAGATCCTCCAAGATGCATCTGCTGTAGAAATATTTAACATTTAATCTTTTGTTTAATGATGAACATGGTGTCGAGTGAAGCTGAGGCAGCAGAGGAGAGGAAGTAACAAATACTGGAGTTAGCATCACATAACTGATGTTTTTGATCATCTTTATGGAAAATTTACAACAAATGTAGAAAAAAGTGGGAATTTATTGATTGTTTTTGTGAATTTGAACTGAAATAAACTGCAGGCACTGATTGATGATGTGCTATACAGACTAAAAGTGTTTAGATTTGATTTATAAAATAATATTTAAGAGCACAACATTCAGCCTGAACTCCTCCTGTGGCCTCTTTCCTCTGCAGGAGTACAAGAGGAAGCAGATCGAGGAGCAGCGGCAGGCGGAGCGGCTGCAGCGGCAGCTGCAGCAGGAGCGCGCCTACCTGGTGTCGCTGCAGCAGCAGCAGCAGGAGCCGCCGCGGCCGCCGCAGGACAAGAAGCAGCTGTACCACTACAAGGACCAGGCGCCGGGCAGCAACGACAAGCCCGCCTGGGCCAAAGAGGTAACCTGCAGGGGCCGCTGGGGGCAACTGGGGGATGATGGGGGGCCGCTGGGGGCAACTGGGGGCAACTGGGGAATGATGGGGGGCCGCTGGGGGATGATGGGGGGCCGCTGGGGGCAACTGGGGAATGATGGGGGGCCACTGGGGGCCCGGGGCCCTTCACTATGAGGCCAGGTCAGAAAACAGGGGCGTCCTGTGAAACTGTATTTCCCTGCAGATGACTTGATCAGCTTAGAAAAGAATATTTTAAATATTGAATGTTTTAAAGAACGACTTCATGTTCCTGATGTGATTCAGTTTCTGTTTTCCAGCAGTTTGTTGACTAAACAACGAGAACAGGAAGAGCTGGAAACGTTTCATGTGTTTTTAATCCACAGGAACAGATCTAGAGGAAACTGGACTCCAGGTTTTGGGTGATTTTCTTCCCTTCAGGCGGTGAAGGGAAGTGACTGTGATGAACCAAACGCTTTTTATTCCCTGATTTTCCTCTTTACAGATGAATGAAAGCTTCTCTCTTCATGGAGGGAAAATCCACCAATTAACACGTTTCTTTGCAGATCAAACATTTGGAAAGTGGCTTTTTGAATTAGTGAGCAGACGGATCAATAACGGCATCAATAAGAGCCTTAAAAACTGATTCCTGATTCACTTCCGTCTCTGTTTTTATCTTTCCTTTGGAGGAAGGAGATGGAAAGAAGGAATTTTCTTAAGAAATATTTTGGACCAAATCTAAGAAAACAGCATTTTGAGCTGTTTCAAAAATTATTTTGTTGAAACGATTGTGGAAAATATTGAACAATCAGGTAATAAATGGTTTTCCAGCAGGATGATGAAATTAAAAAGTAAATTTAACCAAAATGTTTCAGAAACTTTGACTCTTTTATATCGGAAAGTTTTTAATGTTTCCGTGATTGATTTAAAAAAAAAGCTGTTTCTGAAAATGTTTGGATGAATTTCAGGTAAAACAGTGAAACTCTGGTTTCCGCCTCACCAGTGGGTTTCACTGTGACCCCTGACCTTTGACCCCAGTGCCTTCCTGTAAACTGGCTGCCCTCCAGGTGATGCGCCGCGCTCAGAGCAACTCGCCTCGCATCCCGCCCAAGAAGTACCACTCCTTCAGGGAGACGCGGGACGTCAACCTGGACAACCTGCTGCTGTTGCCGGGTTACCGGCCGCCCAGGCCCCGCCCCCCGTCCTACCCGGCCCACGTCAGCCCGTCCAGGGACAACCTGAACCTGCCCAGGATCCGGATCACCTGCCTGCCGGAGCCGGCCGAGCGGCGCCAGAGTCCCGGCGGGAGCCCCGTGAGGCAGCCGGAGTCCCGGGGCCGGAGCCCCGCCCGCCGGGTCAGTCTGGAGCCGAACGGAACCGCCCGCCGGTCCTGACGGGCCGCACCGGACCCTGTCGGACCCTAACCCCATTAACCGCCTCGTTTCTCTAACCAGGTGTCCTCATATCCTCTAACTCTGGCCGCCGTGGCTCACATGGTGATTTTTGTTCCTTGAAAACTTTCTGGATTCTCTGTCTGGCTTTTCCTCAACAAAACCTCTGACCTTCGGGAATCTCTGCGTTCAGGGTGGTTTTAAAGGAGACCTATTATGCAAAATGCACATTTTGAACATTTTCATTCTTTTAATTTGGATTTCTGCTGCTACTAAAAGCAACAGAAGCACAGCAGGTTAATGTTTTCTGCCGTCTTTACAATGAGCTGTTTCAAAAAGTCCCAGAATGAAACGTCACATTCCACTGCGCCGTTACCTAGCAACCGCAGTGGAACTCTGCCATTACCTAGCAACCGCAGTGGAACTCTGCCGTTACCTAGCAACCGCAGTGGAACTCTGCCGTTACCTAGCAACCCCAGTGGAACTCTGTTTGGTCAGCTGTTTTGTTCTTGACTCACCATCCAGAAACCACTTGCTGCTCTCTTGATGGTTGTGCAGGAGGCTCCTTTTCTGCTTTTCAAAGATGTGTGTTTGCATAATTGCCCCTCTGTTTGGAGCCATTTCAGCATGTGAGTGTAAACGTTGAGTTGTGGGCGTGGCCAGCAGCAGAGAGCAGTAAACAGCTCGCTCTGACAGGAGATCAGGACTAAAGTCTCATCATGTGAGAATGATTTTGTGGGAAAAATGTGCAGAACGTGTTTTGTACCGTAGAGCGATCCTAACCGGTTCAGGGAAGCATAATGGGTCACCTTTAAGGATGTTTTGGTGAAGATTGTGGCGTTTGTTCAGTCTTTGGGTGACTGCAGTGACTCATCTCCATTCATGGACATAAACTAAATGTTTCTTAGTTCATAAATTGGTCCAACAGCCTTCAAAGCACCAGAAGTCAGATTAAGACTGAAAACATTTTCTTTCCTCCTCAAACCTTCTAACCTCCTTTTTTCTGCTCTCTGGATTAATGGGATGAATGTGTTTTAATGCATGATGTTTGTTTTGATGTCTAACAGGAGCGAACTTCTCCAGCTGATCTCACGTTTCCTCCTTCAGGTCTCTGTCTGTCTCTCTGTTTGTCTCTCTGTCTGTCTCTCTGTCTGTCTCTCTGTCTGTCTCTCTGTTTGTCTCTCTGTTTGTCTCTCTGTCTGTCTCTCTGTTTGTCTCTCTGTTTGTCTCTCTGTCTGTCTCTCTGTCTGTCTCTCTGTCTGTCTCTCTGTTGGTTTCGGTTCTGTCTGGCTCTCAGCTCAGGGAGAAAAACCCTCTCAATGTGAAAACCCCATTGAGGGCAGATCTGGAGGCCTGCCCCCTAGTGGCCGCTGCCGGACAGATGTAGGGCATCTGCAGCTATTTTCAGCTGGAAGGTCTACCCTCATCACAGCCTCACAGGGAGGGAAACTTTCCACAAAACCTGAGCTCAGTTTAGGAGAAAGTTTATTTATTTATGCTGGAAAACAATCTGGCCTCCAACCTGCTTCACGTTTTACCCCTAGAAAGTGAAAGATGTTCATATTTTAACCTTTTTACATGAATAAACTGATAAACTAGCTGAGAAACTGAGAGGTAAACATGTGAACCTGAGGCTAAGGCCAGCTGAGCGCGGCGGACATGTTGGCCTGACGCTGAGTGACGGCGCTCTGCTGTTCGCCAGGTGGAGGAGCATTATAAGATGAACAGACAGGATTCTCCTGCGTTGCAGCATAAAGTCTCCAACCGGATCTCCGACCCGGCCCTGCCCCCCCGATCCGAGTCCTTCAGCAGCGGAGGGATCCAGCAGGCCCGGACGCCGCCCATGCACCGCTCCGTAGAGCCACAGGTCAGAGGTCACAGCACACTGGGCGGGCGGGGTTTACTGGATGTTTAATTGGTTGGATGGTAGAACCTGATATTTCTGGTGTTGTGTAGAACTTCGTTCCCCGTCTGTCTGGAGAACGTTTATCTCCATGGTAACGTTTATCTCCATGGTAACAGGCAGCAGTTGTCTTGTCATGGGTTCAGAGAGTTAGCTAGCAATCCGAGTTCTCCGTCCGCTCCAGGGGAACGGGTCGGAAACTCAGGGAACCAGAACTAGTCCGACCCGGTCCGACTGGTTGGACCAGTCTGACCCAGTCTGACCAGTCTGACCCGGTCCGACCCAGTCTGACCCAGTCTAGTTAGCTGCTGGTTCTCTTCCTGAAGTGTTTCCTCTCCTCCTTCACTCCTTCCTGCTTCCTGATCACATGCTAACACCTCCTGCTCTTCCTCCTCCACCTTCCCTTTCTCCTGCCTGCCTGTGTGTGTGTGTGTGTGTGTGTGTGTGTGTGTATGTGTGTGTGTGTGTGTGTGTGCCTGCCTCTGTGTGTGTGTGTGTGTGTGCGTGTGTGTGTGTGTGTATGTGTGTGTGCTTGCCTGTGTGTGCCTGTGTGTGTGTGTGTGTGCCTGCCTCTGTGTGTGTGTGTGTGTGTGTGTGTTCAGATGGCTCACCTGGTGCAGGTGAAGAGTCACGGCCTGTCGGGCTCCCAGTCCCTGTACGACCCCCACGGCGTGTCCTCTGCCTCCGCCTCGCCCTCCCCCTCCCGGCCCTCCATCCCCGGAACCCCCCCTCCCCCGCCGCTGTCCCGCCTGGCGCCCCCCCTGGACAAGCTGGACCGCAGCTCCTGGCTGCGGCAGGACGACGACATGCCGCCCAAGGTCTCTGCACGGCGCCGGCTGCAGGCCGCATGAGCCCGGCTTCCCGTTCTGATCCCGGTGTTCTGGATCCGCTCGTCACGTCTGTTTGCACGGCTTCCTGTCTGTCGCTTCTGTTTCTGTGAACCCACGACTGTTGATGCTCGTTTTAAAGTCCAGCAGGGATTAAAAATGAAGCATTTTTTAACTGAATCATCAGATTGTAAAACTTTAATTGGCTGATTGTTTCTTTGGATGCAAAAATCCAAAAACGTATCAAATCGTCTCTGTGAAACCAAAGCTGCTCATTTTACTGTTAAATGAAAACAGAAAAATGAGCTTGTGGTGTTTGCATGTATTAGAGTCTGTGACCATTCATAAATATGCAGTTCTGGTTTTTAGTCAGCAGTTCAGACGCTTCAAAATGAATTTAATGTCCATAACTGTAAACGTCATATTATCATATTAATGTCTGTTTAGGCTGTTTTACTGTGGAGTTTGATCTCCTTTAGATCTTAAAATAGCCTTTTATATAAACCACTTGGGACAGGCCTGGATCAGACCCGGTCCAGGTCTGATCCAGGCCCGGTCCAGGTCCGATCCAGGCCCGGTTCAGACCCGGTCCAGGTCCGGAGGATTAACGGAGTGTGTTTGTGTTCCAGGTTCCTCAGCGGACCACCTCCATCTCCCCGGCTCTGGTCCGGAAGAACTCTCCAGGAAACGGACCGGGCCTCGGCCCGCGGGCCGGAGCGCACCTCATCCGGGCCAGGTACGGCCCGGAACCGTCCCGCCGCCACCAGGACCATTTCCTTTCGACGACTGACGCTGTTTCTGTTACCGTAGCAACCCTGACCTGAGGAGAACCGACATCTCCATGGAAACGCCTCTGAAGAGGACGAGCAGCGGCAGCTCCTCCAGCTCCAGCACCCCGAGCTCCCAGGGAGGCTCCAACGAGAGAGGTGGGGCTGGAGGCCCTGGATTACACTTAATCTGGATTACACTTAATCTGGATTACACTTAATCTGGATTACACTTAATCCAGATTACACTTAATCTGGATTACACTTAATCTGGATTACACTTAATCCAGATTACACTTAATCTGGATTACACTTAATCTGGATTAGATTTAATCTGGATTAACTATGAAACTGGTCCAATCTTAAAACTTGATTAATTTTAAACTGGCTAAACTTTTAAACTGGATTAAATTTAAACCTAAATTAACTTAAATCTGGATTACCTGTTAATTATTTGTCTGTTTCTTTTCCAGGTAACTCCATTGCTAAAACCGACACGCTTTCCTCCCACGACGCCAAAGACGACAGCAGGGAGCTGACCCGGCCCAGCCGGCCCGCGGTGAGCGCTCACAGCCGAAGCTAACGCTAACATGTCGGCGCGCGTGTGTGTGTGTGTGTGTGTGTGTGTGTGTGTGTGTGTGTGTGTGTGTGTGTGTGTGTGTGTGTGTGTGTGTGTGTGTGGGTGTGTGTGTGTGTGTGTGTGTGTGTGTGTGTGTGTGTGTGTGTGTGTGTGTGTGTGTGTCCCATGAACTCAGCGCTGAACGACGGGCTGACTGCTCTGTCTCTCCTCTCATCCTGTCCTCCATCTGTCCTTCTGTCGTCCCTCAGAGTTATAAGAAAGCTTTAGACGAGGTCAGTGGCATTTCTCCTCTTCCCACCTGTCCTTTCGTCTTTTCGTATTTTTGTCCTCACTGACGTCCAGGCGTCCCCCAGGCATGCCATGCTCACCTTTTCCTGTTCCTGGGAATGTTTGACCGATTCTGTCCCGATGCGAATCATGTGGATTGAACTGTGTGGAGCAAAAAGAAACATAACTGGGTGAAAATCTGTTTTAGCGTAGCAACGTTGAGCTTCTCTGGGTTTCAAAAGGTGAGGTTCGGGGGCCATTTGTGGTCCCCAAGCTGATTTTTTTGAGCCCTGATTGCAGTTTATGAATAGAGGATATTTGTTGGATTAATTATGTTTTTTGCTTCCTTCTTAATTTCAGCGTGAAGAAACAAAAGTCTGGTTGCCTAAAAATCTGCATTTAATTATTACTAAACATAAAAACCTTCAAAGCCTTGGTAGGTCTCACATTCAGATAAAAAATATTTCTATAAGTTTCAGTTGGAAATATTACATTTATAGTTTATTGTGGAGCAAAATATCAATAATAAAATCTGTAATAAAATAGTATATATATATAATAACATAAGTAATGTAATAAAGTCCAATCGATAAACAATCAAATGCAATAAAATCATATTAATTTGCTGTTATGATGATTTTAGTTTCTCTTGTGGTGTAAAATTTATTTTTTTAAATTAGCAAACTTTAGTATATTTAATTTCTACATATATAATTTCTTAAATGCTGCTTCAAAGATGTTTTGTTGTACAATTATTTTCCTTTTTCAAACTTAAATCTGCTTTATGAAAGCATGAAAATTAATCCTCAGTTTCAAAACATTTTTGCTTTATGTATAATATATATTTTTTTATTGTAGCACATTATGAAATTGTTGCATTTCTGGTAATTTTCTACATTTTTTGAGCTTGTTGTGGAATTTTGTTTTATTTTCCATGTTTAGTTTTTATCCTGGATAAAAAAAAACTTGTTTTAGTTTAGAGAAAAAAGAGAAAAGTGAGAGATTTCTTCCAGCTTTTCTCCCAGTTATTCCTCTTTTTTCCTTCCTTGTGAAGTTTTGCAGCTGAAATATTTTCCTGTTTCGTCAGACAGGAAGTCGACCTTTGGTCAGTTGCTGTTCGAGTCATGTGACTTCCTGTCGTCTCCCTCAGTGGAAACGTCACTTTGGTTCATTTTCACGGTCACTCTTTCTCTCTTTCTTCCTCCATTTTCCTCTTCCTCTCTTTCTCATCAGGAGGAGTTGGTAAGATTACTCACCCCTCCCTCCCCCACCCTAAGCTCCTCCCACCAACCTCACCAAAGCCCCGCCCACTTTGTCCATTTCCTGCCTCTCAGCTTCCCTGCTGTGACACTTAGTGGATTTTTCTCTGGTTGCTTCTGTTTTTCTGCTGTGATGCGTCAGAACCGCCGCCATGTTGCTGCAGGAATAACTTCAATTAAAACCCACAATAATAACTTAATAATCTGTGAAAAAATCAAATAGCCTGAATTTCTCTATTTATCCTTAATTTTAAAAAAATAATCTGTTTATTTATTATTTATTCATTAAAGTCCAATTTATTTTATTTACAAACAAATGGTCTATTTTATTGACTTTTACATTAATTTATGAATTTGTTTAGGAAAATCTGACATTTTAATTCAGAGTTCTTTACATTAATTTTATATTTCAGATTTTTTTCTTACAGAAATAATATGTAAAAATTACAACACTTTACCATAATCAGTTATTTACAATTATTCTTAAATCTTAATTTAAAAATATTATTCAAAATAAATTGTTAAACTTACATTAACTCTCAAAGTTACAATTTATTTCATTATAAAATCTAATAAAGAATAAAAAGATTTAATATTTTAGTGAAATAATAGTTTTTTATTACAAATATAACATTTTATTGCATCAATTTGAATATTTCTTGACTTTTTTATGGTTTAAATTTTTGAATAAAATAAACTAAATGTTAAAATATAGTTAAATATATTTTAACTATATTATCCTGCCTGTTTCATAATTATACACAGAATATATTAATTTCTTAACATGTTTACACACATATTTCAGGACATTTTCAGTAAATTCAGATAAATAATATTTAAATTTCTGCTGTTTTGTTACATTTTCTGTTATATTTAGATAAATCTGATTTATTCCTAAATCCTGCTGCAACACGGCAGCAGATGCTTCGCACTGTAATCCAGTCGCTGCATCTCAGTTTATTTCTCTGTGGCTGCTGGATGTAAAATGTGGATCTGAAGTTCTCTGAGCTGTCGGAGCAAGGCATGGTCTGTAGTTCGACTCCCGTCCTGCTCTGTCCTCCTGCTTGCTGCCCGTCGTGACGGAGATGCAGAACGTTTAGACGGACCTGCATGGCCTCCAGACCCGAGACGCTGCGTCCGTTTGCCTGCTGGATTCTTCTAAAAGTTACTTTCCAGAACTTACAACAGTTTTTTATGGATTTTAAAGGATCATTTTCAGGAATTTATTTGGAACGAATTGGTTACTTTTCTGAACCTAAAACTGCTTTCTTAAAGTTCCAGTGTTCATTTTTGTTAAATTCTCAGAACTTAAAGGTTAAATGTTTCTTTGATTTCCTGGGAATCAGCTGGATCTGACATATGAACATGCAGTTACTTCCTGAAACCTGTTGCAGAATTTGCTCAGACTGCAAACGTTCATTATCTGGAACTTTCAGGAATCTTTTATGGACTTTAAAAGCAAACATTTTCAGGAACTAACAGGTTCCTGTCCTGGAACTTCCTGGGAAATTTGGACTTTAAGTGATACTTTCTGAAACCTGCCAGGAATCCAAACGTTGTTTTTCAAAGTTGGAGAGTTTAAAGGTCAGTTTGCAGGTTGATTTAGTGGAACATGCAGGTTACTTCCCAAAGCTTACGTCTTACTTTCTAAATATAAGGTATCTATTTTTCATACCTAAATAATTTATAAGTTACTATGCAGGAATAAATCAACCTGTAAACTTTAAACATGAGCTGTAAACTCCAGAAAGTCGTGAAAGTTTGGGAAAGAAGCAAATTCGAGTAAATTCTGCAAAGTAACTTGTACATTTTATAAATGCAGCAGAAAGTTCAGGCATTAATTAAATTCCTTCCTGGTTTTTATTTTCTTACATGCATTGAGGCTCTTAAAGCGCCTGATGTGTTTCTGTAACAAACTGCAATGCAATGAAATATTAAATAAATTATAAATGTGATTTATTGGAAAAACTAAGAACTCTTCTCTCCGCTTATTAATCAGGTTTGTTTGGATTTAAAGTGTAAAATGAGCTCAAAGTTTCTATGAAGCTAACATTGAGGTGGACCTGCTGACCTGCAGGGTTTTACATGATAATAATATTTTATTAATATTCCTTCAGTTCCTGTTTGTAGCTGCAGACAGAAGCTGCAGCCTCAGTGACAGTCGCTGTTCGTCCTGCAGGACCTGACGGCTCTGGCCAAAGAGCTGAGAGAGCTGCGGCAGGGAGAGGAGGCCAGCCGACCCCCGGTCAAGGTCACCGACTACTCTTCATCCAGCGAGGAGTCGCACAGCAGCGAGGATGAGGAGGGAGAGGGCGGGGCTAACGACGGATCGGTGGCCGTTAGCGACATACCGCGGATCATGTGAGTAACACTCCATCTCCTAAAGCGAGCGAACCGACCGAACGGAGCGCAAACTTTAACCTTTTGACCTTCAGGCCTCCGGCGAGTCAGAGCACCAACGAGTCCTTCGGCGTGATGGGAGGTCATAACGACGCCCATGGCGACCCGTACGGAGACGGCGCGCAGGACGGCACGCTCATGATGCGGGAGGTGAGTCGCAGCAGGTCCAACTCCGACCCGGCCGAGATGTTCTGGTTCCCGTCTGGGTTCGGGTCGTTAGCGCCGCCGGCGTGAGCATCGCCGCCGGCGTGAGCATCGCCGCCGCCGCCGTGAGCAGCGCCGCCGCCGCCGTGAGCAGCCAGTTTGCCCCGGGATTCAGGGTGGCTGTGCATCCATAAAAAGTCTTAAATTAATTCATCTAAAATTAAGGCCTTAAAATGCCCTGAATTCATTAATTGAAGGTAATTTGGCCTTAAAAACTTTAATCACGGGTCTTAAAGTTCGTCCTGATCTTTTCTGTAGTTTTTTCTGTCATTGTGTGGCAGAAAATTTGTATTCAGTTTCCTTTATTGCAGCTAGCAGGATCTGTCATCGATCCTGCTAGCTGCTAATATACGCTAGCTGCTAATATACGCTAGCTGCTAATACACGCTAGCTGCTAATATTCGCTAGCTGACTAACTAGCTGGTTTTTTATGTGAATTTATTGCCAGTTAAATAACATTAACGTATTTGGACACTGATTGGTTCCCCCAGGATTTTGCTTTTGGATTTTTTTGTAGTTAAATTCACTGATTTTGTGAAACTGATTTACAAATATTGCAATATCTGATGCATGAAATGACTCGTCTCTGCATCGCTCACAGACCATAAGCTGACATCAAGTCCAGCTGAGTCAGCAGTGAGGTAGATGAAATGCTGCCACCTGCAGGTGGGAGTTAGCATGACCCAATGTTTTTGGTCATTTCTGCAGCAAATGGGGAAAAAAATTAAAAAGAAATATAGTTCATATCTTCAGCTAAAGCAAGAATGTAGATAATCTCAAAAGAAGAACCATTTCTTCAGCAATAGTTGTTTATTTCTTTCTGTTATGACACAGGTATTAAATCTCACTTTGGTTTTGAAAAGTCTTAAATTTGGTTTAGTGAATCTGCAGAAACTTTCAGTTCAACATTCAGTTAAATCCTGAATGTTGATATTTGAAGCTTTTTCCAAAACTTTTAACTGGTTTCATCTGGACCCAAACTCTGGACCTGCAGCGTCTTTAACCTGATGGAGATTCTGTTTCTCCTGAATAAACTCCACCGCCGGCAGCCTGGCGGCATCACCGCCTCGCCGCTCAGGGCCTCGCCACTCAGGGCCTCGCCGCTCAGGGCCTGGCCGCTCGGCCTCGCCGCTCAGGGCCTCGCCGCTCAGGGCCTCGCCGCTCAGGGCCTCGCCGCTCAGGCCTCGCCGCTCAGGGCCTCGCCGCTCAGGGCCTCGCCGCTCAGGGCCTCGCCGCTCAGGCCTCGCCGCTCAGAGCCTCGCCGCTCAGGGCCTCGCCGCTCAGGCCCTCGCCGCTCAGGGCCTCGCCGCTCAGGGCCACGCCCCCTTCTCTTCTCTTCTTCCAGAGGTTTAGGGGACGGAGGCGGAGCTCTGCCCCCGGCAACAGTTACCACGGCAGCGCTAATCCGTTCCTCGGAAACACCAACCTCCCAGATCTGGTGCAACAGAGCACCTCTCCTCTGGGCCGCGCCTCTTTGGTCCAAGTAGGTGGAGCAGAATCCGGCCCTTATGACAAACCTCCGTCACCCTGTCCAAACCTATGACCTTTGACCCACATCATCACCTGACCACTGACCCCTCCAACAAACCCGGCAGCGTCTGAAGCGGGTTGGACCTTCAGCCCCATCAGTTCATTTCTGGTTATAAGGAGGATTTGCATCATTATAAACTAAAACTAACAGATGGAGGCAGAAGCAAAAACTAGAATAAAACCTTGTTGCTGTTTAAATCAAACGTATTTTAATGTTGGATTAAGAATCTCCAAGGTGTCCACACTGCAAAACAGAATCCTACCAAATGTTTAGTCTAGTTTTAGTTCAATTATCTCAGTAAACAGGATCTTGTTTACATCTGGATCCCCTGGCAGATTATTTCACTTGTGACATTTTCTCCATGTTTTAAGTGAAACTATCAGTTGGACCAGTTCATGAAGGTCAACCCAGCCTCCACCCAAACACACCCATCTTCAGACCAGGTGGTTTCACCCCCAGTAACAGGAGGAGTGCAGCAGCTTTACCGTGCAGCAGCTTTACCGTGCAGCAGCTTTACCGTGCAGCAGCAGCTTTACCGTGCAGCAGCTTTACCGTGCAGCAGCAGCTTTACCGTGCAGCAGCAGCTTTACGGTGCAGCAGCAGCTTTACCGTGCAGCAGCAGCGCAGCAGCTTTACCGTGCAGCAGCAGCTTTACCGTGCAGCAGCAGCTTTACCGTGCAGCAGCAGCTTTACCGTGCAGCAGCCACTAATCCTCAGCATTTCCTCTCTGTACCACCAGAGGGAGCTGCTGTGCCACCGGCCAGTTGGTCCTGTTTCTGCTCTAGGATTATTTTTCATCCCACCTTCAAGTTGACTTTAACTTGTTTAATCCATGGCAACATTTAAGCAGACATTTGCATGACTTAAACTAATTCCAGAGGAAAAATCTTTAGCAAAAGTTTATTTTGATCACAAAAGGTTTAATTATACGCCATCTTCTCTCCTTCTTTTCCTCCATCTTTCAGTTTTCCAGCCTCTGAACCAGGAAGTTCCCACCATTTTTCTGACAAAATAAAGGAAACAACTTAGCGTAGCTTCTAATTACCCCCATGTTTCCTGTATTTTGAGTCCTGCTCTGAGTGTCTGCTGTGTTTCTGCGCTCTGCAGTACGGGATGGGAGGCAGCGGCGGCTCCAAGGCGTCCTTCACCCCGTTCGTCGACCCCCGGGTGTACGGGACCTCGCCGACCGAAGACGACGAGAAAAACTCTGCCGCAGGTACGCTTGAGCTCACCGGCTTCGTCCTCGACTCCTTCATGGACAGGAACGAAACATTTCTCACTTTGCCAACGTGACGAAGTCTATCTTCAGCCGTCTGCAGTTATTTTTAAAAAGCAGACAGTAAATACAGCAAAAGAAACCAAAACTGGAATTCACAACATAAAACTGTGTTAATGTTCTATTAACAGTCTAAATAGCAGCAGGGGGCAAAACCAGCCGCTAACACAAAACGCTACGTTAACGCAACAACTTACAATGTTTTAACAGTCAATAAAGGAAACAGATTCAACTGAAAGATTATCAAAAAAATCAATCATTTGAATTTCTCTGTTAGACCCAACTTCCACCGATATTATTATTATTATTATTATTATTATTATTATTATAGTCACAGTTCTGATTACAGAAAATTAGCACTTTACAATCTAGCCATAAAACATGCATAAGTGACGCTAAGTGGGCTAAAAGAAACAGGCATCATGTTTTTATATAAATAAATATATAGATTTTAAAATTGCTAAAATGTAAGTGTGTCTAAAGCAGGTTTGTTTCCATCAGGCTAATTTTCGTGTTTTGTGCAGCGCTGTTTGCTGACGAGCTGCTGAAGCAGGAGCAGGAGCAGGCGAGGCTCAACGAGGCCCGGAAGATCTCAGTGGTCAACGTGAACCCGACCAACATCCGGCCGCACAGCGACACGCCCGAGATCAGGAAATACAAGAAGCGCTTCAACTCTGAGATCCTCTGCGCGGCTCTGTGGGGTGAGACGCCGGCGGCCGCCGCGCGGGGACCGACATGTTTCTGCAGGAAATAAAAAGATTTTTCTGCAGGAGTGAATCTGCTGGTGGGGACGGAAAACGGCCTGATGCTGCTGGACCGCAGTGGCCAGGGAAAAGTTTACAACCTGATTAACCGAAGGCGCTTCCAGCAGATGGACGTCCTGGAGGGACTCAACGTCCTGGTCACCATCTCAGGTTAGCCTGACGTTCAATGTTTGATGCCTCAGGTCCTTAAAGGTTTCAGCCAACCAAACACTTTAACTGGAACCTGAAGATTAAATGTATTTAAAGGTGTGGTAGGTCTGTGGCCAGATTTCAGTCTGGTCAGTTCTGCCCGTTTCAACCTGCTTTACGACATCTTGTCACTTTAAATCCACATTAGCTGCTGCTGGCAGCAGCTAAATGTTTCATGTGCAACATTTAAATTGCACTTGAAAGTGGCTGCAAACAGATGCTCAGTTATACAACCACACATCTTTGAAAAGCATTAGTAGAGCCTCCTCCACAGCCAACAAGAAAGCAGCAGAAACACTTTAAATTATTGCTAAAAAACTACTGGCTGTTTTAGAAGCGTCTGAGAAAAATATGGATTTTTCACAGTCAGTCCCCTTTACAGAACTGCAGCAGTCAGATGGTTTTTATCGACTGCTTTAGAGACTAACTGGTGAATTCATCAGGTCTTAACTTGCCCACATCAGTCCTGCCTGGGAAACACCCTGCATGTTGCCACAGTGGAGGCTTTGCCTGGACCGCTCTTGCTATACAGCATAAATAAAATATCAAAACGCGTCTAAATTTCTCAATCTTAGTGGATGTGCAGGTAAGTTGAAATTAAAGCTGTAATTTCTGATTGTGCAGGGAAGAAGAACAAGCTGCGGGTTTACTACCTGTCCTGGCTGAGGAACAGGATATTACACAACGACCCGGAGGTGGAGAAGAAGCAGGGCTGGATCACAGTGGGGGAGCTGGAGGGCTGCGTGCACTACAAAGTCGGTACGTTGTCACCCTGGAAACCCAGGAAAAACTCAACCCCAGTAACTTTTCATTATATTTAAAATTACTGCAAAAGAACCAATTTATTATTCACGCCTTGTCTAATGTGTCTAATGTTTTCCTGCAGTGAAATACGAGAGGATTAAATTCCTGGTGATCGCTCTGAAAAACTCAGTGGAAATCTACGCCTGGGCACCAAAACCTTACCATAAATTTATGGCCTTTAAGGTAAAAACAGGAAGCTGGGAGGGTCAGCAGAACACTGATTTATATTTGAGATAAGAAGATACAGAAATATTTGGTCAAATTCACAAGTTTAGTATTAAAAAAAGAGAATAAAACCAAGCAGATAGAGCTGCAGAAAAAAAGAAGAGTGAAGCATTTCCTGCTCAACTTGAAAAATGTATAATATTGTCAGTTTTGTGTTTTCCTTAAAAAAGCTGTGAGACTTTTTCTGTTTCAGACCAAAATGATCTCCATATGAGCTCACACTGTTTGTTTAAAATATTAACTAAAATTATAATGAAAAAGAAAAAAAGGTTCAGTAATTTTAATAACAATCTACATTTCATAAGCTCAACATTTTTAGCTAAACCTAATGGACTAAATTTACTATTTATTGTATTTTTTACTATTTTTACTAACCATTTTACAGAAGAATCTAATAAATGCTCAGGTAACTTTTTTAATCTCACTCTCCTCTCTGCTCTAAGTCTTTCACCGATCTGCAACATCGCCCCCTGCTGGTGGATCTAACTGTGGAGGAGGGCCAGAGGTTGAAGGTCATCTATGGCTCCACTGTGGGTTTCCATGTGATCGATGTGGATTCTGGAAACCCTTATGACATCTACATCCCCTCACATGTAAGTGTGTGTGTGTGTGTGTGTGTGTGTGTGTGTGTGTGTGTGTGTGTGTGTGTGTGTGTGTGTGTGTGTGTGTGTGTGTGTGTGTGTGTGTGTGTGTGTGTGTGTGTGTGTGTGTGTGTGTGTGTGTGTGTGTGTGTGTGTGGTAATCCTCAAACTGTTTTTCACGAGCTGAAAGCCACTATAAACCCCAAAGACGGCTCTGTTTGTTATTTTAGCTCCGACACGATGATTATTATTCAGTTGCTCTGTGAAAATTTGGCCTACAACTTCGGAGTGATGCATATTTTACGGATTAAGGACAAAAATGAGGGAAAAACAGGAAGCCATTGCTCATCTGCTTGACTCAAGACTTTTGCACAGTCCTGCGACTCCATTAAGTGAAAAACGGCGTCAGCAAGACATAATGAGACAGTCAGGCAGTTGAGTCAGTGTCCTCCTCTCACCCTGGCGGTGTTTCAGTCAGACACGATGAGGAGAAGAGGGAGACGGTGACCATAGCAACCGGCTCTCATCGCCTTTTGGCGCTGTCGAGTCATGCTGTGTCCGTTTCCATGGCGAGCCGCCTCTCTCCCCACCTCACCCTGTCATCCCGTCTCCGCTGCCTGGCAGATCCAGGGTCAGGTGACCCCGCACGCCATCGTGGTCCTGCCCAAGACGGACGGCATGGAGATGCTGCTGTGCTACGAGGACGAGGGCGTCTACGTCAACACCTACGGCCGAATCACCAAAGACGTGGTGCTGCAGTGGGGCGAGATGCCCACATCCGTCGGTACGTCAAAGAGAGAAACACAGAGAGAAACAAACATGTTTCATGATTTATAATGAGCTGCGATCCTTTATGTAACGTAGAATCTGTTAGAGACGCAGATTCTGTCTCAAATAGTTATTGGGCCTTTCCTCCTTAAAGCTGCAGTTCGTAACTTTTTCCATATTTGTTGAATCTGTCATCTTGATATGACAGCATGGATTGAGACAGATAATCTGTGAAAAGATCAGACTCCTCTTCCTGCTCTGCTCCCAGTGCAGAGGAAGCCCATTTCCAGCCGAACCTGCTGCTGTCCTGACGGGGCGGCGCTGTTCTGAGACGACTCCACCCGAAGCAACAAGACGATTACAAATACCCTCTAATGTCACATCTGGCTTCTGGTTGATCTGGCAGATTATTATTCTGCCAGAGCTGGAAGGATTGAGTTAACGTATTGATCAGATATAAAGTCATGATCAAACCAAGCCCTGATCTGATCAGTCCGATTGAGAGAAGCTCTGGCAGTGATTGCTCTGGGTTTCTCTCTCCATGTTGGTGTTTTCCACATATGTTTACGTGTATTTGCTCTCCTTGCAGCCTACATCCACTCCAACCAGATCATGGGCTGGGGCGAGAAGGCCATCGAGATCCGCTCCGTCGAGACGGGACACCTCGACGGCGTTTTCATGCACAAACGAGCTCAGCGCCTCAAGTTCTTAACGGAGAGAAACGACAAAGTGAGTCTGGAACCATTTAGCATAATTTATACGCTAGCAGAACTTTTAAACATCTGTAAATCAATAAATCAGATTATTTGATTCTTTCCAGTCTTCTACTTATTGCCGTTCTTATGTAATACTTTGTTAGACCTTAAATTTAACTTAGCAGAAAATAATAATAATAATACTAATAATGGGTCACCTTTAAAAGGTGAATTGACTGAGCTTTAGAACTTGACCAATCAAACACTCAGAAACTCTTCCTGGTTCAGAAACTCTTCCTGGTTCAGAAACTCTTCCTGGTTCAGAAGCTCTTCCTGGTTCAGAAGCTCTTCCTGGTTCAGAAACTCTTCCTGGTTCAGAAACTCTTCCTGGTTCAGAAACTCTTCCTGGTTCAGAAACTCTGACGGTTTCATGATGTTTGGTTTCTTTCTGCTGTCGGGTTTTAGAGTTTTCTTCGCTCTCTGCAGGTTTTCTTCGCCTCGGTTCGCTCTGGAGGCAGCAGTCAGGTTTTCTTCATGACCCTGAACAGAAGCTCCATGATGAACTGGTAACTTGCCCCGCCCCCCGCTGGGAGCCACGCCCCTTCGCCGGAGGGACGATGGAGGACGGTGTTTGTGCGTGTTTATATGTGTGTGTGTACTCATGGACGACGACGACAAGCTGCTGACTGGGCTGCACATCTGGAGGAGGTGCTGAACCACAGCAGAGCGTCTCTACTTAGACATCCTCGCGCTGTAGGTGGCGCTGCAGGGGGCGCTGCAGGGCGCGCTGCAGGGGGCGCTGCAGGGGGCGCTGCAGGGGGCGCTGCAGGGGGCGCTGCAGGGGGCGCTGCAGGTCCTGTGGTTGGTGTGACTGCCTGCAGAGCGAAGGTGACCCCACAAGGTCGGCGCCCAGTCCAGTGCTGGGCTGAGGGTGGATCTGACCAGTAGCCTTTGAGTGGGGAAGCTCTTTGTGTAGCACAGCAGTGACGTTCATCAGGGTGTTCACACTGCGAGTGCAACGCCGGCCTGCCGCAGGCTGTAGTTTAGTGAGTAAGCAAAGTAGCATTAGACAAAAAAACACCTGAGGATGAGATCATAACTGCACACAATTTTAAGATTGTTTTCATCTCACAGAGCCAGGATTATTCATTATTTCTGTTTTAGATTCTGTCTGAATTGCTCAGATGTGAGAACAGAAACACGGAACCTGCTGGGAGAGAAAATCCTTTTTCTTTCACTTTTAGGAGTAGAAATGCACAACTAAGAAGCACCAAACAAAACGCACCAGAATATGAAGCGATTCGGATTCTGGGCGCCTCCTCATCAAGTCTGACAATCTTAAAGGGACAGTGCCAGGAAATGTTTGACCGTAACACAAAAGGAATGTCGCAACATTTCACTGTTTCAGCCATCACCAATTATTTAAAACCTGCAGCAAATTTTCAATTTCAACTCTGCAAAAACACAAAGTCTAGCCTCTAGTGCAAATATCTCAGTGAAACGAAAATACAAACCCAACTTCCAAGTCAGTTTTCAGCAAGAAATACCAGCTTTTTAATTTATATACTTCCTTAATATTCTGTAAAAAGTTCTAGTTCCTCTGACACATTATTTCACTTTAACATGACATTTCCCCAAGTACCAATGAAACTAGAACCTTTTATCAATATTAATGAATTACTGGCTCCTTTTGCACTGTAAAAAGTCACTTGGAAGTTAGTTTGGTCTTATTTCAAGTTTATTAAGATATTTACACTGAAAACTAGAGAAAACTACTTTGCAGGTTTTTGTGTTTTGCAGTGAATATAAAGACAGAGCACAGTGATGAAATGATCATCTTCCAACATCAGCTTAACGCTGCAGCGCTAAGTTTAACCAGCTGAACCCAGAAAAACAGAGACCGCAGACTTCCCTGCTTCAAAACAAAAATCAATAAGTTAATTATTAGAACTCAGTTCAGACTAATAACTAAGATGGATCAAATATAAAGAGCGTTTTGTGTTTTGCTCGCTGCAGCAGAATGACGGCTTGAATAAACGATTTGCTCTTATTAGATCACAAACTATCAAACATTTCATGACAGTTTCTGATTACATGAGAAGTGATATATATTATCACCTGTTATTGGTTGTTTTCCCTCTTGAAGCAAATTAAGTTTATTTCCAAAATAAGATTTTAACTTCCAAAGAAGTTGGGACCTGAATAAAGTGAACAGCTGATTTCCAATAGCTTTGTAGTTTAAAGCACTGCCTTGCTGCGTTATTGAGCCATATTTTCCTTATTAACTTCATTTTTGAATATGTTTTGTGTACATATATTAAAACACGTAAAGAACACAACAAAATTAGTTTAGAATAATCCTCCCAAACAAGCTTTCTGCTTCTTTTAGCGGTTTTTCTCGACTGTTTTAGCAACATATAGCAGATTACTTTATTTCTTCATGATGCAACAGAAACAACTTGAAAAGCATCAGAAGGAGGTGAAACAAGGTGAAACTCCAGCATCCCTCCTTTGAGATGCTCTGAGCTCACAGTGTGAACACTCGCTTTGAGTGATGCTGCTGGAACGTCTGCCTCCTCCCACAAAATACCCACAATCCCTCAAACAAGCGACGACTGTCAGGGGGAGGGATGGAGATGTCACCCGTCTGCAGCTGTTCGGTTCCTGGCAGGAGAAGGAAGCTTGTAGATATTGTACTTTTGCTGCAGCAGCAACACAATAACAGAAATCTTCACGTCTTTTCTCACTGGAAGAACTCGTCCGTAGAATAGTCACAAACTTCTGGAGGGTGTTATTTCTCCTGCCTTGTGTTAAAGCCACTTTTTATTTTCTGTTTGAGCTCTTCTGCTTGTTCTCCACTTTTGTAAATACTCACACGGCTGTTTAAAGGCTGACAAAAACAAAAAGGGTTTTATGAGATTTGTTTTTATTTCATCCTCTTTAAGTCATTACAACCTGGGAGATTTTTCTGAACATTTCCAGGAGCTAAATGAGTTTCATTTTGTTCATTCATGGCTGTTTATTTCGTTTGCATGAAGACATACATGTTGAACCGTCTTCACTTGTTATGAATTTCAGGTTTGAGACGAAACACTTGTTGGTTTTACAATAGCAGATGGACAAAAACCTGGAAAATGTTAGCATTTTGTGTTTTTTTTGGTTGAATAACAGTAAAGATTGTACACTGGAGAATTATACATCTTGGTGACATTTATTATTAATTTAGTTATGTGAAAACCAAGCAGGTGTGTAGATTTTGACTGTAAATGCTGAGATGAGAGAAAACTGTTTCATCTTTTACTTTATTTCCTTTTGGTGTTCAGAGATCGTAAAGGATGTGACGAACGCGGCGCAGTTAGAGTTGATCATCAACCTGTGAATAAAGAGCAGGAGGCAAAGAATCAATAGATTAAAGATATTTATACTGTAATAATTTACATGATGATGATATCTTACTGATCATTTTAGAGGACATAAATAATGTTCACTTATCGAAGCCTAGTTGTCTTTCTACAGAATAGAGAACATAGCGAATACTGTAAGAATTTCTAAAAAAAAAAAAATACAATGTTTTTATCGTGGTATTATTTGTATTTCAATTTTTTGTATCAAGACTGTGAACGTGTGCGACTGTGTGTCTGAGCGTGCAGGTGTGTGCACAGGTGTGTGCACAGGTGTGCGACATGCATGTGAGCGAATGTTTTCACCTCTCCTGAATCCCTGGGATCAGTCAGAAGACGACCGCCGTCCGGCAGCACACATCTGTGATGTTTGGAAACCTACAATAAATGTCCTCTCCTTGTACAGCAGAAACCCAGAGCTGCTTCTCTTTCTTCTCACAAACCTTCACTTCCTGGATGTCAGAGTAACGACCTGCCCTGCTGGACGATGCGGCTGAAAAAAGTTTCTTATTGATAATTATTGATTTGTTTTAAATATCTGAAAGACATTTTCTCTTTTATACACAGTTTTTATGTCCCACTGGTTTTTATTTTTAAGCAGTTGTGAGGAACGGTGCTGAAACCTGAAACTACTGCTGCCCAAGTTACTCAACAGGTTGTTGCTAGGCAACCAAACAGCAAGTTAGTTGATTCCACCAAGCTAGCTTAGCTAGTCGTGACAAGTTCAGCGGTTCAAGTTTTTCCTTTTATCAACTAATCAAGTTTTTGGTTTTTAAAGATTTAACCTTTGGAAATTTCCACCTACACTCTCCTTTGGTTTCCATAGTGCAGTGATGTCAGCGGCCATCTTGTTTGACAAGAACGTTTTTCAGCTTCTATTAATTTGGACTTTGAATTCAGGTTAACTCTTATAACACAATATAAAGGTCAAGCTAAAAAGTTTTTTTTTTACAAGAATATGACTTTAACATTACCAGGAAAAGTCGCCTTATTAGGAGAAGGAAGTGGTAATTTTATGAGTACTCCAATATAAAAAATTTAAAATAATCATCCACGTTTTTCCCCTCATTTACCTGGTAAGATCACATCTTTATTCTGCTAATATTATTGTTTTATTCTAAGAATTAAACTGAAATTCTTGCAGTCAAACCTTAACATTCTGTTGTTCAACATACAGAAATAAAAGCCACTTTTTAAAAATATTTTACTGATAGCAACTATAAAAGATTTATTCACTGACAGGTTGAGATTGATGTCAGGGGAAAACATTCTCAGTCCTACCATCACAAAAGTAAATAAACTGAACTTTGACTTTAACTGGAACTGTGTGCTTTGGACAGATGGGACTTATGCCAAACTGACCTACAGAAACGAGGTTTTAGTCCCATCTGACCAAAGCACACAGTTCCAGTTAAAGTCAAAGTTCAGTTTATTTACTTTTGTGATGGTAGGACTGAGAATGTTTTCCCCTGACATCAATCTCAACCAGTCAGTGAATAAATCCTTTATAGTTGCTATCAGTGACACTAACATGCCTGTAGTTTAGGAGAAGAGCTGTGTTTTTAGACATTTCCTAACAGGGCCGTGCAGAGATCTTTGGAGGCCTGGGGGCTCAAAATGAAAAAAGGCCACATTGAACAAGATCTTAAAACACTGTACAACAACATAGCAACAACCCATATTAATCAAGAATGTAATTGGATCATAGCATATCATTGCCATTATGTGGGGAAATGTAATATATTTTCCCCAGCAGGTATAATGTTTCTGCTTCTGCTGCTGCAGAGATGGAGGGCTGAGTTGATCTGAGTTGGAACAGAACGTTTATAACCGGGAAGTTGGAATTTCCGAGTTTCAACCACAGATGGAACGCACCACCTGTTACCGTGTCTCTGCCACTGAGGAACATGATGTAAATCAACTCTAAATACATCCAAAAATAAAACTTAAATACCAAAATATGTTTTCTACATTTGTAGCGTATTCATTGTTAAGCGTCCCAATAATTCTGCCACTGATGATTTTGTGCAAAACAATTATTACTAAGCTCTAAACTTTAAAACGGCTATTTATATTTTTCCTTCCACTTCACAAGTATTTACGTTATGTTGCTTTTAAAAAGGCCAAGTCCAAGCTTGGTAATTTCCGCATGTTTTTACTGACTAAATTAAAGTTCATGTCCGTTCTGCATGTGCCGACGCGTGTTCTGATTTAAGTTCATTTTAGACGCTCTTTCGGGTCGTTGGCTGTTTTCATCCGCGCCTGTTGGATCCTCCGGAACCACAGTATAGCGGTGAGCTGACGGGTTGCCAGTTCCCCTCAGACACACTCGGTCTTTCTACCTGCCTGAGTCAGGGTCGCCTCGAACATACCTGGCAACCCTTTCAGTCTGCCCAAACACATAAACGCCCCCCTCCTCTCCGCTTCCTCCGCGGATGCTGCAGTCAAGTTGGCCGCGCATGCGCACTCTCGGTCCTCTTTTTGCTCGGAAGGTAAGTGCGGCATGGCGCGTGTTTCTTCCTTCAGGGAATAAACGGAAAACTTTATCCGTTTTTAGCTCACCTCAGAGTGGATTTAAAGGCAGGAAAGTAGTTTCCTCCCGGTAAGCGAAGCCTTCGGAGTCGCTGCTTTGTTTTGCCGGTGGATTCCAGTCGGGCGGTGGGGCAGGGTGTGGGTGTCCGGGGCTGAATCAAAGGGACATGCGGCCTTCGGTGGCGAGGCGCTCGGTGTCATGTCGGCCGTGTTTTCCAGCCTTCCACGTTGTCTTTTAGCGGCCAGGTGTTTTTCGTGGAGGCCATAATAAACGATGAACCCCGAGCTGCCGTCGAACTTGAAGTGATTTGGAGACTTTATTTTGCTGCTCACTGCGGTTAGCATTGGTAGCAGCTGTTAGCTTTGCGTTAGCTCACTTACTTAAATAACAGCCACTGTAACGAGTTCCGAAGAGTTTGTTTTATTAGGTATTAAACGTTTTTTTTATTCAATGACGGGACATAACGAACGAAAGCGTCACTAAATGCATCGTATTTTAGCCCAATCCCCATCGTTATTAAGTAACGGTATGGTATGTCGGTGTTGTTACCAGAAGGCCAAGCTAGCGTGTGCTACTTTCTTAAATTATCCCGTTAATCCCCTGCAGAGACTTATTCCTAATTTGTCTCAAATTTATTCCTACATTTTTCACTGTGAAAAGCAGATTTGCGCTGCTGCAGCGGATCCAGAGCCGTTTGAAGCAGCGGTGGATGACACAGCAGTTGAGCCTCGTGTTTAGCCGGTTAGCCTGTCCGAGCTTCCACGTTTCATGGACGCTGCGGATTTATGTGTTTATTCAGACCTGCTTCAGTCTGACTGGAAAAACGAGTCGGATGTTAAACGTTTAGTCCTAAAAACACATCTGCATTTCTGAACTGATGAGGTGGATACTCAAAAAGGCCCAAAAAGGTTGCAGAGGCAGCAACAAAAGCTCATTTAAACAAACTCTTTAAATAGTGACTTTAAAATGTAGGAATGCGTAATTACATAATTGCTAAACGAGACAGTAACCATAGTTTATAGTTTTAGAAAGTTGGCATATATATTTAGGGTTTGTAAATCAGGTTGAGTTTGAATGGATCCCAGCTAATTCATTTAGGCGTTGTCTGTTTATTGCTGCTCTATGCAGTCTGAACCCACTCTACTCAATCTGTCTCTATGCCAATTACAAGAAAAGCACAAGAATGAAGATGCTTGGATATAAACTTTAATGAACTAATCATTTCTGAGTTGGTTATATAACTGATTTGGTGGAAAAAGCATCAGAACCTGAATTATTGCTGAAATTAGATAAAAGTTTGAAGCCATCTAAATACCTGAAGACGTTTAGATTTATCTTCAGGTATTATAAACAAAAATCAAACTGGTTTATTCATCCAGTAGGTATTTGATACAGGTTGTGATCATGAATTAGTTTAAATGCTGCATTTAGTTGTCTATAATATTTCAGTTGAATATTTTTAATTTAGTTTAATTTCAGCTTTAATAAATGAAGGTTTAACCTCCAGTAAAGTGGAGGAAACATTACAGAATGAAAATGTGCTTTAATTTGCTTCTGAAAATGAATTTGAAACAGATGTGGAAGGTTTGCGAACCCTGCAGAGTTTATAAAACCCACAGCAGCCGAAACTTCAAATATCCATCGTTTGATTTTAAGGTGATGAAAACAAGGTAATAAATGTAAAAACAATAAATTTACACCTTGTACAGTCAGACAACAGATCATCTACACATGAACTTTAATTTGTTTAAGGATAAGATATTTGCATTAACGGTTCAAACTTTAAGGGACGTTTGTCAGAAGACGTCGAGTCGTCAATGTTTGTCTTTCTTCACAGATTTATCACTTTGCTAGAAATTATTTGGGAAATAATTTCTGTAATTGAGCCGTTTCTGACTTCAATACGTTTTATTCGTTTGCATCGATTTGTATCTAAATCGTTTCTGCTGCTTCGTTACCTGGTCATTGTTTAGCTGTCCAGTGTTTACCTGCCAGGTGTTGATGACGTTTCTGTCCTCCAGCGCCCCAGACCCATCGCACCATGGCAGATCCCGATCTTGACTTCACGACTGGTGAGTCTGGCGCCTCCGCCACCTACCCCATGCAGTGCTCCGCCCTGCGTAAGAACGGGTACGTGGTGCTGAAGGGACGTCCCTGCAAAATCGTGGAGATGTCCACCTCCAAGACCGGCAAGCACGGACATGCTAAGGTACGCGGCGTCTGAGTCGTTTAAACTTTAATTATTAAAAGGCCCTATCATGGAGATGGTGACTGATTTATTAATTTCACTTGGGTTTAAATTTTCTTAGGTTTATAATTTAGAGATCTTCCATTTCTCCTCTGGTCGGTTTTTGGGAACAAGCTGCTGTTTGCTGCCAGTTTTCACATCTCTGTTGGTTTGTGGTGTTTCTGCAGGTTAACCTGGTTGGTATCGACATCTTCACCAACAAGAAGTATGAAGATATGTGCCCCTCCACCCACAACATGGATGTTCCCGCCATCAAGAGGACAGACTATCAGGTAACCAGGATCCGGGACCGGAACCAGGATCCGGGACCGGAACCAGGATCCGGGACCGGAACCAGGATCCGGGACCGGAACCAGGATCCGGGACCGGAACCAGGATCCGGAACCAGGATCAGATTCTTCTGATCTTCTGTTGGCTCTAAATTGATAGTTTGTAAAGGAAAAAGTATCAGATTAATTTAATCAGCTTCACATTTCAGTGTTGGAGTTGAATTCATACTGCAGTTAATTGGTGAACAAAAACTGTTTCTAAAAGTTGGTCCTGAATTTATGGCAACAATTAGTTTAGTTTTAAAAGCTAAAAGTAGAAAAAAATGTTGGAGGTTTTTAGATTTTATTGCCTGATTTTTGCAGTTAATGGATCTGAAAGAGTTGATTGATCTGTAATATGAGCTCTTAATAAAAACAAGCTGATCATTTTAATCAGTAATCTGAAATTTGACTTGAGTCTTAAATGAATTTGAACATATCTGGTATTTATATTTAATATCTATTGCTGGAAGTTTTATTCTCAGTTCTGGATGTTTTTCTCATTTGAAACGTTTGGTTTGACCTTTAGATCAGTTTAGTGGAGTTTATAGGAACACATAATAGTTTAGGACAAAGTAAGGTTTTATTGTTTTGGTCTGTTGTTTAACAGACCAGCTTTATGTGATGAGTTGAATCTGCTTCCAGCCAGGAAACAACAGAAATGTCCTTTATTGTGTCCTAATGGGGACGTTTCAGAGCAACAGCAGCTCAGCAACGGGCAGTAAGAGAAAATATAAACACAGAATATAAATGCCGATAAAAACAAAGTACTGTTGGATAATGGCAGAAGTTATAATATTTACAAAATGTGCATGTATCTTGATATAAATGCAGTTGTAACTATGATATGATGAAAAGCGTCTGCTTGATGTGAAGGTTTAAAGTTTAAAGGTTGAAAACATTTCAGTGATGATGAATCTCATTTCTGAAGCTTTTGCATCAGGAATGAAAATGATTTTCTGTCACTTGGGACTGAATGATGCAGAGTGAGGATGTCTGCTTCTGCTAGCGTTAGCGTGATTAGCCTCTGTTAGCCAGAACTGCTTGCTGTCACTGTTGGGTTTGAGGATTCTGGTACTCAGAGCCTTGTGTCTGAATCGGATCATCACCGTTTGGTTCCCCTCACCGTCCTGCGCAGGACGTTCCTTATCAAGAACCTGGATCCCGTCCGGTTCCGACTGAAACTTTAATCCTTGTGTTTTCCATCAGATTCTCCCCAAAGCGTGAAAGTCTGTTTTTAATGCATGTTTTCAGATGAAGTAATGAAGTGAATTGTTTGCTTTCAGCTTGTTAACATCGCTGAAAGCTATATGTCCTTGATGAGCGACAACGGTGACATCAGAGAGGACCTGCGCGTCCCCGACAGCGACATCGGCAAGGAAATTGAATCGAAGTTTGAGGCGGGTGAAGAATTCATGGTGAGTTTCTGTTTCTGGCGCCGTGACGGCCGGCCGGCCGGACAGACGTACGGACAGACGGACGTACGGCCCGCCGGCCGGCCCGGTGTCGGGTTTCAGATGATTGACTCGGACATGTTGCTCTGGCTGCCTGCAGGTCACCGTGATTTCTGCCATGGGGGAGGAATGTGCTGTCGCTACCAAGGTCTTGGCCAGCAAATAGGGAGATGGACTTTGCTGCCCAGGCAACAAGCACCACCCACAACCAGTCTCCTGCATCCTCATTGGTTCTGTCACCAAAGCGTCGGCCTTCACAGACAACCTCAAATCATTCTGTTGTAATTTCTCTCTCATCAATGATCTTTTTGCCCCCCTCTCCCTCGCCTCCTCTCCCCACCCTGGTTTCTCTTTTCCGTTGCTGTTGGGAATGTTCCACCGCAGCCCGCTGCGTGGTCCTCTGCCTGATGACTGAGTTTTTGTTTGGTAACAATCTACTTTATATAAAAACAACTTTAAAAAATCCCAATCAGTTGCTCATTCCTGCTTATTTTTGCCTTCAAAGTGTTGGTTTCGCCACTCACATTCCTGAATGTTTAAAAGAAACTTTGGGGTTCAGCTTTTGTATGATTATTTTTTATATTCTTTAGATTAAATAAAGCGGATCTGGAGGGGAGGGCTGCTTCCTCTTCAGGGTGGTTAGCGCTTAAGAAGCCCACCCAGCATGTAAAGCGAAAAGTTTTCCCACCCCAGTCAGGAACTTCAGCAACTTCCCCCTCGGTGTCTGTCTCTGGTCTGTAGGAGTTTGAGGGCCGCGGCGGTCCGGAGCGCTCGTTCTTCTGGTCCAAATTCTCGATCCGGTGTAACCATCCCCCCTCCCTCCCCCATTACAAAAAGTGTTATTCTTTGATTTCAGAGGCGTGAGTGTGGAGCGGTGTGGGCCTCCGACATGTGGAGGCGGTTTGCAGTGAGAAGTGTTTCCTTTTGTTTTCTTTTTGAGGGACTTTATTCGGGTTTGGGAGGGTGGTTCAGTTGCAAACTTTCTGTTCACTCGAGGCCTTTTGTCACCTGACTGAAGAAGGCAAAATAAAACAATGATACAAATGGACAAAAACTGCAAATCGCTGTCTGTCTGCTTTCTGTCTCCTGGCGGGTTTTGTTTTGTGGGCAGAAAATAAAAGCATTGCAGTGTTGGATCCGTTTTGTTTGTGCGATTTCTAACTTGTGCTTTAATGCTGCAGAGACTGTTTCTACAGCTGGAACCTTAGGAAAGTGTTAGCATCAGTATCCTAGCCTCTATAAAAGTCATGATGCTGCAGGAATGTGACTCCATACAATAAATGAGAAGCTCAATTAAACGTTTTGTAATTCTGTTCAAAATGTCAAACTTGTGATTTTGATTGTGATTAACGACTAATGAGAGAAAAATAAAGTTCTCTAAATATTTGGGGGGGTTTTCCTTCCACTAAACTTTCCAATTAAATTTATACACATTTCTGAGTTAAATGTAGAATCTTGCACAAGTGCTTTATTGAAATGAAGAGATTTTATTAATGGAAAGTTTACTGGAAGGAAAAAGTGGAGAACTGCACAACCAACATCGATTGAAGCAGTTTTGAGGAGACAAGCTGGAAGAAACTGAACTGGATTATAAAACAATTCAAAGTCTTTTATTTCAGGTCAGTCAAAAATGATGCTGGTTTTTATTCTGTAAGATGAGAACAAAATCCAAACTGCTTGAGGTCAAAGGTGAAGTTTCCACAGTTTGATCTGCTGAACGTTTGAGGTGCATCGAGTCCAAAGTGGGTTTGATTTTCCATCTGGACTCGGTTCTGGTCGTCTCTGCCGAAAGGTACCAGGAAATGTATTGATTACCGTGTGATCAGCCTGAACTGATCGGACCTGAACTGGAACATCAGCTGATTAAAAGCCTCGGCTGCAAGTAGCTTCACACTCACAGGTTAAAAGTATTTTGGATTTAATTAGAAAAATGATGTAATCATAATTCTGCAAAATTCTGTATTTAAAGAAAATTCAAGCAAAGAAAACATTTCTAAATGTTTACATCATAAAGTTGTTGATGTTTGCAGTATTTAAATATCTGAGCTGCTTTAGTGAAATAAAACAAAGATTGTGTACAAACAAGATGTCTCACTTTGATAAAACTGCTGAAACATTAGAATTGAGATCAAATAAGTGAAACTTACTTTTAAAGAAGAAGTAAAAAATATGTGCTGAAACTAAAGTACTTTTTTGTCAGTTACTCAAGTAAATATATTGAGTTAATTAATTAATTAGCCTGAAAGAAACTAATTATATCCTCATTTATTTGGATGTGCTGGTAAGACAGGTATATCTTAACACATTAAATAAATAGAAATAACTCAAGTCTGTTTGCTTTTAGTCATTATGATGATTACCATGTCATGAAATTATATTTATAGTTATTACAGATTTTTTTTAAAGTCCCGCCAGGAGATGTTTTCAAAGAATTTCTCTTAATTTATTTTTTTGTATTTGTTTCCAAATTTTCTCAATCAATAGTGAAGTTTCTGCAGCCTCTGCTTAACCACTAGGGACGTAAGGAATAAGAAAACCTGCTCACTCTGTTCATTACTGTTGTCATTCAAGCACGACTTTGAAATGAAGTCCATATATATTTACTTCCAATAAATCTGAAAACTGAAAGATTCTCTACTCTTTTAGAAGCTTTTATCCTCCGTTACATGTAGGTCTGTGCTTTAATAAATAATTCTTCATTCATCTTTCTTGTTATATGTAACCTGAAGTAATTTTTTGATTTGAAGTTCCATAATTCCACAAAATGAAATGCACAGAATTATTGTCACCCTGTGGCTCTGATTTTTAAAAATCAAGACTCCAGAGAGATGAGTTTGTGCAACATTGTGGTAGAAACAAAACCAGACTTGTGTCATTTCCTCAAATGCAGAATCTGAGTTACTCTAAGTTCCTGTTTTAAGCGTCTTTTTCTTCTTCTCCTCCTCCTGTGTTGTAGTATTTGCAGCCATGGCAGAAACACCCAGCATGCAGATGAATCACTGGAAAAATGAATGCATGCTTCTTTTTTTCTTTCATTTTTCCAGCTCTTCCCTTTCAGGGTGAAGTTATGGTTTCTGTGACTCATCAGAGGCTGATTTCCTCTGCAGGCTCGGAGACGTGCAGCGGCCGAATGAATGGAGCTGAAAGAGCCGGAGAGAAGGTCAATGATTGAACAGGTCTATTATCGGGCCAGGTTTGGCAACAACTGACCTTTGACCACCAAGGGAAAACAACTTCTACCCTGCAGTGACCAAACTTTCCTCTTTTAGGAAGAAAAATCACAATAGCTGCTGTTTCTAAGCTAAACACATTAAAATCTGTGTTTATTTAATTGTTTAAACATCTGCTACATTATCTGCAAAGATGGGTAGAAAACCCAGAAATTATAGTCTGGAGTAACAATGTGTTAGGTAAAATGCATCACTAAGAAATACCTCAAATAAGACTAGAAGAGTATTCTGTAAAAAGGCTACTTAAATACTAACCGACTGTCAGATGGAGAAAATATTATTTCATGTGCAATTTTGAAGACTAAAATGTGGGAAAAATTATACAAATAAGTAACGTAAAATGACAAGTTCAGGCAGAAAAAAAGCACTTTTCCAAATAGTTTTTTCCCCACAATAAAATATTGAAAATAATATTTAAAGTAGGTGAAGTATGTCAACTGAGAATATGTATTACTGAATATGCTGTATGTTCTTTATCTCCAAATAGCACAAAGGGGTTCGCATATAGAAAATAATATCAGAAAAATGAAGCTTGTCTACAAACAAAAGGTCTCATTTCAACATAAACTGTAGGTTTGTATCTGGATCTGGTATATACTTTATTAAAAGATGTTTGTTCTTTATTTGATGAAGCTACTAAAATGATCAAGTAATTGCAAAAAGCATGTTGTAGTAAAATTACTCTAAAATTAACATTTTTCCACAAAACGACTCCAGTAAATGTAGCAACGTGATACCAACGCCTGATTATTAGGTTGTAAATTGTTATTTTTACATGTATCCTATTATTTTTGGGCAGATGTGGCATTGACCATATTTGGGAAAGGCGTTTCAAGCCGGACGTCCTACGTCCCTGTGCGTCACATCCGTTTCTTCCTTTTCCCGTTCGGTCTCAACATGGCGCCGGTGAGTCCGGTTCGCTTCTCTTCCATTTAGCGAAATAGATGTGATTTTAGTTGTTTTTTGTCTCTTTAATTAAAACAAATATATATTATTAGTGATATAGTAAGCTTTGGGTGATTTTAATGGGGTTTTTTTTAACAAGGAGTGCAGAAAAAGGGCAGCGTTAGCGTTAGCCTGTACACGTGTTCCAGTAGCGGTCTGCCGGTAGACCAGACTCCGTAGAAATTATATTGGATTTTTGTTATGAAGGATTTTATCCATTCAGATGAATTTTTAACGTGCTTTGTTTTTGGTTGTAGGGCAGCTCGTTGCCTTGTTGTCATTTCGGCTTATTAATCCTAGTCTTTTTGCTACTTACCACTTTAGGATTTATGTTTACAAAAAATATATTTCTGTGCAGCTTGTACTGCATTTGAGTGAATATTGTACAGTAGTTGTGGGCTGATCCAGTGCACTAGAAATATTAAACTGTCTAAGTTGGAATTACTGCTATAAGTGTGTTCTTTCAACAATTGACTTCAGTCTCTACACTCGTAACAATTTATTACTTAATAAGTTCATAATTTATCACCATTAATCTGATTAATGGTTTGAGCCCAACTTTGTTGTCTACTGTTTTCTGTAACGCAATCAGAGAAAATGTAACTTGTTCCATGTCTGATTTAAAAAAACAAGCAGCAAATGATGAAATGTAGAATAACAATAGCATGATTGTGGTTTTGGTATTAATTTAAAGTTTAGTGTATAGCAGCATGTGAGTCCTTCATCATCCAAAGTATTCACATCACTGTTACTTTACTGTTCTGCCTAAACTTTAATGCTGATTTTTCACAGTAAGAGGAGATTTCAGAGAGCTTGTGTGACAGTTTGGTTCAGATAAAGTGAAGTCTGGGCTGTGACTCATGGAGGAAACGTTGCTGCTTTGTGCTGCAGATCAAACAGAAAAGAGTCGCTGCAGGCAAGAAGTCCAGAAAGGCCCCGTCCTGGAAGTTCACCCTGGACCTGACCCACCCAGTGGAGGACGGCATCCTGGACTCCGCAAACTTTGTAAGTCCATTCTGTCCATAGAGGTGACTTCTACAGCTCTCATGGTTCCCATAGCAACATTAAAGTGACTGGTTTTGCTAGCAGCTAATGTTGCATGTGGACTAGGGTTCCCTTCCCTAGCTCCGGGTCGACTAGGGTTCCCTTCCCTAGCGCATTATTGTGCTCTGTGTGACAGGAAACCTTCCTCAAAGAGCGGATCAAGGTGAACGGGAAGACGGGGAATCTGGGGAACATCGTCCAGGTCGGCCGCATGAAGAACAAGATCAACGTAACGTCTGAGAAACAGTTCTCCAAGAGGTAAGCGAGGCCTGCTGATGCTGTTGAAGATGGTGTGAACAGAAGAACCGACCCGTCGTCTTCTCTGGCAGGTACCTGAAGTACCTGACCAAGAAGTACCTGAAGAAGAACAACCTGCGGGACTGGCTGAGGGTGGTGGCGTCCGACAAGGAGACGTACGAGCTGCGCTACTTCCAGATCAGCCAGGATGACGAAGAGTCCGAGGCAGATGAGTGAAGAGCTGCAGGGGAGCCATGCAGATTTCTGTGTGCAGGAGAATAAAAGTGGAGAAAAAAATAAGTGACTTTATGTTTTTTATCATCTAAACACAAATACAATGTTCTCTATAAAACAGTTATGCAGTCAGATATGAAAATGAAGAAAAATTTTGATTTTTTAATAAGTTCAGTAGAAAAAAGTTAATCTACCTGCCAACAGATGGCGCAATAAGATTCAATCTAAAATACAGATCTGTGAAAGAATATTGAGAGAAGAAGCACAGACAGACTGCGGAGCTGCAAGAAATGACTGTTTAACTGCAGCTAGAGAATGAAATGAGGAATGCAGCACACACAGAAAAACTCCAGAGATGCATTAAGAGGCGACAGAAGGAAAAACGCAAAGTAACGGGTGCATATAAATCTGAATGTTACCTAAAGACAAATTAATACGAAACAACGAGGTGAATGAAGCCAAGAGAGAAAAAATTATTTTCCATTAGTTGTGCTGAAAATTGTTCATAAAAGCTGGAAGCTTTTCTTTAGATAAAAACTGTTCTGAAAACAAAGAGACGGAATGTAAAGTTAAAGATTTGTAAAGTTACAGAGTATTAAAATGAGCAATATCTTTGGTTTATTTAGCCTGTCAGAGAGAAAACAATTTGGGAGATAATTTTTCAAAGTCATGATTTCACCACATTTTTCATACATTTTTTTATGTCAGAGATCCAAACGAAATATTTAATTTAAAATATAAATGATGTTTAATTCCAAACTAAACATTTATAATCTCTGCTAAATATTTAGCTTATAACTAAATACTTAGGTTACCTAGCATGCAAATTAGCTGCAAAAGCGGAAGTAGCGTATCAAAATAAAAGCTGGGTTTGAGGCTCTAATCTCCGCTGCTGGCCGGTCTGACTCGTTACGCATGTCATGTTTTTTCCTCGTTTATTGCCTGTAATGTGTTCATTGAGCAGGACGTGTCGTAACGGCGACACATTCATGTGTTCATGCAGTTACAGCGACAGTCTCTGCATCGGTCACCACAGAACACTTCCGGTTCAACTTCATTCACTCTTAAGTTGCTTTAGAGCGGCTATCGAAGATGAAAACTTCATGTTTATTCATTCATAAAAAAAGAACAAAATCATTTATTGTTAGCAGCTGCATAGAGTGAACCGAACATGAACCGGAAGTCATCTGTTGCTATAGAAACATGAGTAAACGTCGCCGCTAAAACAGTACGTCCTGTTTTCAGCTAACACGTTGGCCATATCAAGAGGAAAAGAATCGATTTTATATATATATATATATATATATATATATATATATATATATATATATATATATATATATATATATATATATATATATATATATATATATATATATATATATATATATATATATATATATGACTGGATAGCTCAATTGATAAGGCGTCAGTATATCACCCGAGAGGGCGGGGGTTCGAATCCAGTCTGGGTCCTTAGGCAAGACCCTTCAAGCTACTGCCTACCTCATACCATGGGAGATACTAAGTTGCATAACATGCCGGCTCAGACGTCGCCCGGCCAAACAAGGTCTGCGTCAGGTGTTGGGGAACCAGAGCACCTTGATGACAAATGGGCTACTGGAACAAGACGGAGATGGGCGAGAGATGAAAATGTGGATCTGTTGGAATGCTACTACTCAAGTAACCCTAGTCAGAGAGGTTACATGCAAAGACTGGGGAAGGAATGGTTACTTCGACATCCCCAGTCAACACTAAGCGCTAAACAACTAGTAGCTCAGTGTTCCAACATCCGCAAACGGCAACTGCTATCACAACTTGAGATTGACGAGATACAACACAAATGCTACGGCAAATGGGAGGAACCCGGATGTCAGAACTGTGGGGACTTAACTACAAGTCCCCACCCAGTGAGGGGATACACGGCCCCAGTGAGCGAATCAGAGCTGAACGAGACAGCTGCTGACCTGAGAGAGAGAATCATGACCCGAATGACAACCAGGCCTCCCAGGCGCCAATTACAACGGCTGAGTGAAGTACCATCAGAAAGTCTCATTGAGAATGTGAATGCAGCATTGAGAACGATCCCTACCAATACCATAACAGAAACCAATGAGCTGATCTACAACTCAGCATCAGTGATCCTTGAGATCCTTGGCTATAAGAGCAACCATGAGACCCAATACCCACCGTGGAAAAGACGGTTAGAGGCTAAAAATCAAGGTAACAAGGAGGGAAGTGAGCCAACTGTCAGAGCTCCACAAGGGTACAATGAAAAGACCAGTACCCAGAAAGTACAGACAGATGCCCATACCTGAAGCACTCGAAACTGCCAAACAGAGGCTCCAAGCCTTGGCCAGCCGCCTAAAGAGATACACAAGGGAGAATGAATCCAGAAGGATTAATCGGCTCTTCTCCACTCAACCAGCTAAGGTGTACTCTCAATGGCAGGGTAATAATAACAGAGCAGACCCACCAAGGCTGGAGACGGAACAATACTGGAAAGGCATATGGGAAAGGGAGGCGTCCCACAACAGCAATGCACAGTGGTTGATCGCTCTACGAGAGGACCATAGCAACCTCCCTGAGCAAGCCCCCGGTAACCATCACTGTGACAGATGTCCAAGAAAGAGTCTCAGGTATGAAAAACTGACAGCACCAGGGCCTGACATGATCCATGCCTACTGGCTAAAGAAACTCACTGCCCTCCATGAGCGACTGGCAGGCCAAATGAACCAGCTGCTACAAAGTGGGACTCACCCTGAATGGTTAACTGAAGGGCGGACAATCCTAATCCAGAAGGATCCATCAAAGGGTCCAGTCCCACCCAACTACCGACCAATAACCTGCCTCTCCACAACCTGGAAGCTCATGTCAGGCATCATAGCGGCCAAGATAAGCAAACACATGGATAAACACATGAGCATGGCACAGAAAGGTATCGGTGTAAATAGCAGAGGAGCCAAACACCAACTCCTCATAGACCGCACAGTTGCCCGAGACTGCAAAACCCGACACACCAACCTGTGCATGGCTTGGATTGATTACAAGAAAGCCTATGACTCAATGCCGCATACTTGGATCATTGAATGCTTAGAGATGTATAACATCAACAGGACTCTGAGAGCCTTCATTGCAAACTCGATGAGGCTATGGAAAACCACCCTTGAAGCCAACTGCAAACCACTTGCACAAGTGTCCATCAAATGTGGCATATACCAAGGAGATGCTCTGTCCCCCGCTACTGTTCTGCATAGGCCTGAACCCCCTCAGCCAAATTATCAACAAGACTGGCTACGGATACCGACTCAAAAATGGGGGCCAACATCAGTCACCTTCTACATGGATGACATCAAGCTGTACGCCAAGAGTGAGCGAGACATCGACTCACTGATCCATACCACCAGGATCTACAGCACGGACATTGGGATGTCATTCGGACTAGAGAAGTGTGGTCGGCTGATTACAAAGAGGGGGGAAGGTGATCCGCACAGAAGGGGTCTCACTCCCAGAAGGAGCAATAGCAGACATAGAGGACAGTTACAAGTACCTAGGTATACCACAAGCAAATGGCAACCTCGATGAGGCCACAAGGAAAGGAGCCACAGCTAAATACCTCCAGCGAATAAGGCAAGTCCTGAGAAGCCAGCTCAATGGCAAGAACAAAATCCGTGCGATAAACAGCTACGCCCTGCCAGTAATCAGATACCCTGCTGGAATAATTAGCTGGCCAAAGGAGGAGATAAAAGCCACAGATATTAAGACTAGAAAGCTACTAACAATGCATGGAGGGTTCCATCCCAAATCCAGCACCCTGAGACTGTACACGAGCCGCAAGGAAGGAGGCAGAGGACTAGTGAGTGTGAGCACCACTGTCCAGGACGAAACAACTAAGATCCATAAATACATCAGGGACAAAGCCTCAACAGACAATGTGCTCAGTGAATGTCTCAGACAACAGGGAACGGAGGTTGAGGTGCCAGAGATACCATCATGGGAGGACAAGCCCCTACATGGGATGTACCACCAGCAAATAACCCAAGTGGCTGATATCAGTAAATCCTACCAATGGCTGGAAAAAGCTGGACTCAAGGACAGCACAGAGGCCCTCATCATGGCTGCCCAGGAACAGGCCCTAAACACCAGAGCAATAGAGGCCCAGATCTACCACACCAGACAAGACCCAAGGTGTAGGTTGTGCAAGGAGGCCCCTGAGACAGTCCAGCACATAACAGCAGGGTGCAAGATACTGGCAGGAAAAGCGTACATGGAACGACATAACCAAGTGGCAGGCATAGTGTACAGAAACATCTGTGCAGAATATGGACTGGAAACCCCGAGATCAAAGTGGGAAACACCCCCAAAGGTGGTGGAGAATGCCAGAGCTAAGATCCTGTGGGACTTCCAGATCCAGACAGACAGAATGGTAATGGCGAACCAACCAGACATTGTCGTAGTGGACAAACAACAGAGGAAAGCCGTTGTGGTAGATGTAGCAATACCAAGTGATTGCAACATCAGGAAAAAAGGAGCACGAGAAACTGGAGAAATACCAGGGCCTTAGGGAGGAACTGGAGAGGGCCTGGAAGGTGAAGACCACAGTGGTGCCTGTGGTCATCGGGGCCCTCGGGGCAGTCACCCCCCAAACTGGAGCAGTGGCTACAACAGATCCCAGGAACAACATCAGACATCTCAGTCCAGAAATGTGCAGTCCTTGGCACAGCCAAGATACTGCGCAGGACCCTCAAGCTCCCAGGCCTCTGGTAGAGGACCCGAGCTCAGAGGATAAGAACCACCCGCGGTGGGTGAGAAGGGAATTTTTTTTATATATATATATATATATATATATATATATATATATATATAAAACGTTACTTGAGCGATGACTGAAACGATTCTGTTCGCCAGCAGCGGAGCCTCATAAAAGGTATGGAAAACCCAGCTTTTATTTTGATGTTCCACTTCCGTTTATCAACAAGCTAGTTTGCGCGTGAGTTAAGCAGTTATGAGCTGGAAATGTAGCTAGCAACCTAAATATTTAGTTTGACAATTAAATGAACAATTTTTTACTTTTTAACAGGCAAAATAAACCTGTTTAAGTTCCTGTGTAACTTTACAAACGGGATGCTACTCAGGAAACAGTTCTGTTCATGAAGAGTTGCAGGTAGAAAATCTAACCGAGATCATGTAAGATGGCGGCCGGAACAGGCCCGAGGCGACGCCTTCACAATGTTTATGCTTGGAGACCAACCGCTGTTTCAGACCAGTCTGTGTTTATGGCTGTAAGGTAAGCATCACAGATGTTCGTAAATAATCTAACCCTAACCCTTAACTTTATTGACCAGAATAAAGTTAATACGCTGTTTAAGTTTATAGATGTTCATTTACCATCTGACAAAAATGTTTTTATTTGTGTTTGCTGGCCATGTTTCCAATTGTAATTATGCTAGCTTGTGACGCAGATAGCTTTGTTTTAATTGTTGTACATTATTAATTTTATATTAAATTAAGACACTCTACGGTTATAGCTTAAAAGGTGGAGAAGCCATAGCTGGAGCTCAAAAAACATAAATTCAACTTCCTGTTTGCCTGGTTCTTCCCTCACTTTCAGTATTGCAACTGGAGTCTTGGTAGTTTTAGACTGGCAGATGCCAGAGTCAGCCGCACTAACAGCATGGATTATTTTTTAATAAGTGCTACCAGAAGTGAACTTGGATCCCACCTCTCTGCTATCCTGAGCGTACCAAGCTACTGGGAAATGTCCCGGTGCTCCCATTGGCCAGTCAGGCTACTGGGAAATGTCCCGGTGCTCCCATTGGCCAGTCAAGCCACTGGGAAATGTCTCGGTGCTCCCATTGGCCAGTCAAGCCACTGGGAAATGTCCCGGTGCTCCCATTGGCCAGTCAGGCTACTGGGAAATGTCCCGGTGCTCCCATTGGCCAGTCAAGCCACTGGGAAATGTCCCTGTGCTCCCATTGGCCAGTCAGGCCACTGGGAAATGTCCCTGTGCTCCCATTGGCCAGTCAAGCCACTGGGAAATGTCCCGGTGCTCCTGATGTTTACACAGCGGCTGCAACAATCTGTGGTTTTCTGAAATCAAGATGAGTCTGTGGTGTGTTTTGATCCCAGTAGATTTCACCATGACTGGAAAACATGAAGATCTTAAAACTAAACCCACCACAGTGGATTACATTTAGGTGTAACCACATGAGATACTGAACAAATATTTCTGCATTTTAGATGACAAAACTCCAAATTTATTGTCATAATGAAGAGAAAACATTCCACATTTCTCTGTAATCAAGTTGTTTTATTGAATGAATGCCAAAGAGAGAAAAGCAGACATAAAGCAGCATCATTTCTATGTTTATTTTCCGTATTTTCTTTGGATCACAATAAGGAAAACAGAATCAAGTCCAGTTCACTTCAATTCCAAATGATTTCAACAGCATTTGTTCTGCAGAACAGTGGAAGAGAAACCAGAATATTCAAGAAAATCAGTTCAAATATAACCGTTAGAGCCCAGACAAGTTTAGACCTTCATGTGGAGAAATATTTTTGTATCATATAATAATGAAAGAAAACAGAGAAGAACCAAACAGCAGACATCAGAACCATGAACCCGGATCAACCATCAGATAGAGGAGAGGAAATCTAGTTGGGTTTACTGAACTCTGCAGAGCTTCCTAAACCAATCCCAACCCCGGCGTGAAGCGGCTGAGTGAATCTGGTCTGGACTCGGTGGATCAGAGTCATGGTTTCAGAGATGCTGTAGAAGGACAGAAGACCCGCTCCGTGGTCCAGGTACACTCCCAGTCTGGAGGAAACTGGACCTGAGATGGAGGTCCAGGTGCTTTTGTGAACAAATTCAAGGCCTTTTTGTCGACGATCTAATGCCCAGGATTTGTCATTGCGTCCAAATCTACATTCAAGCTCACCTCCTGCTCTGCTGATGTTCTTGTAAGCGACAGCAACACAAACCGACCCGGTCCACTTCACCTCCCAGTAACAACGTCCAGTCAGACTCTCTCTGCTCAGAACCTGAGAATAATTAGTGAATCTGTCTGGGTGACTAGAGTAAAGCTGATGCTGATTCATCCTCGTCACCTTCCTGTTCCCCTCTGACAGGCCCAGCCATGTGTTTGCTGTGTTTGGATCCAGAGTTATTTCACACGAATATTTCAAGAACCCAGCTCTGCTCTTTGGTTCTGGTTCTGACAGTAGAACTTCCACCTCAGTGACCATCAGTGAGATGTTTGTCCATGAGTCTCTCAGGACGTCCTGTAGTTTGTCTCTGAGCTCTGACACAGCTGCTGCCACGTCCTCAAAGTGTCTCAGAGGACGGATGTTGATGCTGGATGAGTGTGTGGACTCACTGGGTGCTGGCAGTGAGGGGTAGTTGAGGAGAAACTGGGTGTGATCCTCTGTGTGTGAGAGCTGCTGCAGCTCAGCGTCTTTCCTCTGCAGCTCAGTGATCTCCTGCTGCAGCTTCTCCTCAACATCTTTGACTCGACTCACTTCATCTTTCTGTTTCGATCTGATCTGCTGCTTCACATCAGAGCTTCTTTTCTGGAGGAGACGGATCAGCTGAGTGAAGATCTTCTCACTGTCCTCCACTGTTTTATCAGCAGAGTGATTGATGGCCTCCACCTCCTGCTGAAGCAGCTTCACATCTTTCTCTCTGTCCTGGATTCTCTGCTGGATGTTTCCTCGTCTCTCCTCCAGATCTCTCTGGCTCTCAGTCCTTTCTGCTGCAGCTGAGACTGTGTCATGGCCTTTATGTTCATCCATGGTGCAGAGGTAACAGATACACTTCTGATCAGTGCGGCAGAAGATCTCCAACAACTTGTCATGCTTCGAGCAGATGTTCTCCTGGAGGTTTTTGGTCGGTTCCACCAGCTTGTGTTTCCGAAATGCAGCTGAATCATAATGAGGCTGAAGGTGAGTCTGACAGTAAGACGCCAGACAGACTAAACAGGACTGCCTGGCTTTCAGTTTTCTTCCAGTGCAGGAATCACAGGCCACATCTTCAGGTCCAGCATAGCGGGGAGCAGCTTGGGGTCCAGTCTTTTCTAGTTGCTCCACTAAAGCTGCAAACATTGTGTTTTTCTTCAAAACAGGCCTTGGTATGAATGTCTCCCTGCACTGAGGGCAGCTGTGGATTCCCCTCTGACCCTCTTCATCCCAGTGGATTTTGATACAGTCCATGCAGTAACTGTGTCCACAGGGAATCGTCACCGGATCCTTCAGTAGATCCAGACAGATGGAACAGGAGAAAGTTTCTCTGTCCAGCTGATTCTGCTCCATTTCTGCTCTCAGTCACAGTGACTGTGAGTTTCGAATCAGCTTTCACCTTCAGTAGACCTCGGCTCCACCCGGCTGCAGGCAGGAAGAACAGGAATATTAGGTTTAACTGTCATTACATTTCTTTCCGCCAAACAACTGACTTATCAAAACTTAGAAATCTAGAATGTAGTCAGTTCACTGAAGGCATCTGCAGCTGGTGTGACTCTGCAATGCTGTGACAAAGGAGGCGAAGGGGCGTCTTTCTTTTCACTATCCCAACTGGATTCTGTGGGAGTTTCAGCAAGGCAGATACCAGAATGAGCCCCATCAACGATATGGTTTGCTTTTTAATAAACGGGAACCCAACCCCGGTCACAAACCTCAACAAACCTGAGTTCACCAGGCAAGCAGCCAGGCTGGGCTCCTGATGACCAGCAGGCTGCTGGGAAATGTTCCCAAAAGCTGCTGTAACCTGAGCTAGCAGGAGCATGTAGATAGTAAATAGGAGGAGCCCAAAGATTGAACCTTGTGGAACCCCACATGACTTCAATCTGCTCTGTTGACAGAAGAAAGTTCCTGTTCCTTGTGCCTGGAGCCAGTGTGGTTTTTCCATGTGGATGACATTGAACACGAGGGCAGGCTCAGAGCTACATTAAAACTGAATTAATAAATAATAACTGAGAACAATAAAAACAAAATGACGCCTTTCTGAGACGGATTGCAGTAAAAACAAACCAATGAAGCAGCTTCATCGGGAACTTTTGGCGAGTGTCAAGGTTTCAGAAGCCTTAGTCCGGTTTCATTTGGACGTTGAGGTGGACTCATGTCTTCTGTTGTCCATCTATGGACGTCCTTGGACAGAAGCGTCTTTGCTGCCATTCTTGCAGCGATGCAAGCTCTGCTCTGGTGGGATGACGATACTCTGTCGTCCTCCTGATGCTGCTCAGGTTGGTGTTGATAAATTATGATATTTGCATCCAAATTGTTGGAAAATGACCTAAAATCTTTGTCTTCAAGCTGCTGGACTCTGAAGCATTTTTCTGTTGGGTGTCCCGTTTCCTCCGTAAGCCTGCAGGTGAGGCGGTAATCTGACTCTGAGCGTCAGATTACCACCAGATTAAAACAACACACCACGTCCAGACAGGCTCTGCAGTTTTATGCCACATTATTTATTTTGAACCATCATCAGAGTTCATGAAAACACTGAAATATTCTCTGATCAATTTAGTTTCTTTATTTCACTTTTATTCATTTATTTATGAATCAGATTTTTGCTTTTTTTTAAATAATATTCTTTTTTTTTTTAATATAATTTAACTTAATTTAATAGCTTTTTTTAATCAGCTGCAGTCTTCTTTTAATTTTTTTTTTTTTTTAAATTATTTGCCCTAAATGTACTAGCTTTACTTAATGTATTAAACTGATTTTTCATTTAGTTTTTTGTTTTAATTATTTTATTTGATATATATTAAATATAATTTTGTTCAGACTGTAGTGAAAAATGTCATAATTTCACTGCAGGTTTTTGCTGTTTTTCTCAAAATATACTTTTAAAAACTCATTTAAAAGTACAAAACTCTGTTACTGGTACAAAACCAGTAAAAGACTGGTTTATTTTGAAATGCTTTATAAGTTTATTTACTTGAGTTTTATGTATTTATTGTTTTTGATTTGAAGTTAAACTTTTCCCACAGAAAACAAATAAATCATCTTAAATAAATTTCTTCAATAACAAACTGATATTAAATTGTTTCCATAGCAACTGATTACCAATAGGGACACTTATACAGGCGTTCCTTTTATAACTTTAGCTCAGATAATATCCTTCATATTATTTCATTAACATCAAAACTGAAATGAATCCTGAATGTCTCCATTTTGTTGTGCAGATAATGAACCGAAACCTTTTTCCACAGCGAAGCTCCACCTGCTGAGTTCCCACAGAAACAAACATCAGCTGCGGTCAAACATGATGCTGAATATTTCAGCAGCCTGGTCACATGACGCCGGTCTGCAGGACTACAGCCACTCCACAGCGCCGCGGCTCAGACCCGCTCTGCAGCAGGACGGAGACGGACAGTGAGTATTTACCTGTGTGCTCAGGTGTGCTGCTGCTGCAGCTGCTGCAGCTGTTGCTGCTGCTGCTGCTGCTGCAGCTGTTGCTGCTGTTTATTTTGCTGCAGTTTGTCGCAGGTGTTTCTGTTTTGTCACCTGGAGGGTGAAGCTGCACTTTAACGGGACCAGAAGTTGGTTTGTTGTAGTTTTCCGCTGTGAAATTCGATCCACGGCGTCATTAAAGTTTCAGAGGCCGAGTCTCGCTCTAGTGGGTCAGAAGAACAGCAGAGCAGGGGAACCAACTGGGCCCACTGGGACCCAGCTGTTCACAGAACCAGATCCCCGATGGCAGGACTCAATATTGGTTCTGCAAATTCTGAATATTTTGCTGGTTTTAAAGCACAAATGAAGGTGGATTTTACCACATTGTGGGTTTATTACATATAAAGCCATAATTAGTTTAATGTGGAAAATCCTCCAGAATTCTCCAAATCCTGCAGATCTTCTGACCTGTCCAGGTGACCCCGCCTCTCGCCCGGAACGCAGCTGGAGAGGCACCAGCACCTCCCGACCCCGGTAGGGAGAAGGGTGGTTAGAAAATGGATGGATGGATGCAGATCTTCTAACCGCTGAGGATCCCGTCAGTAAACACAAACAAGATGCATCATTGATCATTGAGCTAGAAAACAACAACTGAGGAGGAAGAGAAGAAGAAGATGAAGTCATAAAACTACAAGGAGGAGGAACAGGAACACCTGGACTCTGGTTTTGTTGCTAAACATTTTCTGAACTGATGGAGAAACAGGCACAAGCAATAACCTTTGACCTGTAGTGACTAAAACTATACAGAACAAACAGCAAATAAGTTTCATATTATTGTAAATAATGAATAAACATCCAGCAGGTCCTCAGGAACCGTGGCAGGATGTTAAACCAAAGGCTGAAAGGAACCAAACAGACATGAGATAAAAGTAAAATCATCTCAGCAAGGAGAGAGAAGAGTTGGAAACACTTCTAGGCTTTTGCTAAACTGGAACCAGTTCAGGAATGTGTTAATGGAAACCAGCAGAACCGCTCTGTTGCAGCAACCTCTGTCTGAAATCCATCTGAGCGTTCAGTGAATTTCTCCAGATTCACCACAACATGTCGTTTTGTGTCTTCATAGCTTCTCTCCTCTTCCTGTGGGTTCTGGGAGCTGGTTCTGGTTCGGTCCGGGTGAGACCGGCGCGATGGCAGGCAGGCTGTGAAGCTCGTTAACATCGGCAGGTGATCAGCAGGTGGAGCGATGGCGGCGTGGCTGGGTCGGCTGTCGCCGGGCGAGGCCTGGTTCGCCATGAGCTCCCGCCTGCTGAGGACCAAACCCGTGGGCTCCATGGCCCACGGCGCCGACGACCTCACCGAGCTGCCGGAGGGCTCCGCCGCGGGGCTGGCCAAGGTCCTCACCACCCTGGACCTGGTGTCGCTGGGCGTGGGCAGCTGCGTGGGCACCGGGATGTACGTGGTGGCCGGGCTGGTCGCCAAGGCGATGGCCGGGCCGGGGGTCATCCTGTCCTTCATCATTGCGGCGGTGGCGTCCATATTGTCAGGTAAACGGCCTCAACCAGGATGGAAACTGAGAGATCACTTAAAAAGGAACTTTTACCAACACAAACCAACCGATTATAGAAAAATAAAAGAATTTGCAGGCAGAGATACTTTATTGACCTGGAAGGAAAATTATGTCTGTAGTTCAGTTTCATGTAAACAATAAAATGAAAGTTATTTTGTAAGGATTAAATATATCAGGAAAATTAGAAATCAGAAAAATAAAACAAATGTACAAATAAAATTAAATGTTTTGAAACGCTAATTTCTAAGTTCATAGCAGCTAATAGCGGTTATGCTAACCCCAGCTTTTATGGTTTTATCTATAAGTGAAGTCTTTATAATTTTGTTCTTTACATCCGTCATAACAATGCTACAATCAGTAATATTTTGTCAATCTGATACTCTTCTCACTTCCTGTTTCAGCTAGCTGGGTTACAGTGCTAATGTTAGCTTGAACAAAAAGAAAAGAAAAAGTTTTTTATTCCTTGGTATGGTCTAACAGATCTGCAAGCTGTCCTAGCTGTCTGTAGCAGCTAGCTTTGCTTTTGCTCCAATGCTAGCTTAGCATTTATTATGTTAGCTTTCAAGCTAGCATAATAAATGAAAATTTGGGTTTGTATTTTCCAGTTATGCCAAGATGTTTCCACCATCTTTTATCTGATGTTTATTTGGAGACCATCTTATTAGAGTTTGTTGAACTTTGTTAAAGTCTTATATAGATATTAAGAAATTATATTTTGCCTAATTACTGTCTTTCATTGGTAACATTTGGATGCTTTTGTCAGAACTTGAATTAATTAGTTGTCATGTTTCTGTGTTTTCCTTGAAGGCGTTTGCTACGCAGAGTTTGGAGTCCGGGTCCCTAAAACGACGGGCTCGGCCTACACGTACAGCTACGTGACGGTTGGCGAGTTTGTGGCGTTTTTCATCGGCTGGAATTTGATCCTGGAGTATCTGATCGGCACGGCGGCCGGGGCGTCGGCTCTCAGCAGCATGTTCGACTCGCTGGCCAATCACAGCATCAGTAACTACATGATAACACACCTGGGCACGCTCAGAGGACTCGGTCAGTGACTGCAGCTCATTAGCAATGCTGGAGTTGGTTCTGATCCAGAAAGTCATTCATTCTCTTTCTGTGTGTTCAGGTAAAGGTGAGGACACGTATCCCGACCTGCTGGCCCTGTTCATCGCCCTGCTGGTCACAGCGATCATCGCCCTCGGTGTGAAAAACTCGGTGGGCTTCAATAACGTCCTAAACGTCGTGAACGTCGTGGTCTGGGCCTTCATGATCATCGCCGGGCTCTTCTTCCTGTCAGCCAGCAACTGGGAGGGCGGCAGGTTCCTGCCGTACGGCTGGTCCGGGGTGAGACGTTCACATGGTCACCATGCAAAATCAGAAATTACTACACAATATTTCACAGCTACTTTAGTTTCTAATTTAAAGGAGGACATTTTTAAAAGACATGGGAAACTCCTGAAAGTACAGCAGCCTGTTAGGACCATTGTAGATAGAAAAACAAAGATTTCTGACAGGAAATCTCAGAAATTTTCTAGAAAAAAACTAAACATTTCTGAGTTTGGAAAGTCAAAAATTTTATAGAAAAAAAACTCAGAAGATTTGAGATTAATTTCAGAAATTTTTAGAAAAAATATTTTTTCTAGAAAATATTCAACTTTTCTAACTGAAATTTTCTAGAACATTTCTGAGATTTACCTCAAAAGTTTTAACTTTTCAAACGTTCAAAATGTCTGATATTGTTTGGTGGAAATGTTTTACTCCTCTTTTTATCTAATCGTCCAAAATGCTGAAATATCTTTACGGAGCTTTTAACTTGACTGGAAACAATCCAGTAACATTTCCTTTCATTGGAAACCGTTTTAATTGTTGTTGAGGTTGGAAACATTTTTCAGTCTTGGCCATCTTTTGTTTGAAAGTGTCTCATTTCTGCTCCTGATTTTTTGTCTCTCTGAAGGTTCGATGCTTCTTTTACATTTGAAACACAAATGTTAAAGGTTTATAGCAGTTTCTGTAATTTTTCCCTGTTCAGGTGATGAAAGGTGCAGCGACGTGTTTCTACGCCTTCATTGGATTTGACATCATCGCAACAACTGGAGAGGAGGCGAAAAATGCCAACACATCCATCCCTTACGCCATCACCGCCTCGCTGGTCACCTGCCTCACCGCCTACGTCTCGGTCAGTTCACTGAGCTCTGAACCTAAAAAACACACCGTCTCTTCCTGAAACACACCGTCTCTTCCTGAAACACACCGTCTCTTCCTGAAACACACCGTCTCTTCCTGAAACACACCGTCTCTTCCTGAAGCACACCGTCTCTTCCTGAAGCACACCGTCTCTTCCTGAAGCACACCGTCTCTTCCTGAAGCACACCGTCTCTTCCTGAAGCACACCGTCTCTTGAAAGCGAGGTTCAAAACGCTGCTTGCTGTGTTTTTTATTAGGTTTAATGGCAAATAACTTTCTCCCCTTAGAAATCATTAGAAAACAGATTTTGTATTGACTCTGGTTTCTTGTTGATTTCTTAACATTATAAACTCTATACTTTTTCACAGTTCTGTCTTTTACATTCACTGCTCTAATGCAGATCTGAAATTGTTCTGGTATGTGGAGTCTTGAGCCTGATAATCCTGTAATCTTGGTCCTTTAACCTCTTGAACTTTTCTTGGTTTTAGTGGACTCTAGTTTGGAATAGGATTTGGTCTCAACCTCACAGGACCTGATCTTGATGAACATCAGTCCTAATCTGGATCTACACTGGATGTAGTCTTGATTTAGTCTGGTTCTAATCTGTATCTAAACTGGTTCTAATCTAATTCTGGTTCTGGTTCTGGTCTGATTTGGTTCTGGTCTGGTTCTGGTCCCAGCCTCAAAGAAGTCAGAACTTGTCAACACTCTGGTATTGGTTTTGGTTTGTCTAAACTCCCTAAAGTTTCATTTAGCCTTTTTCTTGACCTTGATTTGACCTTGGCCCGTTGAACTCTTGGCATTGAGTCGTTGGTTTAGCAGAACCGGGTTTTGATCTTAACCCAGAAGCTTTTAAAACCTTCATCTTGTGTATCTGTGGACTTGATCTTGACTTGATGGTTTCTGAGCAGCTTTCTGTTTCCCTCCAGGTGAGCGTGATCCTCACTCTGCTGGTTCCCTATAACCTGATCGATGGATCCGCTCCACTCATGGAGATGTTTGCTGATCACGGCTTCATGTGGGGGAAATACACGGTGGCTGTTGGCTCCATAGCTGGACTCACTGTCTCACTGCTGGGCTCCTTGTTCCCGATGCCGAGGGTCATCTACGCCATGGCCCGCGATGGACTGTTGTTCAGGTGAAGACTCAGCTGAAGCACTCCAACATAACACAACTAAACTAAAGCTAATTTTTTGTGTGTATTTGCAGGTTCCTGACGCACGTCTCAGCTCTAACACACACTCCAGCGGTGGCGTGTGTGGTGTCGGGAAGCTTCGCGGCCGTTCTGGCCCTCCTGGTGAGCCTCCGGGATCTGATCGAGATGATGTCCATTGGCACTTTGCTGGCTTACACTCTGGTTAGTGTGTGTGTGCTGCTGCTTCGCTACCAGCCCGACAAAGAGACAGACACACACCAGTTTATCTCAGAGGAAGACGTGGACATCAAGGACGCTGAAGGTGAACCTACCAAAGACGACCACATCATGCTGGAAGGCTCCGACCGTGACGGATCCTCCTACCACGCCGGAGGGACTGAAGGCGAGGCAGACGACTCGAATTTCCACACCGGACCTCCCTCTCTGTTCAAAAGACTTCTGGGCGGCCATTACTACACCCTGCGACTCCAGCTGGGAATCCCCGACTCCACGGCGCGCCCAACCCCCGCCTCCGGCCGGATCGTCACCAGATGCACCCTGTCCCTCTTCTTCATGTCCTTCCTCTTCTGGTCCACCATCATATTTGGTGTGGAGCAGGGCTCAGGCGCCGCAGCCGTGTTTTCTGGCCTGATGGCGACTCTGATGCTGGGATCACTGGCGAAGCTCCTGATGCTCATCATACAGCAGCCGCAGAGCAAGCAGAGGCTGCCCTACATGGCGCCGTGTGTTCCCTTCGTCCCTGCAGCGGCCATTTTGGTTAACAGTTACCTGATGCTGAAACTGTCCTCTCTCACCTGGGCCAGGTTCACTATCTGGTGTCTGATAGGTGAGTTCAAACCTTCAGATTGTTCATTTTAGATTCGAAATGTAGCATCAAACCCTTCCTACATGTCAGTACACAATGCTGCACACAGAGGAAATCATTTGATTTAAGTACTTAGTTACATTCAGTTGTGAAATCAGTTGAGTTTTATTTCCTCATTTTGTGGCACTTAAAGTGTCTTTTTACCTTTTTATTTGAGTGTTAGAATAAGTAGATCTGACATATTTTGGAGCAAACCCAAAAGTGGGCGGAGTCAGAAACCATCCAATCAACAGTCCGTTTGTATTTCTGTCATGCAGAATTTGAATTGCACCCATGTTTGTTCAAACTTTGTATCTAACAAAATATCACATTTAAATGTTTCTTTGAAGTTGCAATACCACAAATAAAAAATGTGATTTGTTATATTGTGCAGCTACTTGAAAATGTTTTGTCCACCAGGTGGCAGCACTGGCATTAAATGAAATTAACTTGTTCAAAACGATAAAGTTGTGACGCGCTGCGTTCCTTTCAGACTGAATTCGGACACCAGTTTCTGACCGTGTTAAACATTTTATAATATTCCGGATGTTTTTCTAGAAGTCCATTATTCTATGAAATGTTTCTCTACGTTGGTAAATCATTCAAAAACCAGAGTTTGTTAAACCTCTGCCTGTTTTCCTCAGGCCTGCTGATCTACGGCTGCTACGGCGTTTGGCACAGCACCTTGGAGCTGGACGCCCGCGAGCAGCAGGCCCACGCCAGCTCCTACTGTCGCTATGACGACAACCTGGACGACACCTTCTCCCCTGACGACGACCTTTGTCCCCAGGAGCAGGACGAGAGGCCCTACCAGGGCTGGTCCGCCCCGGAGGAGAGCCGGCACCGCCACCAGAACCAGAACCTGGGCCATGAGGAGGAGCCATATGAGAGCCAGGGAGAGGATGACGGGGACCAGCAGGGGTACCAGTCTGGAGCCGGAATCCAGAACCCGACCGGAACCAGCAGGTCCAGAGGACGGACCAACTTTGGGTTTAATGATGAAGATGACTGAATTCAGGAGGACTGAAAGCTTAAAGGGGCAGGATTATGCATATCGAATATGACTGAACAGAAATTTACTTACTAATTTAGCACCTTGAAATTGGGTCTCTGTCTCTTTAAAATTTCTTCCTCTTTCTGAAGCTCCGCCTCCAGGAAGTCATCCCAACATGGCTCCTCTATTAACCCTTTAACGTTTTCACCAGCGCTGCTCTGAGCTGTAATGCACAGCTCCACCAGATGTTTGCTAATTCCTGCTGGCTAGTCTGAAGGAGCTCGGGGGAGGGGCTGTGCCTCGAAGGCGGGGCTGTGCCTCGAAGGCGGGGCTAGGTACAACCAGGCGTTTTGCAGCTGAATGGTTGCCATGGAGATTGAAGTATTTCTCAGACATACAAGAATCAAGAAGATTTTACACGATGCTGCCCCTTTAACGATATAAAAGTCTTTGCAGATCAAACAGACATTTTCGAAGTTTTACTAAACCAAGGCAGCCATCTTTTGGTTTGCTCCATGTTGACGGACATGACGGGCTCAAACTGAGCCTCTGAGACCAACAACAGTCTGGTTTAAAGAGGAATCATCATCGTCTCTCAGCGAAACATCCTGACAGGAAAACACTGAGTGTCTTCCTGGTTTACAGACACAGAAACTGAACCAGGAAACTGACACCTGACTGAAGCTCTTATGTTTCTTTCTTTGTGTGAATAATCAGGTCAGGTATGGGCTGCTTCACCCAGCTCTAATTTATTTATAATTTTCTTTATTTATCTGCTTTTGCTTGATGTTTGGTTTCTTTCCGGTGTGATTGGTTTTGTTGGTTGTGTTTTTTCCTTTAACCTTCCTCTGCGTTTCGATTGACGGGTTCTGACTGGTTCTGTTTCTGCTGGAGGTTTCCTGTTGAAGGTTTCTTTCCACTGTCGCCACATGCTTGCTCAGGAGACAGGATTACTGCTCACGCTGTTTCCCAGCATTCAATGATTTGAATTAAATGATAACTTTGATTGTCTTGCAGAAACATTGACACAGCTTGAAGCTCAAATTAATTTTCGTCATTTTCTGTTCAGTGGAAATGCAGCAGCTGTTGCTTTGCAGAAATCAGAACCAGTCTATAATTTATTGATCGATGGATTGATGATGGATCATCATAAAGGAAAGGAGGCCTTCTAGCTGCTCTCTGCTAAAAGAACCGTTTGTTTGTTTTGTCTAACATTTCTAAACTGATTAATCAGAAGAGTATGAATAATAATTTACAAGGCAATTTTATTTAAATATGGATGGACGCGGCAGCAGTTCGGGGCTCTGATGCGTTCGGGGCTCTGCATACTTTGGATGTTTTCCTGCTTGGAAACATCTGGTTTTTTGTTTTTTTTTTCTTCCTCCGAAGAGGTTTTGCGGCTCTAGTGGCTCGTATTTTTTACAGTAGGCAGACAGGAAAGAGTAGAGGGGGGAAGACATGCAGCAAAGGTCGCCGGGACCGGGAGTCGAACCCGCGACGTCCGCGTCGAGGACTGAGGCCTCCACACGTGGGGCGTGTTTAACCCCTGCGCCACCACAGCACGCCCCGAAACATCTGGTTTTAATCGTCCACATCATGAAAATCTCCTGCAGAGACTCAGAAAGTGACTCAGTTTTGATGAAGTTGCACTAAAACGTTCTGTATTTAATAAAGTTGGATTGAAGTCATAAAGTCAATGAAAAGCAGATTTTTCACCACCAAAGTAGTTTTTGTGTAAAAGTTATAAAATATTTACAGAGAACCAAAACAAGCTGTTAGTTAGTTTGACCTTTTTGTTTCACCAGACAAAACGATCAGAATCATTGATTATTTACGATGTTGGTCTGAAAGAAACAAAGCAAATCATTTTAACATTTTTAACTTCTCAGTCATAATTTTACCCAAATGAAAATAATAAAGTCTCCTTACGCATCAACACATGTTCCATTAACAGATCACAGTCTGGGGCCACGGTCAGTCCAGGGTCCACAAACGGCCCCTGGGCCACATGTTGGACCCCCCGGTCCAAAGGAAAGGACTTCAGGACGTCACTGGTTGTGTTGCTGCGTCATGAATTAACTTTCCCCACCAACCGTTTGAAATTCTGTTTTTGTGAGCAGAAAATTAACGAATGTGAAAAATGCTACTTAACTCAAACTGAGACAGTATTTTAAGGTAAAATCAAACTTTTATTTCTGAATCATACATTTTGTTTAAAGTAATGTCGATATAAAAAGTGAAAAAAAACCTGACAGCAATATTTAGCATTAAAATGTAGCTAAGCTAACTTATTTTAGAATCAGCACAGAAAGTTATTAAAATCTAAATGAAAGAAGCTCAAATGTAAAACAATATGGCAATGATTTAAAACGATATAGAAAGATCTGAATGTGTTTAATCTGCTGGATTTGTGTCATTTTCCAGGACCTGAATTGAGATGAAAACTGGAATTCATTCAATTTTCCTGCAGTGAAACATTTTGTGCAGCTGAAAGTCCATAAAGGGAACCGAGACGTCGGGTCATTCCTCCTCCTGTCCAATCCAGTAACTATGTTACCTTGAGTTGTTAAAAACGCCATATATATCGAGAATGACTTGACTTCCTGATTTAATGCCTTGTTATTGGTCCTCTGTCTCTTTAAGAAGCTCCTGGTTTTTCTGAAACTCCGCCTTCAGTATGTCATCACAACATGGCTCCTCTGTTAACCCTTTCACAACGTTTTACCAGCGTTGCTCTGAGAAGCAGCTCATACTTCTCATCCGCAGTTCAACCAGGTGTTTGCTAATTGCTGCTGGCTAGTCTGAAGGAGCTGAGTCCTTCAGACTAGCCAGCAGGGGATAACTGAATGGTTGCCATGGAGATCATAGGATTTCGCAAACACGCATGAAGAATTAAAGTAACAGTCCAAGTATGTTTTTGATGAGGGAATAGCATTATAACATGATATAAACTCAAAATGATGATTCGGCCTGACACTGCCCCTTTAACTAGAATTATGTTTTTAATTAATTTACTTTTCTTTGTTATATTTCCCCAAAAGGCTTCTGTGATTTTAGAGCATTAACTGATCAAAATCAGGCATTTTGGTTTAATTTCTTATCCAATGAAACTTGAAGTACTTTTCTGTTTTTACTGATGATCTGGCCTCCGGTCAGTAGGTGGCAGCAGCGTTCAGAGTAACCAACAGCCTGTTAGAGGAGAGGATCCACAGAAAGAACCAGGATGTTCAGTTCCAGAACCTTCTGACTGAAACTGAAACGTTTCTGATCCAACTTCAGTCGACGGATCAGTTTGAGCAGAGAAACAATATCAGTAATAAAGTAGCTTAAAGCTAAAAAATCCGATGGATACATAAAGCTAGCGATGCACCGATCCACTATCGATATCGGTATCGGTCCAGATGTTAAAGAAATTCTAGTGACAATGTGCCTGATTGATAACTGCAGATCTATTTGGCCTAATTCTATGTTTTGCTGCAAAATGCTTTATTGTTTATTTTAGGTTATATTTAGAATTTTTATTGCACTTTCTGAGCCAATTAAAAGGTTTATTTCAGTTTATTATTTTATATTTTTATTATCCTAATTTACTGACTGAACAAATTTAAGTTGTTTTTATGTTGTATTTAAAGCTGTAGTATATAACTTTTATTAAGAAATATGTTTCTACATATTTGTTGAAAAGATCGACATCCTCCCTGATCTATTAGTGCTGTCAATCACCCGTATGTACTGGCTGCTCATAGTGGAGAAACAGCTTGCTGTTACAGGGAGCTGCTTCCTGCTTCCTGCTTCCTGTTTCTGCTGAGGAAACTAGAATCAGCTTTTAGGAGCAGCACAAAGTTTCTGCCTGCAGCTTAACTGAGCAGAACCAACAGAGACATTTATAATTCAGAACATTTACGTCTGTTTTTAAAAAGAAATGTTTTCAGTCAGTCAGGCACATTTTTCACTCCTGATACCGAGGCTCAGATATGGATTTTGTTCGGTGACGGTGCGTCAGGTCGGTGGGTCGGGTCGGTGGGTCGGGTCGCCCCTCACACCCGCTCAGTCTTGGCGTGGTTGGCGGAGCGGTCGACCTCCCGGGCGGTTCCGCCCCGCCTGGAGTAGAAGAAGCTGTTCTCCCGGGACGGGTTGGTGATGAGGGCCACCTGGAAGCAGAGGATGACGCCGCCGCCCAGCAGGCAGAGCCCGGCTCCCACCCAGCCCACGTACAGAGAGGAGCCGAAGGACATCAGGTGCTCGGCTTTGTTCGCTCCGATGGGGAACCAGACGGTCGCTACGCCGCCAAACACAGCTGCACAACGAGAGGACGAGGGAAAGGTCATCAGGTTCATGTTTGTGGTCCGGAGGGCCGGAACTGTCCGTCTCATCCACCAGGAAATGGATTCCGGCGGGTTTGAATGGACTGAAAGTCCTGGACACGTAAACATGTCATCCAGCTGCTCAGCATTAAACCCTGATCATTTTCTACAGTCAAAAAGCTGCAAACCAGTAAAGCCTCCAGTAAAGCTGGAGGCTGCAGAACCTGTGGAGATTCAGCATCCAGCTGCACATCAAACCAAACCTGAATTTATTTCTGCATTAAGTTCAGATTAAACCGTTTCCAGCCTCAGACCAGCTGAGAACAGCAAGCAGGAGAAAATACCGTCTGCTGAAATCTGGTTCCACTCAGGAGGAAATGAATCATTTTCCTTCCAAAGATTCATGATTCACAACCAGCAGCTTACAGTTGGTCCAATTAAAGTAATGAATTCAACTAAACTTTGTTTTTTTTAAAGTCAATACTTTAACTGTTCCCTGTGAATCGACTGGCTCAGGGAGTGAACGGAGTCTTCCTCACCCATGATGATGAAGAGGGCGCCGCCCACCTGGGTGCGGCGCTTCTTCACGGTGGTGGAGTAGTTGCTAGGCAACCGAATGCAGGGCATGGACATGAGGACCAGCAGCATCGCCGGGACGCCCAGGAGACAGGCGGCGATCATCAGCGCCCGGGACACCTGGACGTACGCTGCCGGACAGGGAGAGGCTTCTGGTTACTGGGAACACTGGGAACACTGGGAGGTACGTCTCAAACCATCAACGTCTCCTCAAACATGTTGAACTGAAAACACTAACATGTTATTTAGAACAACGTTGGGATTTAAAGTTCATTTATTCATCCAAATCCAGAATCATTTTGCATTTTTTCAGGGCGACTCCAGAAAGTTTCAACTTGATGACAAAATAAGAACCAAAAACATTTAACACACTGGAGATGCTATATTTTATTTTAACCAAATAAAACTTTAAGCTGTTTGACAGTTTTGAAGAAATAAACTGGAGATGAAAATCAGATTCCAGAGTTTGAATCATTTTAAGAAAATATGAGATCAAATGTATAAAAAATGACACGTAATATACAAACTATCAGCCAAAGAACTGAAAAGGACTTTCTGCTTTTTGAATAGTTTGACAGTCAAATCAATGAGCAACTAATCAATTAATCAATTAACTTGATTGTAAGTTCAATAATTTCCATTCAGATTATAAGTGATTTTATTTCTGTTTATTGATTGTTTCTGGGTTTAATTTGGATATTAAAAATATCTTCCAGTTCCAGAGTGAAGAGTTAAAGTTTATCTCCGAGGGAGTCGATCAGAACCAGAACCAGGTCCCAGTCAGAACCAGAACCAGTCAGAACCAGAACCAGCAGAACCAGATCCCAGTCAGAACCAGGTCCCAGCAGAACCAGAACCAGCCAGAACCAGAACCAGATCCCAGTCAGAACCAGGTCCCAGTCAGAACCAGCAGCTCACCGGGCAGAGAGAACATCTGGTCCAGAGTCACGCAGTGGTACAGGGCCGGTGACACCACGCACTCGGCCCACAGGCCGCGGG
>CAJVRI010000265.1:0-60000 GCA_911649635.1 Poeciliopsis gracilis | reverse complement strand
GTCATTTATGACGAGTAAAAATCTGTGATTTAAATCTTTTAACAATGAAACATTTTTAGAGGAGAAATAATGACATGAGAAGAAAATGAGAAATAAATAAACCATAAACACAAATGACTTTTCCAATTTTTGAAATTGCTTTTTAGTTGGTATCTTATAATTTATCTTTTGTTTTTTAGTGTGATATTAAAGACTGAATTAGTAAAACATTTCAACATGTTTAGTCATTTATCTTCTATAAATTATTTGTTGTTTTGTGTTGAAAGTGAAGATAAAAATAGACAAATCTAAAGGTTCTGATACAAACATGGGAAAATAAGTTTATGTGATTTCTATAGCAAGAATTTCAATTTAACTTTTGTAAAAACAGTTTTTGCACAAGGCCCAGTTCAGTCGCTGTCATGTCTCTACTGACCACCAGAGGGCGCAAACTTCCCACCTTTCCTCTGACTTCACAGCTTCCAGCACAAACTGGACTGCAGAACCTCAGTGGGAGATGAGAGAATCTGAACAAAGATTCATTTACGATCGAAACAGAAAAATTGTGAAAACTGAATAATTTCCTAATTATTATATTCCTGGTTTTTAACCCCAAACTTTTCTCTGCTTTTCCTGGTTTCATGCATCCAGGTGATTTAATGTGTTTCATGCAGGTGTGTTGTCATGTCTGAGTGGAGGCTGGACGGCGGTTCCTACCAGGCGCAGCAGCAGCGGTTTCCCCGGTACCGACTCGGCCCGGTTCAGAGCCGGTCGGGGCCTCTCGGACCGGCTGCCGGCGCTCAGGGCCCTCAGGCGCTTCGTCAGCCGGATGTTGAAACTGAAAGGGAAAGCCGGAGGCGCGGTGAGGGACGAGTGGCTCAGATCTGGATTAACCAGCTGGTTGCCTCTGCACTGGTACCACAGAACCACATCCTGCCAGCGCCACCGCAGCTGCAGCAGCTGCAGCAGCTGCACCAGCTGCGGCAATACCTCTGCAGCCAAGGTCAGAACTCACTTTGCTTAAGATTTACAGTTTTTAAAACCGTGTCATGGAAGCAGGTTTGGTACATTCAACTAAAACCACATTTGCACATATTTGTTGAAACGGTCATTATGTGGTTAAATTATGGATGAGACAGAAAAGCATTGACAAATCTGAGCTCCTTCCATTTCTTCCAGTACTAATTAGAAACAACCAATCAGAGCCAGGGGGCGGGTCTTAGCGCTGACAATCATCATCAGTGTGGCCCCTTAGTCTCTTTCAGCCGCTGAAATAGAAAACAATCAATGATTCCAAATCAATCTCTACTGGAGACACAAATCTTTTCAAGACTTATTTGTAAGTTTTGCTGCCCTGACATGGACCCAGAAATGGACCCATCTCCGTCTGGTTCTGGACAGAAGACGCCGTTCTCACCCGCGCGCGCAGGAAGTGGAGCAGAACCGTTTGGAGCGCATGAAGTTGTGGGCGTGGCCTCGCTTCCCGCAGAACTGACAGTGCAGCACCGCCCGGTCTCTGTGGCCCGACTCTGAGGGAGCACAACACACAGGGTGAGCCCGGTTCCGCCTGACCCGCAGAACGCGGTTCCGTCCAGCCTTACTGTTCCCCGGGTCGCCGGTGTCGCCGCCGTCCTCTTCCTCCGAGTCTGTGGACGGCGCCGTGGGCTTCACGGGTTCTGATGCGGGCAGCGCCGGCCTCCCGTTGGTCCCGTTCACTTCCTGGGGTTTGGGCACCTGATCCGGAACCAGCAGGGAGGACCGGTTCACCTGGGCACAAGAACCGGGTCTCACTTCAGTTTTATTGTTCCTGAGGAAATTATGGCTGAACTTTAGTGCAGATGAAATATTTCATTTATAGATAAATGAAATATTTCATCACTGAATGAACATAAAAAATAAAGTGGATTTATGAAAACATCTGGTTGTTGTGTCTCCAACAGCAGATTAAATCTCAGCTCTGTGACTGTAAAATATAAATGTTTTACTCTTGGGATTTTTTTCCATTTATAAAATTAGTGGTAAAATATAATCTTCCAACAAAAAGTTATATTTACTGAGCAAAAGAATAAAAAACTAAAATGGAATATAAAAATATAAAGGATACAGAACCAAGAAAGAGATCAGACTTTGATTTAGCGGACTTTAACTAGACCCTCAGTACATCATAATGCCAGATCAGTGATGCTGCTTCTTACTGGAAACGGTTGGAGACCCTCCTGGATGACGAAGCCCTCCACCAGGTGAGTCAGAACCTGGCGCCCCTCAGGCCACGCCTTCATCTCCCAGGGGCCCAGCGATTGGCTGAAGCTCTCAGTCTCATCGTCTGATTGGTAGTTGGGTTCAGCCTGGGCTTCAGGTGCATGATGGGACTCTGGTGGTGTTTTGTCAGCCTTCGCCGCCTGGTGCTGCGGCGGCAGGCTGAGGTCGGTGGGCCGGGCGGCCTGGGCGGGGAGCAGGGGGGGCGGGATCTCTGATGAGGAGGCGATGAAGGGCGAGGAGGGAGGAGACTGGGAGGAGAGGCTGGACAAGGCTGGGAGAAACAGAAACCTGGTCAATCTGCAGTTACAGCAAAGAATGAACAAAGAGCTGAGAGACGTTCATGAAACGAATCCTGAATATTTTCAATGTTAAAACTGGATGTTAAATACGACACAAGCCTTAAATAAAAGGCCGAGTCACTCGTTTCTATGGTGATTCCCTCCTGTGGGACACAGCACCACTGAGCAAAGCATGTGAACTGCAAACCAAACTGAAAGTGGAAGCAGCATCTGACGGCCACATGCAGAGTTTATGTGTGTAAAGAGTTTTATGGAGGAGATACGACGAGAGTTTGTGTTTTGCATTGATTCAGTCTTACGGCGGCGGGAGACACATGCAGTGAAAGGGGAAAGAAAAAGAGACTCTGGGCATGGATGTAGTTAAAGGAAAAAAATCAGTCCAAATGGGTCAGAGGCTCTGAAAGCTGAGCATAAAATAAAACCTAAAACTTAAACTACAAATGTGTAAAAATAATAAACGATATCAAAATGGTAACTCATATAAAGTTTATCTGACCAGTTTGAACTTAAAAGTTGTTTCTACTGTAAACAGAGCCTGAGCTACGGAGCTCCAGAGAGGGCAACATTTTACAACTTTTTTGAGAAATTATAATCATAAATTTTCATTATTTTCATTTTGTTGTTTTTCTGCAGGAGAAGCAAGAAACTGAAAAATGTGATGGGAGCAGAAGAACGGCCTTATTAACGATACAGTAAATATTTATGAACCAAATGTAAAAAAAGATTAGATTAAATTTATGTTGGGGGGAAAAAAACATCAGTTCTCAAAATTTAATTTTTCTCCATACTAGTTTGACTCATCTGGTTTGTTCTGCATATTTAGAGGAACTGAAACAAATCTGTCAGACAGGATTCATTTTGAAGCTGACAGCATCAGTTTGTTCAAATGAAAGTTTTAGCCCAATACGAGGTTTGATACCTGCGGTTTCTGGCTTTTGTCTCTCTTTTGTTTGCTAGCACTAGAAAGCCTCTGACTCTCCTGCCACATAAAGCTGATGGCTACAGAGACGATGGCGGCGCGAGATTAAAGGTAGTCTGATTTAATCCAACTCCAGTCCGGTTCGCCTGGTGAATGCTGATCACTCTGGCCCGCCTACAGACCTCGGGTTTGGTTTTGTTGAAGTGAACTCTGGTTCAGTTTGAATGCATATGTGAATGCGAAGCGGACCACAACCCGCTCCTAAAGAAGGAAGTGGACATAGTGCTAAAGTCCTTAGCGTTCTTTAGCCAAAGAGAAATCCTCCAACCGCTAAAATCTGACGCCGCTCAACTTTTGTTTCCATTTTGTAAAGAAGGAAGTCGCACTCAGTATTTTCTGAGGTTTTTGTGTCATTTCCTCCAGTGGTTTTTGGTGCAGCGCCCCCACAGGCCAGGAGGGGAACAAGCTGCTCAAAGGGTTTGAATCGTTTGACGCAGTGCAACGTGAAAGCGAACCGAGCCTATCGGACTATCAGCTTCAAAACACCCTGATTTACTGGGATTATATTTGCTGCTATTAGATTTCTGAAGGATTCTGGTTCGGACCCGGTCTGACCCGATAATGGAGTAGAATACATGAGCAGAAGGTTTTGTGTTGGGAGGTACCTGACTGATTGTCGGACTGGGTCGACATGTTCTCACAGAAGTCCTCCTGGTTGGACTGAAGGTCCCGTTGAGGTTCTGGCAGCCTCTGGCTTTGGACTTCAGGAACCGGTCCTGTTGCTGGTGATTGGGCCAGAACTGGTCCTGTTACTGGTTTATGGGTCAGAACTAATCCTTTCATTGGCGTTTGGGTTGAAACTAGTTCTGTTACTGGAGATTTAACTGGAACAGTTGGTTTTTCTGGTGTTTGGGTTGAAATCGGTTCTGTTGCAGGAGCTTTAACTGGGACTGGTCCTGTTATTGGAGACTGGACTGAAACTGGTCCTGTTTCTTGAGTTTTGGTTGAAGCTGGTCCTGTTGCCGGTGTTTTGACTGGAACTGGTCCTGTTACTGGAATTTGGACTGAAACTCCAGTCACTTGGGTTTTAGTCGACACCTGTCCTTTGACTGACGTTTTAACAGCAGGTGGTCCTGGTACTGGTGATACTGGTGATACTGGTCTTACTGTTGCTGAAGGTTGGGTGGAAGCTGGTCCTTTTACTGGTGCTAGTCCTGTTACCAGTGTTTTAGTGGAAACCAATCCTTTCACTGGAGCCTTAACAGGAACTGCATTTGTTACCGGAGTTTTAACAGGAACTGCATTTGTTACCGGAGGTTTAACAGGAAGTGCACCTGTTACCGGAGGTTTAACAGGAACTGCATTTGTTACCGGAGGTTTAACAGGAAGTGCATTTGTTACCGGAGGTTTAACAGGAACTGCATTTGTTACCGGATGTTTAACAGGAACTGCATTTGTTACCAGATGTTTAACAGGAAGTGCACTTGTTACTGGTTTTTCACCGGATTCTGTTACTGGATTCTGGACTGAAACTGTTGCTTTTAATGGAGTTTTTACTGGTGCTGCAGTGAGATCCAGTTTGGGTTTTGATTCTTTGCTTGAGTCTTTAACGGTGTCCGGATGTGGAGCCGGTTCTGTGTTCTGGTTGGTCTGGCGGTCCGATGTATCCATGGGAGTATCTCCTCCTTCGTCCTCCACCTCCTCACGTTTCCTTTTCTTTCCTGTGTGTCTCCTCTCTCTGTCTCTCTGGTCTTCTTCCTGTACCTCCATCTGATCCGATTCAGGTTCCTGCTCTGTATCAGTGAGCTTCTCCTGCTTTATGGTCTCCGTTTGGACATTTTTCTCCACCTGGAGGTCTTTACCGGCGCTCCGTTCCTCTCTGGTTCCTGGTCTCACTCCTCTGCTTATGGCTCCTTGATCTTCGCTCTCCTTCTGCTCTCTCTTCTTGGTCAAAGTTTGTGTGTGAGATTGAGCAGAAGGGAAAGCAGAGGGGTTCAAAGGAAGAAGACTCAAGTCGTCCTTGTTTGAAGTCTTCTTTGATTGGCTGGACCGGTCAGGCAGCTCGGCGGGCTTGGACGGCACCGCAGGGTGGCCGTACGTTCCCGCCTGTGGCTGCTGACTGGAGGAAAGGGCGATCATCTGTAGCTGCCTGGCTGCAGAGGGTGAGCGCTCAAAGTGGTTGGAAGAAGATAACGGGCTGAGTTGGGACGGGCTTGGACCCAGAACAGTTTGAGTTAACGGAGAGCTCTTTAGCCCAGTCAGCTGCTTACTGACAGAAGTGACCTGACTGGAGGGAGCCGCAGCGATGGGTTGGAGGGATTGTCGAGGGCTTGTTGCTCTGTGACTGCTGGGAGAGTGAAGCCTGGGTCGAAGAGGGACGGCCCGGACTGGAGAGTAGAGAGCTGGAAGAAGCAAAGAGGAGGAAATCGTGTAAACATGAACGTTTTAAACAAGGCATGATTTAGACTTGAAGCTTTCTGTGGGTATGGAGGTTGGTTTTCTGACTTATTAGTTTCTGCAGAAAACCTAAAAACCTCTTTCACTCAGGATGAAGCTATGATGTAAGAACATAAGGAGAATGTGTGCAGCCTTTCAAGAGTCTTGATGACATCTTTGTGAAGTCCTGGTGAAGTATTGGCAAGTACAGGTAATCTACCGTTGGTAAGGGCTCAGTGGGTCTCAGTGAGGTCTTATTAAAGTCTTATTAAGGTCTTATTAAGGTCTTATTAATGTCTTATTAAGGTCTTATTAAGGTTTTATTAAAGTCTTATTAATGTCTTATTAATTTCTTATTAATGTCTTATTAAGGTCTTATTAGAGTCTTAGTAAGGTCTTATTGGTCTTATTAAAGTCTTATTAAAGTCTTATTAAGGTAAAGCTATATTTTCAAAAATGTCTTTATAAATGTTGCATGCAGTTTAAATTAGAAGATAAAGTAGAAAAACTACTTGAACTAATATTTTCTATGTCAGAAATATAAAAAAATTTGGAAAAGTTTCTTGTTATTTGTTCTTGTTGCAACAAATTTACAGTAAAAATGTTATTAAGGAGTAAATCTAAAAGATCAGATTAACAGGAATGACAGAAATGTGATGTTTTTTTCGCCCATGTTGCTTTAAAAACGCCATAACAAAGATAGAAGTTTATTCAGATGGACAAAACAGAAACTAAATCATGTATTTTATCAGAAACATGAAGCCCTACTTGGAGGCGGAACGGAAAGATGGCGGCCGGGCGTGGTGGGGCTCTCGGTTGCCGTGGCGCTGGGCTGCGGTCGCGGCCTGAGGGGGGGAAAGACGGGGGCGCTGGGACGAGAGAGGGGCGGCGGCGCCAAGGAGGGGGGCTTCAGCCGCAGGGACGGGGGGATGGTGAGAGTCCCGGGGGGCGGAGGCCTCAAGGTGAGGCTCTGGAGCTGCAGGGGACCGGCAGAGAAACGATGGTTAAGGACCAACCGCTGCTTAGCAACAGTTACCGGGCAACCTTACAACTCAAGCTGCTGCCAGTCAAAGGAAAGCATAAAGATCCAGCAGGCTCACCTGGGCGGAGGCGGGGTTAGAGGAGGGGACGGAGGAGGAAGAGGAGGAGGAAGAGGGCGGCTGTACAGGTCGCATAGCAGACGTAAGAATGAGCTGCGAGGAAATCAGAGGAGCCAGAAGGAAAGAGGAGGAAATAAAGGGAGGGGAGCAGGAAGCTGAGCATCAGTGGAAAATAAAATCATTTCCTCAGTTTGATCGACTGCAGGTCATTAGAAAAGAGGAGCAAAAAACTTGAGATTAATCTCAGAAACTTTCTTGAACTTTTATAAAGTTTATCTCTAAATTTCTGAGTATTTTCCAGCAAATTTTACATTTTTCAAACTCAGAAATTTACACGTTTTTTCAAGAACATTTTTTAGATCAATGTCAACGTCTTTGAGTCTTTTTGGCTGAAATGTTCTCCTGTTCTTTGCTGCTATGGACCCCAAAAGGCTGCAGATTATACCCAATCTTAAAATCTCACCGCATCAGCCGCCTGGATGTATTTATTGTTAACAGGAACTTTTCTTGCATCTCTTGAATAATTTAAGAAAAGGAAAGACATCACTGTGGAAAATGTGTGGTCAGACCAGGCCAGAGCTAATAAGAAGAGAAACACTAAACCATTTTATTTGTTTATGTATTTTGTTCATATTCATTTATTGGGTTTTCAAGACGGGGCCATGGCCCCTCTGGCCCCCCCTGGGGGTCCCTCTGCAGCACTGCAATAAATGGGCCCTGAAAGTAATTATGTTTGTGCCAAAGATGATTAAAACACTGTTTTCATAAGGATGACGATCTTAATCTGATGTTAAAAATGTGTGTGTGTGTGTGTGTGTGTGTGTGTGTGTGTGTGTGTGTGTGTGTGTGTGTGTGTGTGTGTGTGTGTGTGTGTGTTTACCATCTGAGCTCTCAGCAGCACCTGGTCCTGCCCCGACCCTTTGAGGCCTTTCCCCAGGAGCAAAGTCTGCTGGGAAACCCTCTGCCTGACAGGTGATGCGCTCTGATTGGCTCTTGCCAGACCAGGTGTGCCTGCAGGGTGAGGCTGTTGCGCCTGGAACAAAGAAAAAGAATAAAATTAAGGAGAAAATGTCAGAAAAAACATGAGATTCTGCAGCATTTTAATGAGAATTGAGACATTTGGTGGATTGATGGTTATAAAAAACAGCTGAATCATCAGTTCTGCAGTGAATCATGGAGTTTCCTGGACAAACCCGAATCTGACCGAGCAGCTGCTCACTTTGACCCAACCTCTTTGCTTCACTGCAAAACTTTAAAAGAACTAAAGACAATCAACTTCCCATCATAGAAACAAAAAGAAAACAGCAAACTGAAGATTTTAACCCATTCAGGATTTAAATCTGCGGTTCTCCGAGTTCTGATCGGGTCGCTATGACCTTTAGATATGGATCATATCATAAATAAATCAATTGATAAATCAATCAATTTTCTAAGAGACTTTCTAAAAGCCAGAAGTTTCCGAGCCTGAAGCTGTTTGTTAATGAGTCACGATGTTGTGTTTATATTAATAACTCTATGAGCCACTGCTGTTCCTTATTACTGATGTTTGATTTTAACATAAAATAGAAATAGAAATACAGAAGGTGGCATATAAATTAATAAATGTTTATTGTGTTATTCAAAAAGGAATTGAATTGTCATTTTATTTGGATTTTTTATGTATAAAAATGTTGAAGAGGTTAAAATAAAAATCACCAGAATTTGTGTATTTTTTAAAATCAAATTAATTGACTAATGGTCAGAATAACTATTTTTATTTGATTAATCATCAGAATAAATGATTGATTAATTGGTAACTGAAATGATTGTCAGCTGCTGCTTTTCTCAGGTTTGTTTCAGAAACTTCCAGGAAACCAAAACCTGACAGAAGCTTAAAGTCCAACCAGGCGCAGGTTCCTCTGCGCTTCAACAACAGTCCTTCATCGTGTTCCTCCTCCTCCTCCTCACCTGGCGGCCAGGTGGGCTGGCCGGGGTGTGAAACGGCGTGATGGGCGGGGAGGTGGGCCCCCCCCGGGCGTTCCCGTTGGTCAGGCCGCCGGACGTCTTGGTGGGGGTCGTGGCGCTGCCGTGCGTCGTAGCCGACGAAGACGAGCCCACGGGTGAAGCTGCGGTCGCCGTGACAACAGAGGAGGAGGAAGGAGACGCCTTGGAGGCCGGGGAGGGCAGGATGGGGCGGGAGTAGGTGCGCAGCGCAGGGGCCGCCGTGGAGGTGAGTTTGGGCGGAGCCGGGATGAGGATGTGAGGGGACGAGCCCCCGCCCCCCGCCGCCGTCGCCGCCTTCGGCCCGTGGGCCGAGGACACGGAGGGGGCGGGGGTCAGCGGGGGAGGAGGGGAGGCGGTGGTGGGGGTCAGAGTGGGGGCGGGGGAGTCCAGCAGCATGGGGTTGGGGATGAGCCGAGGGGGGGGGGTGGGGGGGGGGGGGGGGGGGGCGGGGCCATTGGTGGCCTGTTCTGATTGGCTCTGCTGAACCAGCTCCTTGTCCATCATTCAATGCTGAAACAAACTGAGACAAACAGAAACACGTTTTAGCCAAACTGGAACTGCTAGCTAGCATGTTAGCTGCGCTAATCCTGAAACGCTGATCATAAACGTCAGAGTCACACCTCCAGACATCTTCAACTAAAACATAACTTCTCATCTTCACTTATATAAGACTTTATGAAGACTCCAGAAAAATTAAAGGCTTTTAAAGGCAAAATGCTACAGCGCTAAAGAAAATGTTAGCTCCGCTATTAGCGCACCAGTGGGACTTTGGCCTTCGCTATTTTTCACACCTGAGAATCAGGGGAAAAAAACAACCAATCAATAAGTTGTTGATTGTCCAAACCAAAAGGTCTAAACAAAGTAAACACACCTGGCATCCAGTGAACTGTTTTCAAATTGATTAAAATGTTTAATCAACTTCCTTATTAAGTTAATCATATTTGAATTGAAAACTATACATTGAGAAAAATAAATTTTTCCCATTCAAAAACCATTTTTGCTGCTAAATTATTATTATTAGATTCAGTTTTATTCTATCTGTTCAACTAGCAAATAATTGCGCTAAACGTGTTGAAGCATTACAACTGATGTAAATATGGAGTCAGAATTAAAGCGTTAAGGTCCTGCCCTCTTTATAACTCTTCCAGGATCGATAAGCAGCAGCAGTTGCTGATATGTTAACACCTTTATGCTCCAGAGTCGACATCAGTGATCTGTTACTGCAGCTCCTTCCTTCTGCAGGTTGGATATTGTTCACCGTATTTGATTTCCTGTTGGTTGTCATCTGATTTCATCTATTTTTGTGGTAAATCAGTCAAAATGTGATCTAAATGGACCCAAATAAAACCACCGGACTTGCTGTGGCAGTCACTGGACGTTTTTTACAGCGTGGGGTTAACCACCACCCAGAACGCCCGGCTGCAGTTTACACTGACGGTGTCGGGTGTCACCAACCGCCCAGGAATCACTCCCGAACCTCAGTGTTTACATATTTAATCCATCGCTGTCTGGCTGAAAATAAGCCGCCTTAAATTATAGACCACCTTAAAGAACGTAAACTGAGTTTCTGGATTATGAGAGAACGGTGAATGTTTTTATTTATTATTTATCTTATGTCTTCTAGCAAGATCAAAATCTTTAATATACATTTTCAATTCATTTCTGTTTATTTACAAATAATTCACTGATTACTTTCATATTTCTATGTCTGGTTAGTCATAAAAAGAGGCTGAAATTAAAGTCAAAATTCTTTAATTTTGACTTTAATTTCTCTGACAAAGAAGATTTTGAAACATCAACATGTGAAAAGTTCAGGCCTTTCTGCAGCTGATACTGCGATTATTTGCAAATGTTTATATTTTTTGTAGTTTTGGCTTCAGTTCTGCTCTGAATATGTTGTTATTGCCTTTTTTAGAGTCTGTATTCTACAGTTAGTGATTATTTGATTACTGAATTAGTTGCCAATTATCTGAATGATCGATTAATGACAAATTGGCGCAGCTGAAACATTGGAAGATCAGGATTTCAGGATGTGAAGCGAAGCATCATCAACGTTTATCAAACTGTCAGCAGGAGGAGGAAAGGTGAGAGAATCGGCTTTGGGTTTGATTCCTGTTTGGTTCCTTTCGCCTGGTTCTGAGTGTTTGGGTCCATTTAAACCCAGATGACCTCATTAGTCTCTCTATTGATCTCCAAACCATTAACAGCCGAACTCTCCAGTATCTGTGGTCTCCTCTCAGTTCCTGGATCCAGCAGGTTATTCTCCAACTTTATTGCTCTTTTAGAGACAATTTGCATTTTAACATCTAGAACCTGTGAAGCACAATAATTCTTGGTCCTCAAGTTTTATGCATTTCCATTTTCAGTTGTGTTACAGTTGTAGCTCAGACTAGCTGGACTCATCTCTATGACCCAGGAGTTGTGACGCTGCAGGTATGTAACAGTTAGCGGTTAGCGCTAAGGTACAGCGGCCCCAAGATGAAAGCAGTGATAGTGAACGTCTGAGGAGCCGGACCAGACCGAACAGGAAACACCCACTGGTGCGTTTCAGCTCTGCTCCTTTTGTTTTATTGCTGTAGTTTTGACATGTGGTCTTGGCAGAGCTGTTCAACAACTCATTAAAGCAGCTAATGAGCTAAAACCACTGGATCATTAATGGTGCTAATCGGTTCCTGAACTTTGAATCAAACATGGGTTTTTATCACGATTTCCAACTGATTAGAGCTAAAACAAAAGCTGACAATAAACACGATTCTCTGCAAAGGAGAAGTTTCTGAAGCAGTTGTAACACCTCTGTCACCTGTCAGTCTATCAGTGAAGCTTTTACCACTTCCTGTTCTCCAGCCTGGCTGCTCTGAGTCGGTTTAATGTGTTGCTGCAACAAGATGCAACACGTTGATTCAGCAGGTTTCTATCTATCTAATCTATCTATCTCTATCTATCTATCTATCTATCTATCTATCTATCTCTCTCTCTCTCTCTCTCTCTCTCTCTCTCTCTCTCTCTCTCTCTCTCTCTCTCTCTCTCTCTCTCTCTCTCTCTCTCTCTCTCTCTCTCTCTATCTATCTATCTATCTATCTATCTATCTAATCTAATCTAATCTAATCTAATCTAATCTAATCTAATCTATTTACGTTCTTGTACTAATTGGTCCCAGTCAGTTTTCGGTGTGAACGCGTTATGACCCACAAGAACAACGTTGACGTCACACAGCAGCGTTTTGTTTACGGAAGTAATAATGGACGCCGCCATCTTTGGATCGATTTTAATGTTCAACAATCGAAAGATCAAAACAAGAAGGACACGAAGCACAACGACATTCATGGCTCTTAGTGGAGAATGAACCGCTGACGTCACGTTGCGTCAACAGTTACCCTACTGCACATGTCTTAATTAAAGGCTTTTCTTTAATTAACCTTTATTTGACCAAATAAAAACCCATTGATCAATATCGCTTCACCAGCAGAACACGTCATAATGAACAAGACACGTCAACAGAAGAAACAAAAATACACATTAACATATGAACAGATATCTGAAGGCCAGTTGGAAAAACTGAAATCGTGACGCAGCAAACTGAGCCTGATTCAAACCGTTTACATTCAGACACATGGAATCGAGTCCAACTCGGTTCTGATCATGTCAGGATTCAACCTGCTGCTTTTCAATAGCAGTTTATTGCTGCAGCCGCATTTTCCCGCTAATTGTGACCAACAGGAGATGGTTGAGTTTCGTGAACACTAAATATGAATCCTGTTCGTCTTTTTCATTTTCTTATCAAAACTTCATTTCAGGAAAACATTAAAGCTCATAAATAATGTCTGTTAAACTCACCGCTTGAGGCCTTCCGGTCACTAATGTCCTCTGCGACCATCAAGCTGCTAAAATGCTAACAATGGCAATAACGGTGGGTAACCATGGCAACCACTGGCCGTTTGCGGGTCGGCTCGTGCAGTCAGGATGCTGCTGTGTTTATAAACAAATATCCTCTAGAAGTTCATCAATTTAATTAATAAATTATTTTCACCGACAGATTTTCTCGTCTGACGTAATTTAGTGCAGAATTATGACGCGTCAGTGACGTCAAATGCGACATAAAAACAATCGGATATGATTGGAAATAACGCCGATCGGATTTGGACCCAGAAGAATATTCACCTTCATCCAAACAATTATTTCAACACTTTGCTTCATACATGTGAATTATTTCTATGTGTTTACAGTTTTACTGTTTTTCTGATGTGATGTCATCAAACATCTACATTATGTACATTTACAGAACAAACAAACCAGTTGCTCATTTATTGGGTTACGACATAATCTATTTCTAATAACTGCAGGTTGTTTCAGATTATCTCGGTGTTTTATTATTTTTGTTGTTGTTTTTTTTTTATCTATATTTCCAATAATCTATATTTTCATGCTTGTCTATTTAGAAATATACTATTTCTAAATAGACTGTAGAACTACATTCTACTCTGTTTTTCTATGCAGTTTGGATTTATTGGATTTACAATATTCCCATAAATTGGACATATTTTGCTCCAAATGTCTCATAATTTGTGAAATTGTGAGGAATCGGTGAACAGGTGAAACCTGTGGCCGCTCCGCGCGCTGGAGACCAGCTCAAGATCCCATATGGGTGAAAACTCGGGTTCGGGTCCAAATGTGAGCAGGAAGCGCAGCCTGGGCTCCGGTCGGTCCGGTCGGTCGGTCCGGTCCGGCCCGCAGGCGGACAGGTGCCGCTCCAGATGCTGACATCTGGCCCCGCAGCCGCGCTTCCCGCAGGCTGGTGACAGTTAGGCCAGAGCTGCATGTGACGCTCAGAAACACCGAACAGAAGATGGAGCCGGGCCTGCGCGGCGCTGGCTCTGACCCGGAGCCGTCCGGCGCTCTGCGTAAGGCGCTCCGCTCACCTACCTGCGGAAAACGGCGTGGTGGCGCAGCTTATCCCCGCAGCTCTCCATCAGAAGCGGAGCGCATGTTGATCGATCCCGCGGCTGTTATCTGATGAACGGCTCCGATGGGCGTGTTGAAGCCTCACTTCCTCGTCTGACAGCGCAGCGGCCGCCGCGAGCAGCGCGTCAGTCTTCCGCAGACAATACCGTCCCCGAAGCGCCGCGGAGGGCCGAAGCTTCCGCGGCCCCTGCACCCACACAGGGGGGGCCAAGTTCAAGCGCGGTCCGGGCCCGGTTGTGCTGTCTGTGTGCGTGTGAGCGTGCGTGGCGCACTCTGTTTATGGTTTCATCACAGCCCCGTTCGGTCCCCGCGGAGCGGTCCGGGACTCTGGCCTCCAGATGGGGGGTTCGGGGGGCCCCGCGGGTCTCCGGGGGACCAGCAGCAGTCTCACCTGCCGGGGTCTGCGGCTGGAAACGAGCCCGGCTGGGGGCCACCGAGTAGCGGCTGCGAGGGCCTGATCAGTCCGCTGTGTGGAGGCGATGGAGGCGGTGTGCTGAGGGAGAGCGGAGAGACAGCACCACACAGAGCCCAGGAGGACCGGAACACGCTGCTGGTGCTGCTGGACCTGCAGGAGGACAGCCGAACTACAGCCGAACTACAGCTGGACCCGAGTCCCTCGCAGCACAGCCAGAACCCGAACCACCGAATCAGAGCGGGAATTACCTGTTAATGAATGACTAATAAACAGTTAAAGGGCCAGTACGCGTTTTTAACAGCCACATAGTTCTTTTTATAGAAATATAACATCTGATTTTTTACTTTAAGGAATTGAAATTGGGTCTCTGTCTCTTTAAAAACTCCTGATCTTTCTGAAGCTCCGCCTCCTTCCCAACATGGCTCCTCTAGTAACCCTTCAATCAATCAATCAATCAATCAATCAATCAATCAATCAATCAATCAATCAATCAATCAATCAATCAATCAATCAATCAATCAATCAATCAATCAATCAATCAATCAATCAAATTTCATTTGTATGGCACATTTCAGCAGCCAGGCATTTCAAAGTGATTTTTATCATCTAAACGTTTTCAGCAGCTCCACCAGGCGTTTGCTAATTCCTCCTGGCTAGTCTGAAGGAGCTGAGAGGGATGAAGCCATTTGTGGTCCTGACTGCAGTATGCGCAAGTGGAGCTGATACACATGAACACTTCTTATTTTGGATGAGATCTTCAAAAATGTTCAGTAAAACACAAATATCTTTTCTTTTATGAGCAACAGTTTTTTGTAGAATCGACCAAAAACATTTTCTAAACCAACACAGAAAAAAACATTCAAACCAAAAATATTTTGAAAACTTAACATCTTCAACATTTACAATAAATGTTTAGTTTCTTGTTTGTTTTATGAAAATACTGCATGTTTAAATAACAAAATGAAAGATTTACAGTAAAATTATTTACTTTTTTATTATTTTTAATGGGATTTATGGCCCCTGTTTGCATTTAAGGAGGTCAGTTTGAACGTTTCACAGTTCTGGACTTTTCTCTGGAGTTTTGTTTTAGTTTTCAGAACATTTTCAGATGAATATTTGATCATGAATAAAAATGAACAGCTTTTGGGTGAAGGTATCAGCAGGTGAGGCGACCGGTGCTTCCTGTTTCCCATGATGCACCTTCTCTTTCTGCTGCTTCTTTATCTGGATAGAGAAACTTTACATAAAGGGTTCAGTTGTGTCTGTTGGTTCTGCTTTTATTTGAATAATGAACCGACAGATTTCACCTGCTGAGTCTGGACTTAAAGTCCAGATAAAACAGAAACAAAACTTGTTTCAGGATAACAATCAGTCAATTTGAATAATAATAATTTGTTTGTTTCTTTTATTGTTGTCAAGTAAAAGTCGTAGCTCCTCTTGTCCTTTCATATTTCCATATAAAACAACTCAGATGATTGAAATCAGGATTATTTTAAACAGAAAGAATGAATAATCTAATCTTTCTTTCTGTGAAATGACAAAAAACATTTTAAATACTTTATTATGACAGATTTTATTCTCTTTTCAATCTTTATTTTCGCCGCAAAACATTTTATGTTTTTAAGTTAGAAAAAGTTCCAAAGTTGCCTTAAGCCTATAAATTAACTTAATGAATGAACTCAAAGCTGATTTGAGTTCAATCAAAGACTCCTGACATCCTGTTCATTTTAATATAACTTGAACAAACAGGATGTTTTAAAACTACAAGCTAAACATTTGAAAACCTGTTCAATTATGATAATTTGAGTTTAAGAGATAAAACTTGTTTAATGGCAGAAACTGTTGAGTTTTATCTGAACAGCTGAAATCACTTTTACTCTACACCTGCTCAGCTTTTATTATCATCATAAAATAATATCTGTAATTCAATAAATCTTCAGTTTGACTCCTGACTTGAAGTGAAACCGGAGGAAAACATGGCCGCCTGGAGGAAACGGTTTCTGCCGGCGGTTTGACTGCGCATGCGCTCTTGTGACCCGAGCGGGGTCGCGTGTCAGTAATCCGATGATCCTCCGACAGGTGAGCCAACAACCACCTGCAGAGACTCTGCGTCATCTAATCTGCGCCTGCGCAGCCAGTCAGGTTCACCGGAAACAAGGTCACCGACTCTTCAAAATAAAATGCTTAAAAAAAAGACCTATAAGGAGAGCTGATTTATAATACAGCTCATTGTTCTGATGGACAGGAAGTGTGAAATTAAACTGTAGATTATACAAAAACTGAGAAGCGATGAAGGAGATAAAAATGACACCAGATAAAACAAACAAACAGACAAAGAACAGAACAAATTGATGCTAACGAGAAGGAAGGTGACGCCGTCTCTTCCTGCATCAGCAGGTCTTATCCCGAACTCCATCTTTCTAACGCTACATCCAGATTTAAAGAGGAGCGGCATAAGCAAAGGAGGCGGATCAGCAGAGGCAGACGTTACTGTGGAATATAGACTCCTGGATTCAGAGCTGTTAGCGTCTCATGATGGTCACTTAGCAACAGTCTTCAGCCAGAGGCCTCTTCAGATTGTTTGCAAGACTGACTGCTAGTGGAGGACCTCCCTGTCCATATGAATTACATCAACTTTTCATTTTCTTTTGGCACAAATACAGGAGTTTTTAAATTAATTGAATTGAATATTGTTCTGGATGTTTGTTTTATCAAACTTTGAGATTTTGTCATATTTTCCTGATGACAAAATATCCAACCTGATCAGAGGCTGGAGTTTTTTCATTTGATCTGCAGTTTGGCAGAGAATGCATGCTTTTATTATGAAAGTCTAAATAACACCATTTCCGGTACAGCTGGTGGGGTTTGACTGCTGTTGCCAGGGAGCCAGCTCCATAGCAACGGGATCAGGACGGGAAAAAGTTGAAAGATTTATTTGTTGGTTTATTTCAGGGTCACGTGGTGAGGAAGATGAGGAGGATGAAGAGTCTCCGCAGCAGGTCAGGAGTTGGACTCAAACTGAACGTTTCCGGTTAAAAATGCCTTCAACGCTGATAGTGAAGCCCAAACCGGCGGAGGCGCCGAGGAGGAGCGGAGCGGCGAGGCCGAAGAGGGGCCCTGCGGGGGGCCAGGGGCCCAAACCGAGGGCCAGGTCCTCATCCGCTGCCCCCAAACCAGCAGGAGCCAAACCCAGAACCGAGCCGGAGCGCCGCAGGGCCAGCAGCTGCGTGAGGCAGCCGGACCCCCGGGAAGGCGCCGGGTGTCCGGGTCTGAGGGAGCAGCGGGGCCCGGGGCCCCACGGGAAGCCCGACGGGAGGCCCGCGGTCCAGAGGTGAGCACAGCGGAGTTCGTGTGCGCAGTCAGTGGTTTATATGGGCGGTTACCCAGGGCGGCATCAGCAAGGGGAGGATTGGGGTTAGGGAACTAGAAAATAAACAAGTTTGTTACTGACACTTCAGTGACTTTCTGTTCAGTTGTTGTTGATAACTGGGGGAAGATGTGACCTGCTTTCTGCTACAAAAAGAGAATATTGTTGCATTTTGATTGGAGGGCGACAGGGGGCGGGGCTTAACCAGGACGCCATTCCTGCTCTGAACTCTGGATGAAAACAAAAGTTTCTTATAAAACACAGAAAATATGATCCAGTTATAATATCATCACCTTTCTAAAGTAACGCCTTCAGTCAAAGTCATTTTGTTTTCTTTTTTGCATGAAAATGAAGAAATTTACAAATTAAATCCATATTTAATAGATTTCAACTTATTGCCTTTTCTTTCCTCTGGACATGTTTTTGGTTTTAAATGAATTTATTTTATTTTATGAGCCTCTTGTTTCAATTCTGAATTCATGCCATAAAAAGCCAGAAACTTTTTACCTCTTAGATATTTCTGTCGTCTTTCTGCTCTCTGGAAAATATTTTTTTGATTTTAGAGCTGAAATCCAGAATAAAAAGTTTATCCTTTGGTTTGTTGAATGAATTGCTGCAGCATCATGGCTGCCTGGTTTGTGTTGGGAGACTTTTCGTGCTTCCCGCTGTGAAACGCCGGAGGATCCTGAAATATCCCGGCGCTGCTGCCAGAGGCTTCGCCTCCATCTGCTGCAGGTTAATCCCACCAGAGAATCTGCGAGTCTGGCTGAACACGGCCGCTTCTGCACAACAAACTCCAGAAAAGTCTGAATCAACAAAGCAGAAAGAATAAACCATCCTGGATCAGATTGGATATTTGATGCATCAGTGAAGGATTTGCTTTAAAAAATAATATATAATGATAAAATAATTTATCCTGCTATTTTCACCCTGGGGTTTGTACTTTATAGGACCTATTTTTTATTTATCTTAACCAATTCTGATGTTTTTTTCTTCAGCTTCTTGTTTAACCGTCTCTGTGTTTCAGTCACAAGGCGTTCACCGTCATCCCTCCAAACCCAAAGAAACGGAGAGAAATCCAGAAAAGTGAGTTTCGGTGCAGTTTGAGCTTCTGAGTATCGCTGACAGTCTGAGTAATCTCTGCCATCTGATTGGCTGAGCAGAGGCGGAGGCGGAGCTCGCCGCTCTGGAGGAGCTGCGCCTCAGCAGAGCCATGGCCTACGTCTCCATCAGCCCCAGCAGCGTCGGTGAGACACCCGAACGCCTCGCAGGCGGTGCGTTCATGGCCGCCTCTCTGACTGCGCTTTGTGCTGCGTTCGCAGGCGGCTGCATGAGTCTGGAGGAAGTGAGGCTGAAGCAGCAACAGGAAATGATGCAAGCCAAGAGGAAACAGAAACAGGTGTGACACCTGGAGCATCCTGCAGGGGGCGTCACGTCTGATTCACACAAGACTACAAAATGTCTCCTTTATCTGGTTTAACCTCAAACTCCTGCATTTCACTGTTTGTATATTATAATATGTCAAAATGTATAAAAATGACATGAAACCAGTTTTAATGCCAAATTATTTGCTTTTGGTCACTAATTTATTATTTTATCTGATCCCCGTTTCTAACTTTCTGAAATAAATATTTATAATTCTGTCAAAACTTCTTAAATATTTTGCATGTTTCTGAAATGTGAAATTAATTTTAATGTTTACATCAGTTAGTGTGTCTAAGCTGCTGAATCCATCCAGGAAGTGCAGATCTTCACTTCCTGTCCTGCTTGTGTTCCAGGTGAGGAAGCAGCTGATGGAGGAAACGCCTGTCCTGACCAGGTGACCGCGCTCAGCGCCTCCTACTGGCCGCAGCTGGCAGCTCAACTCCTGATGAACACAAAGGTTTCCATCCATCAGCTGGAATATTGGTTTTGTTTTAATCTTGTAATGATTCACCTGAACATTTTGAGTTTAATTATTACACAACAAACAACTTTCAACAGTGCAGCTGACGGAGGAACATCCCTCAGCATGATGCTGCCACCACCATACTTTGCCGTTGTTCAGGTTGTTTCCTGATGGTGGATGGAAACCTCTGATAAGAACCATTTTAAAATCTTCATTTAATCAGAAAAACCTACAACAGTTGGCGTGTTTATCACTCTGCATAGATCATATTTTGTATAAATATGTATTTTGTGTTTGTATATAAATTCATGTTATAGAGGAAATAAAGTTTAAAAAGAGGAAACAAAACACCAGTTTGTTGAAACAGGTTTGTTGAACCATTTAAAAAATTACTAAAGGGATGGATGGATGGATGGATGGATGGATGGATGGATGGATGGATGGATGGATGGATGGATGGATGGATGGATGGATGGATGGATGGATGGATGGATGGATGGATGGATGGATGGATGGATGGGACATAAAGCAGAACAAGTTTTAAAATAAACATAACTTTGCGGAATTCTTAGAAGTTATTTTTTTTTATTTATCCAAAGAATAATTCTTGTTTTTATTCCAAGTTGAAAATGTCCAACAGTCTCTGGTCTCCACTGCTGGTCCTGCAGCAGTAGTTCTGCTCTCCACCATCAGAGGGCGCCTTCTGCCTGAATCACAGGAAGGTCTGGGTGGAGAGGATGATGATGACGATGATGATGATCACGCATCGCTGGAGTTAAAAGAACATTTGGTTCTTTTTAGAAAATTACATAAAAAACCTCCTCATTTAAACTTCCGGTCTCTGGGCTTTAAAATCCCTGCAGCGATTTAATGTCGCAGTTAAACTGCGGGAGTTTGAAGCTGATTTTTTTAAATCGTTGTAGTTTTAATGATTTTTTCTTTGTAATGTTTGAGTTGTTCTCATCAGACGGAAATGAACAAATTCAAAGCAAAGCGAGTTAAATGTCAGAGTCGTGCTTCTGCCTCCGGTTTGCATAATTTAAATGTCACGTCAGGAGAACGAAATTGCAGAACTGCGCATGCGCCAGATATCTAACAGGAACAAACGCGCGGCCATGTTTGTAGTCTTTAGCTGTAAACCTTCCTGGACAGCGGATGGTGCGTTCAGAGTATCTTTGTAACGTCAGAAAGATGACACGCAGGAGTTTGTTCTGTTTTTATTATTATTATTTATCGACTGAAATCAGTTTTATTTTGTTTGATCATCTGATAAAGATTTTAAATAATCTCTAGTCGATCTTATTGAAAGCATAGAATTTAATTTTTTATTTTTTAAATCTGCAGCCACAGATGAAATGTGATCAAAAGTATCGCTGAAAATAACACCACTAATGAAATTTGTGGAGTTTTACGTTGAGAAAAAAGAAAAATAAATTTCAAGGTCAAATGTTATTATTTTCAGTATTTAAATTAAGAAGTGAATTAATATACATTTTAATTATTTTTAATATTGTAGACGTTTTTCAAAAAGCTTCTTCTGAAATCACTGCAGTCATTCACTGTTTGTTTACGTATCTTTCCTGTTTTAAGATGCAAAATATAATTTTCAAGTTTACTTTTTCCAGCAGCAATGCAAAAAACTTTAAAAACAAAAATAATGATTATTTCTCATCCTGACTTCTCTCTTATCTTGATATTTTGTCGGGGTTTTTATTCACACTGCATCCTAGAAAATTTATTTAATTAAGAAAACATTTGATGTTTTAATTTAGTTTTTTTTTGTCTGGTTTTAATTTACAATAGCATTTATTTAGTGAAGAAAAGTAGCTGGAGATTAAAATTTCCTCTGATTTTATTACTACGGAAGACAATTAGGACCATAAAATATGTGACTTTTTATTTCAGATGTTTTGATGTGATGTGCTTTGAGTAGATTCATAAAATTCTTTTTAGTCTGTATTAAAACTTTGTATCAAACATAATTTGAGTTTTCATTATCAACCTGATAACTGAATCAGTTTTTCTGAGACCAAATTTCAATAAATTATTTCTTTAGTTTATTTAGATCAGTTCGTGCAACAGGCATCAGGACTAACTTTGGCTAGAGATAGTGAAGAACCAGATACATTTTAAAATCATGGATATGGCAGCAAATGCCAGTTTTAGCAGGTTTTTCAGTTTTTCAGTAAAACTGGATTTAATTTCTTTGAACAGACTGATACCAAAAGTATCTGTAGTATTTCCTTTCTACATCATTTTTTATTAGAAGAAAATGTATCCATTGTCTTCAGTGAGAGGCTTTTTTTATATGAAAACCTTTAAAAATTGCAAGTTTTTAAAGCAGTTGTTAATACCAACAAAGGTCCTATCTTTGACAAAGACATGTTGCATTTGTAACTCAAAACAAGTTCTTTTAACTTCACTGATTGTAAATACTGTTTTGCTACTGATTTTAGATGTTTTTCTTTCAGATTTTTCCTCCTGTAACTAGTAATTCCCAGGGTCCCTGAACGCAGCGCGGCTCATAGCTGATCTTTGTGCGAAGCGGAGCAGCGGCGGAGAACAGGCTCAGTCCGAACAGAGGAACACAGAGAAGAACAGCGACTCTGTAGGCCAGAAAACCCTCTCTACAGCGATTACACAGCCACGGCGACGACCCTAACATGGTAAGAAGATGTTTTAAAGGCCAGAAGGGAATTTAGTGTCGCTGTTTTCTGACGGGTTTAGCTAAAAGCTAACTGGCTAGTGCTAAACGGTTAGCGAACTGTTTTCCTGACTCATTATCGACGCTAAGGCTGCCATTTTACACCAGGTACTGTCTGTCCTGGCCGCTGATTTTACCTCAGGGGAGACAGTATCTGTCTATAACGAAATATCAGAAAAACTCTTGTTTATCTGAGTGGTTAATATGTGGAAACCCACGGTGTTCCGTGTCTAAAAGCCCGTCCACTCTGCGGCTAGGCTGCCGAGCTAACAGGCTAATACGAAGCAGCTAATGAGACTTAGCAGCAGTGTTGCGTAGCTGGGTCAAACTCCGACCTGAACCCCCGCTGAAGCCTAATCCCAACTTTTAATTGGTTAAATATAAACTGTGTGGCTCCAGAGTTTATTTCCGGTGGCTCGTCGTGTCGGGGGAGCCTGACTTTAAGACAGCCGGACCCTGAAGGGAAGCCGTCGGCCCGCTGGCGCTTTTTCAGGGTCCTGGAGATCCTGGAAAAGCTTGAAATCCAAAACCTGACAGACAGGAGATGTGGCCAGATATTCCCGAACCTCTGGGCTGGTTCTGGCCACTGATCCCCGCTGATCTGGTTGGAAAAACAACAGAACATCAACGGGGAGACGATGATCCTGGAGGCCAGTTGGCACCAGGAACTGCTCAGCTGTTTTTCCTTTATTTTCTTTATTTATTTCTGATCCAACCTAAAATCTCCAAACTGCTTTTCAACATAAACTAATGCTCAAGTTTTTCCCTTCCTGTATTTCTATTTAATTTAACTTGTAAAGTGTTCAAGAGAGAGAAAATCTAGACGACTAGAGTCACTGAAAATATATTTGAATCTGTTTTTAATACTTTTATCTTAAAACAATAATTTAAAAAGCAAAGTGTAGTTTTTAAATGATGCTAAGTTGATATGGTTAAACATGAAGACAGCTGCAGTATTTCAATCCTGGGATAGTTGATTTTATCAAATTACATTGAAACAAGATCTTTTTTTAAATAAACTAATTCTTATGAAAAATGTACATTAGCATGATATTTCCTATCTGTATTAAATGTTTTTAGTGATTATAATAAATGTCAGTTATTTGACTCCTGATTTTCAGTTTATTTAACTCTTGAGGCAAATTTAAATTAAGCAACTAAACACTTTTTTTATCTTTATGTTCCCAAATATTACATCTTGTAAAAGTGTAAAAATATATTTTTTCACTTTCTGTTCATTAAATCTTTTCAGGACTTCAGAACTGTAAACATAATGGTTTTCATATATTTAATAACTTTTATACACATGTTTGTTTAAGGGCAAAATTCAGCCAGAATGAATATTTTTCTGTTTTACAGCCTGAACTGGGTCAACAAATAACATTTGTTATTTTGAGACATTATTATTTCTCTTGGAGTTTTGGGAGTTAAAAGAAAAATACTTTTTACTTTTAGGTCCCAAAATAGTAATAAAATGTCAACATTTGTTGCATTTTTACTTTTAACATCAACAATTTAGTTTATTTAGTTTAGTTTAGGAAAAATTAGATTTAATATTTAATGGAAAACAAACTTTCTGTTCTGCAGGATCATTTCTTTTTGCAACAAATTAATAACATTTTAGCAGAGACATTCTTGAATTATATTCATAGATTTGGATATTTTAAAAAAGAAAATACAATAATCTTGATATAAATCAATAATGTTTTTTTTTTATCAGACCAAAACTTTAGCAATAATCAGCAGAAGCTTTATGACCAGGCAAGCTGAGCTCCTTTTGACGGCTTTTAAAACTCTGACTTATTTTTAAACTGTTAAAAATTGAGACGGTTCTGAAATGTGACGGATTTTCGATGAAATGGATCCATCCGCCCTTTGGCCCGTTTGGGACACCAGTTTCTTCCCTTCGTTCTTCTCACATGTAAATAAATAAACCGCTTCATGTTCACACTGTGGCTCCGGTTGTGATAAAAACACATTCAGGCTTGCATTTGGTCATTGATGCAACGTTTCTGCTGCACGGATCAGTGCAGACAGACGATGTCCAGAAATCAAAGCCAAACCCTCCGGCTCATCAATAATATTGATTGTGATCATATTAGCACATTTCCTCAGACTTTAACAGATCAGAATATCGTTTTGAAGCCGTCAAAGCGAACTCGGACTCAGGGCTTGGTTCTGATGGATGAAATGTAAAGTTAGTAGTTTAACCAAAACACAACAAACCATGTTCATTTAAACTGATGTTATAGTTTAAAACCACAAACACCTTCGACTCGTTGATAGAAGTTTAGTTTTTCACCTGGAAGTTTTATATTCATATTTTGGCTCCATTGTAGAGAAACTGTAAAATAATCTGCCAGATTAAATGTCATTAATTCCTCTTTCAAAGAAAAAAAGATTCTTCTGGCAAAGAAAAACAAGAATCAGGTTTTCATCATCATTGTGAAAATAATTGAATGTCTTTGCATTTTAAAATCAACCAGAGGATCTTTAGAACCTGAGGCTCTGGGTCGGTTCCGGCTCGGTTCCGGCTCGGTTCCGGCTCCGATTGGGTCCGATTGGGTGGAGTTATCGATCCTCTGGGATTGTTTGGCATGAACTCACCAGGAATCGCTGCTGCTGCTGCTCTCTCTCTGTGTCTCTCTCTGTCTCTCTCTCTCTCTCTTTCTCTCGGTCTCTCTCTCTCTTCTCTCTCTCTGTCTCTCTCTCTCTCTCTCTCTCTCTCTCTCTCTCTCTCTCTCTTCTCTCTCTCTCTCTCTCTCTCTGTCTCTCTCTGTCTCTCTCTCTGTCTCTCTGTCTCTCGTCCCTCTGGTGAAGGTGTCTCCTGTTTGGGTCTCGGCGGGACGTTTGGATCCAGCTGTGACTCACCGTCTCATTTTCACATCTGTAATTTCTGCTGAAAACAGAAACAAACGTGTGGATATTTAAATTGATGTCTTGTTGGCTCGTCGCGCTGCAGAAGGTTTTCCAGGAATCGTTGGAACGATGTGGACGTTTCCTGTTTTCTTTGAGTTTATCTGTATGGCACCGTCTGGTTCATTCTTGCTCTCGTTTAACCGGACTGTGTTGGTTCTGATGCTGGACTCGTTTCGGCCGTGTTCAGATCTCCTCTCTGAACTGATTGGTGCGTCTGAACACCTGCAGGAGGTTTCATCAGAGCGTTGACGCTCTGGAAACATGCAGAGCGCTGCAGCATGCTGCTGTGCACCAGACGGCTCATCCAGAACCGGGTCCAGCACTTTGGTTCAGAACCGCTGGATTTACCTGCAGCTGATTGGGGGCGGAGTCTGTCCTTCAGATCAGTGATTAGCATCAGTACCTTTCAGCCAGGAAGCTTTAGTGAAGACGGATGTTGGCTGCAGGAATCGGCTGGTTGTTGTGAACAAGCAGACGGACGTCATGGAGCCGTCGCACCAAACGGTCTGCAGCCTGAATGTTTTCAACTGTTCTGTTCGGATCTGGAATGAAACCAGAACATTTTCTCCCCAACTAGACGCTGATCTGCTAAACTTTATCTGGACTCCAGTTAAAACTCCAGGATGCCAGGCTGGACGTTTGAACACCAGGAGCAAAACCCTGAACACCAAACTGGTTCCAGGATCTGACATTTTGTTATATTTTAATATAAAGTGAGCTGTGATCACCATGGCAACCCACCATGCTGACTCTGTTTACATCAGTCTGAACACATTTTCTGCTTCCTGTTGGTTTTCTACTGATTGGGACAGTTAAATATGTAGTTTTATAGTTAAAACGTTGAATTATTTTTATAAATAAATTTTTTTCTGTTGCTAAGGGGAACCGGAGGAACTTCCTGTTTGTCGCTTCCTGCTCGTCGCTTCCTGTCTGGTTCTCTGGTCTGCTGCTCTTTAAAGTGACGTGAAAAAGGATTTTAACCAAAGTTTATTCTGGAGTTTATTTTGTTTCTTTTACTGGAGAAAGTCGTTTCCCTCAGCGGCTCCAGGTCAAATGGTTTCTGTTGTTTTTCTTTCTGTTTTGCTGCTTTTTCTCATTTTCCATCCAGTTTATTTTCTCAGTCGTTTATGGAGGAGGGACTCCAGTAAGAACTCAGACTGGTTGCATAATAAACCTCCTCCCAGTGTTCCCAGTGTGCCGTACAAAGAACCCGCCCTCTGCATGGCTGCATGTTGACTTCCTGTGGAAGTCCCTCACCGCTTGCCGTAGCCGACGAGTGTTTTGGTTCTGACTCAGCTCAGGTTTGACTCACGTTGGCAACGGCACCGGTTCATTGTCTGGGCTTCCAGGAGGAACTGGAACAGAACCAGTACTTCAGCTTCCTCCTGATGACCTGGTCGGGTCGGGGCCAGGTCCGATTGGATCGGACCTGCTCCGGTTCGGTTCCGATCAGGACCTGCTCCGGTTCGGTTCCGATCAGGACCTGCTCCGGTTCGGTTCCGGCTGCAGACTGTAGGTCTGCTGCTCCAGGTGAGAGCAGCTTGCTGTGAGGAAATGAGGGACAGGAAGTGGACTAATCTGTGTTAATCTGCGCGGCACCAGAACCAGCAGAGTAAATCCTCTGCTTCCCTCCCAGGTCAGCTGCTGAAGGCCCGGTCCAGGCGGAGGACAGCGCCACCCAGGCGTGCAGAGGGGCACTGCATCCCGTCGCCAAGCTCCGCTGCAGGCGCCAGATGGACTGCCGGCTCTGAACGCGCAGCGAGTCAGGACCCAATCAGCCGCGGAGAGGAGCCAGGAGGGAGCAGGACCGGGTCGGGAGAGGCGAGGCGAGGGGAGCCAGCATGTCGTCCAACCGGACCCAGAACCCCCACGGACTGAAACAGATCGGCCTGGACCAGATATGGGACGACCTGCGGGCGGGCATCCAGCAGGTGTACACGCGGCAGAGCATGGCCAAGTCGCGCTACATGGAGCTCTACACGTATCCTCCGGCCAGGCTCCGGCCCGGCTCCGGCCAGGCTCCGGCCCGGCTCCGGCTCCGGCCAGGCTCCGGCCCGGCTCCGGCCAGGCTCCGGCCCGGCTCCGGCCCCGGCCCGGCTCCGGCCCGGCTCCGGCCCGGCTCCGGCCAGGCTCCGGCTCCGGCCAGGCTCCGGCTCCGGCCCGGCTCCGGCCCGGCTCCGGCTCCGGCCAGGCTCCGGCCCGGCTCCGGCCCGATTTCTTCACTCAGGGTTTCTGAAAACTGATTTTAAAAACTGTTTAACACCGAAATACTTTATTTCTACAAAGACACAAGAAAAATACAAAACTGAAACAGGAGAAACAGCAGAAATTCACTTTTTTACCCAAATCAATTCAGAAACTAATATTTACAAATTATACAAATCAATGTTTTTCATAGTTCTTCTATTCCTACAGCAACTCATTAAAATATTAAGATCGATTGTTTTTAGGCCAAAAGCTGCTGAAGTTACATTCCCACTGACAACAAGCAGGTCGTGAACTGCTGAATAAAAGCTCTGATTAGTTTGCTGTGAATCAGAAATTGATCTAAAATCAGATTTTTCATGTGTGACAGAAATGATTGAGTTTCTACAACCTGGTGTTAAATGAAACAGATTTTATTTACCGACCTAAACAGTTTTTACCTCCTGGTTTTTGTTTGATCTTTCTGAACTGATCTGTTATTTCCTTCACTCTGAAACTATTTCCAAGCATCGTTCAGGAAAAATCACTCAACCAGGTTTATTCATGAATTGTCAGGCAGCTCAGAAGACGATCAGTAATGAAGCAGGTCCGGATCCAAAGTTCTGCCAGGAAGAGACAACATGTTTTATAAGATAAAGGATCCAAATCACGGGAAACCGTCTGGTTCCCAGGCAGCTGTGGGAACCGACTTTCACATGTAACCCAAATATCTTTATCTTGGTGGGACCATAAAGAACCTAGAATAAACATTTAACAATAACAGATGTGACCTTATTGAAACATAAACCCCAATCCTTTTTGTTTTCCCAGAACCTGAAAGTCTGTCGGCTTCAGGAGTTTCATAAAACACGTTTTCTTCTCTGACCGATGCTCCTCAGGGCAGCTTGTTCAGGAAACGTTGCTCTTTATTTCCAGGACCTTCCTAAAACGCAGCAGTCGCTTCCCGTACAACTCTCTGGTTTCCCTTTGACTTTATCTTTGTTTTCTGGTCGTCGCATTTCGCTGCTCTGGTTTCTGGGTGATGTTATTTGTCCCGGTGAGTCCAGTTCCTTAACGCGGCGCGTTCAGACATGTCTATAACTACTGCACCAGCGTCCACCAGTCCAGCCAGGCCCGGGGCTCCGTCCCTCCAGCCAAACCCTCCAAGAAGTCCACCACTCCGGGCGGGGCGCAGTTCGTCGGCCTGGAGCTCTACAAGCGGCTCAAGGAGTTCCTGAAGAACTACCTGACCAGCCTGCTGAAGGTCAGTCCCCGTCCGGACGCCCCGGCTCCGCCCCCTGACCCCTGACCCTGTCCCTGTCCGCAGGACGGCGAGGACCTGATGGACGAGTGCGTGCTGAAGTTCTACACGCAGCAGTGGGAGGACTACCGCTTCTCCAGCAAGGTCCTGAACGGGATCTGCGCCTACCTCAACCGCCACTGGGTCCGGCGGGAGTGTGACGAGGGCCGGAAAGGCATCTACGAGATCTACTCCGTGAGTCGGACCCGCTGCTTCCTGTCGGCGCGGCGCTGCTTCCTGCTCACGCCTCCGCTCCCATACACAATCTGAAACATTCAGACATTTAGTAGGAAACAGATTTCATGTTGAAAATGTTTGAAATGTGAGAATCTGACCGACTTCCTGCTTCCTGCAGCTGGCGCTGGTGACCTGGAGGGAGTGTTTATTCCGACCTCTAAACAAGCAGGTGTGTTTACTGTCCCTCCCAGCAGCTGGGCATGAAACCTGAGGCAGACAGAGTGTGTGTGTGTGTGTGTGTGTGTGTGTGTGTGTGTCGTGTGTGGTGTGTGTGTGTGTGTGTGTGTGGTGTGTGTGTGTGGGGGTGTGTGTGTGTGTGTGTGTGTGTGTGTGTAGGTGTGTGTGTGTGTCTGTGTCTGTGTGTGGGTGTGTGTGTGTGTGTGTCTGTGTGTAGGTGTGTGTGTGTGTGTGTGTGTGTGTGTGTGTGTGCTTGCTTACTCTGCTGGTCGTCGCGCTGCAGGTGACGAACGCGGTCCTGAAGCTGATTGAGAGGGAGAGGAACGGCGAGACCATCAACACCCGGCTCATCAGCGGCGTCGTCCAGTCCTACGGTAGGTCCCTGAACGCACCACGGCCTGACAGGCGCCTCATATCAGCCTTCAGGTGGAACTCAGACGGTTCCTCCTCCACCAATCAGGCTCCAGCTGCTTTACAGTCCGACCTGCTGGTTTAAATTTGATACAGTTTGTGGTTCAGCAGCAGCGATGGCTCAGGATAATCCAACCCTTGCAATAAAACTCTTAATTTGTGACGTTTGATTAGAAATGCAGCTTCTACTGGTGATTATTTATACATAATGTATCAAAAATGACTCCAGGAACGCAGCAGAATCTACATTCAGAGGAGAAAAAGTTCAATTCAGTTTCAAATCTTTTAAAACTTTGATGGGTTAGAAAAACCAGAACAAGTTCTGATTCAGAGGTTTATGATTCAGGCGCCTAAATGTGATCTGTGAAAGCTGAAAATGGAAAATAATGTATAAATGTTGAAGATAAAAAATGATTTTTGTTGCAGTTTCTAGAACAGAGCAGTGGAAACACTGCAGTTAAAACAATATATCAATTTAAAAAGTGGAAATGTGCAAAACCATGAAGTTTGTCGGAAATGAAGAGTTGATGCTGATTTTGTTACTTTCATTAAAAATATTTGGTGCATATTTGTTAAATCTGGGCGGATTGAAAACGTGGAGCTGCTCTTCCTTCTGCCTGTGCCGACTAGAAACGACCAATGAGAGCCTGGAGGCGGGGCTTAGTGATGTCAATCACCCTCTGCACCTCGATGCTGCTGCGCTGCAGCTCGGAGAATGCTAAGGCTAGTTAGCATAGCCACTAATGATGACAGATAAACAGTTTTCCTGTAACATTAAGTTGTTTCTCTGCTATCAGTAGTTTCAGCAGCGCATACATGAGGTGATTAGCAGCAGTAAGACCCGCCTCCTGTCCCTGATTAGGTGGTTTTGGTCGGGAACCGTCCATTTCTCTGGATCTGTTCACAGTTTTGCCTCATAACAAATGAATGTAAAACCATATTCTTTTCAATAAAAATGACGTACTGTAGCTTTAAGTGCGGTCTGGTTCTGATCCAGTGGAGCTGGGCCTGAACGAGGAGGACGCCTTCGCCAAAGGGCCCACGCTGTCCGTCTACAAGGAATACTTCGAGTGCCAGTTCCTGACCGACACGGAGCGTTTCTACACGCGCGAGAGCACCGAGTTCCTGCAGCAGAACCCGGTCACCGAGTACATGAAGAAGGTGAGCGGCCGCCGCCAACCCGCCCCGCCGGTCCGGTTCTGGCCGGTTCTGGCCGGTTCTGACCGGGTCTGACCCGCAGGCCGAGGCCCGGCTGCTGGAGGAGCAGCGCCGCGTCCAGGTCTACCTGCACGAATCCACGCAGGACGAGCTGGCCCGCAAGTGTGAGCAGGTTCTGATCGAGAAGCACCTGGAGATCTTCCACACCGAGTTCCAGAACCTGCTGGACGCCGACAAGAACGAAGGTGAGCCGGGTTCTGCTCAGCGGGGGGGGCGGCGCGGCGACCCGGTTCTGAAGGGTTCTGCTGCTGTGTCCAGATCTGGGCCGGATGTACAACCTGGTGTCGCGGATCACGGACGGGCTGGGCGAGCTGAAGAAGCTGCTGGAGACCCACATCCACAACCAGGGCCTGGCCGCCATCGAGAAGTGTGGCGAGGCGGCGCTCAACGTAAGGAGGCCCGGTTCTGGTTCTGGTTCTGGTTCCGGTTCCGGTTCTGAGCTCCTCCGTCACGCTGACGCGTTTCTGTCCCTCAGGACCCCAAAGTCTACGTCCAAACCACGCTGGACGTCCACAAGAAGTACAACGCGCTGGTCATGTCCGCCTTCAACAACGACGCCGGCTTCGTGGCCGCGCTCGACAAGGTACGGCCTAGTCAAAGCCCGGCGCTCGCTGCATGACTGCACCGGTTATGCTTGTGATGCTGGGACCAGAGGAGGGAAGATGTGTTATAAACTGTTTCTATTGTTTTGTGCACTTCAATGTTCTCCTGTTTTTCCCATTTTGAAAGAGAAATTTCCACAGTTCCACCCAGAGAAGCAGGAAAGTTTCTGATTTCTACTAAAACCAAAGTTTCAGTAGAAGCTGTAGTTTGATGGGTGGAACTGTTGGCAGACGCAGCAGAGGGGGAAGGTTTAGTGTGTAACACGCCCTCTCTCTCCCCTCCAGGCGTGCGGTCGCTTCATCAACAACAACGCCGTCACCAGGATGGCCCAGTCCTCCAGCAAATCCCCCGAGCTGCTGGCCCGATACTGCGACTCCCTGCTCAAGAAGAGGTGTGTGTGTGTGTGTGTGTGTGTGTGTGTGTGTGTGTGTGTGTGTGTGTGTGTGTGTGTGTGTGTGTGTGTGTGTGTGTGTGTGTGTGTGTGTGTGTGTGTGTGTGTGTGTGTGTGTGTGTGTGTGAGACACAGGGCTGGGTTATTGATCGTTCCACAATCGTCTCCTTGAGTTCGTCGTTCATAGTGATGTCAGGGCGGCCATCTTGTTTTTGGGTCGACTTTATGACAAAATATTAGGAACGTCCTACGATTTTATTTTAAATAAAATAAAATCGTAGGTCAAAATAATGCAGGAGTTCTTGTTTTGTTTCTTTAGAGTTTTGTTGTAATTTTGTGATGTTTGTAGCTTTAATACTCAGTTTTACGGAAACAGAAGATTGAAATAAAATCCACTTTTTGAAAATATTTTCTGTTCCTTTTGAGAAAAAGTGAAAAATGTAGGAAAAACAATTTTAGTTGGTATCAGAAAATCTTTTATTTTGAAGTCTAGGTCAAAGGTGATGACCTCTTGACCTGATGCTCAAAATGTTTCCTGTTTTCAGCTCCAAGAACCCGGAGGAGGCGGAGCTTGAGGACACGCTGAACCAAGTGGTGAGTTTGACTGACGGAGGTTCTGACCCGTCCTGACCCGCCTCTTCCTCCTCCTCTTCATCCTCCTCCTCTTCCTCAGATGGTTGTGTTCAAGTACATCGAGGACAAAGACGTTTTCCAGAAGTTTTACGCCAAGATGCTGGCCAAGCGCCTGGTTCACCAGAACAGCGCCAGCGACGACGCCGAGGCCAGCATGATCTCCAAGCTGAAGGTGAGAGCCGACCGGACCGGACCCGACCGGACCCGACCGGACCGGACCCGACCGGACCCCAGACCCGCCTCCAGCTCACTCTGTGTGTGTGTGTGTGTGTGTGTGTGTGTGTGTGCAGCAAGCGTGTGGCTTTGAATACACGTCCAAGCTGCAGCGGATGTTCCAGGACATCGGCGTCAGCAAAGATCTCAACGAACAGTTCAAGAAGCACCTCAGCAACTCCGAGCCGCTGGACCGTAAGCCTGCAGTCCCCTGTTACCACGGTGACCACGGTAACCATGGTGACGAGGTCTCAGCTTCCTGTGTGTCCTGTGTTTCAGTGGACTTCAGCATCCAGGTGTTGAGCTCCGGGTCCTGGCCGTTCCAGCAGTCCTGCACCTTCGCTCTGCCCTCAGAGGTAAACAGGAAGTCCCTCCCCTTCTTCCTCCCAGCACCTTCATCTCCATGGTAACGGTGTGGCGTTTGTGTGTCTGCAGCTGGAGAGGAGCTACCAGCGCTTCACGGCGTTCTACGCCAGCAGGCACAGCGGCAGGAAGCTCACCTGGCTCTACCACCTGTCCAAAGGAGAGCTGGTCACCAACTGCTTCAAGAACAGGTAGGCTGGACCGGACCGGGACCGGGCCGGACCGGGACCGGACCAGGACCAGGGTTTTTATTAGCTCCAGCGCTGGTCCAGGCTGCAGCCTGAGAGCCGTAAAGTTCAACTGATTACAAAGATTTGAATAAGTGAGAAATTGTGATTTTTCTCCATCCAGATTCTTCTGGACGTTTCTGCCCATCAATGATTCTCATCATGTTTTAAAATAGTAGCAAGTATTTATGATGCTGCGTTAGAACTTAATTTCTAACGCAGCATCATAATGTTTCTCATTTCTCTCTTAACTCTTAAATAGTGACCAGATTTTTACATTTTCAGTTCAAAACTCGTGATAAAAACTTGAAAACAATAAAATTATTATCAGTAATTTGGTGTCAAATCTGATGAAATCAAAAACTGCATCGGTGGCGTCTCAGCCGTTGTCATGGATATTTGTTCTTTTAAATAAAGTTTGGTAGAAGCCTTGCAGTGTTTGGCCGGTCTGACCCGGTTCTGGTTCTGGCTCTGGTTGTAGGTACACCCTGCAGGCCTCCACCTTCCAGATGGCCATCCTGCTGCAGTTCAACACGGAGGACAGTTACACGGTGCAGCAGCTGACCGACAGCACGCAGATCAAAACCGTAAGCAAACCCTGCAGAACCTCCGGTTCTGGTTCTGACCCGGTTCTGGATCTGACCCGGTTCTGGATCTGACCCCGTTCTGGTTCTGACCCGGTTCTGTGCTTTCAGGACATCCTGGTTCAGGTTTTGCAGATCCTGTTAAAGTCCAAGCTGCTGGTGAGTCGAGCCGCCACAGGAGGGCGCCAAACACAACCGGGCCTCGGTTCTGGTCTCAGGTCCAAACTCTGTCCTCCGCAGGTTCTGGAGGACGAGAACGCCAACGTGGACGAGGTGGAGTTCAAACCGGACACGGTCATCAAGCTGTTCCTGGGATACAAGAAGTTTGTCTCTTATTCATCCTTGGTTTATTATTTATTATATTTTATTTAAAACTTTTCTTATCTGGTAGTTTAACGAGTCACAGGTTGAGTTTTCATTACATATTTATCAAAATACAGTAAATATAATATTAACTCTGACTTTGATTCTTTAAATCTGTTAGAAATGATTAAATCTTTGATTTTGCTAAATTTCTTCATGTAAACAAACGTTTTAAGATGTTTGGTTTAGTTTTAATTTTTATAAGTTTATAGTTATAAACTGACCAAATGTGGCTCTAAGCTGCACTTTGTAACTTTTATAATGTATTTTTTTACAATTTGTTCAAACTGTCAAAATGTGACGAAGAACGTGTGAAAAATGAAGCTCCTCCTCTTCCTCCCACTGGAAGCAGCCAATCAGAGCTTGGAGGCGGGGCTTGTCGCTGTCAATTACCTCTGCACCCTGTGCTCTCTGCTACGCTGCAACTAGCATAGCCTGTCATGAATGCTAAGCTAGTTAGCATAGCCACTGAAGGTGGCAGACAAACAGTTTTTCTGTTGCTCCATTTGCACCTTTAGCAGTGAGTACATGTGATGATTGACAGCGCTGAGGTCCGTCTCATAAACTAAGAATCTGGTGACGGTTTTAATAAAAGTTCCTGCAGCTTTAAGTGAGTTTAGCTTCCCTTTGGGTCGGCGCCGTTCCCGGCCCGGTTGCTCGGTTCTGACGGGTTCTGCTGGGTTCTGATCGGTTCTGCCGGTTCTGTTCTGCAGCAAGAAGCTGAGGGTGAACATCAACGTGCCGATGAAGACGGAGCAGAAGCAGGAGCAGGAGACGACCCACAAGAACATCGAGGAGGACCGGAAGCTCCTCATCCAGGTCAGCCGAACCGCCGGTTCCGCTTCCTGCCGGGCCGCGGGTCGGACCCGTCACAATAAAGTGTTTCCTGTCTGCAGGCCGCCATAGTGAGGATCATGAAGATGAGGAAGGTTCTGAAGCACCAGCAGCTCCTGGCTGAAGTCCTGAACCAGCTGTCGTCCCGGTTCAAACCCAGAGTTCCCGTCATCAAGGTACCGCCGACCCGATCCAAGTTCTGACCCGGGATAGGGTTCTGAACATTAGACAGGTTCTAAAATGGACCCGTCTTGACCCAGTTCAGAAAGGTTGAAGGAAAATCCAAACAGCTGCAGATTTAGTCTGGATTAACGTTGATCTAACAATCATTTTTAATCATTAATGAATCAATTAATTGGATAAATATTTATTTTGTTGAATTAGTTTAAAACTATTAATAATCTGAACTGTGTGAGTTTTCATCCTGGTTTGCTGACGGAGCGCTTTGTCTCCCCCTGGTGGCCAGAAATGCATCGACATCCTGATAGAGAAGGAGTACCTGGAGCGAGTGGATGGAGAGAAGGACACCTACAGCTACCTGGCCTGATCTCATCGCCGCGGCGACGACTCCCCTCACTTTGATTTTTATTTGTAACCTTTTTTTTTTTTTTTGATGTCTGAGTAAATAACGTGTGGATCTGAGGGGCGGAGCCGCCCAACCATGTGACCGCACCGATAAACAGGAAGAGGAGGGTTTGTGCTGCGATGAAGGAAGAAACGCCCCTGCTGTCGAGGCTGGGAAACCCCGTGTACTCGCTCGCCCGTCCCATCGACTCGCCCTCATGTTGTAAATAACAGACTGTAAGAGGAATGAAACCTTCTCTGCATAGTGCAAACGTTCATGAATTAGTCTGAGGAGCGCCGCCGCACCCAAAGGTTCTGCATGCTACCACGGCGACCGCACGGCGAGCCGGGCCGCCGAGCGAGGATCGGACCGGCGCCGGCCGAAGGCAGGAGGCCGGATCCATTACTGAACGGTGGACATTTGTATAGTGTGGTTCATTTTCTAAATGTGTGATAAATAAAAACAAGGAAAGATTTCTCTAACGCCGCCTGCTGGAGAGTCTGTGGGTCAACCGGATCGGAACCAGAACCAACCCCAAGAGTTCAGTTCCTCTGGTTTAAATCTCTTTAATGAGTGCAGCTGCGACACTGCCAGCCAGCTGGCTGAACCACATTAGAGTACCAGCTGCAGAGGGCCCTACTAACAGCTAAATTTCCACTTTATTTTGGAGGAACTACGGAAGCCCAGGAGCCCCGTTACATTTCAATTAAACCAATCAGCAAAATTAAATGGAGTCATGGCCCCGAATGCTCCCTGAAACATTACGGTTCTATTGAAATCGGCCCATTTTCACCGAAACGTTCTCCGGTGTTACTAAACCGCTCAACGCCGTTACCTTGGCAACCAGCCGAAGGACAACGGATGAATAAAAAACCAGCTTTCGTTGAGGTTTGGAGCTGAATACTTGCAGATATTGGACCGGTTCTGATCAGGACGGGTTCAGATATCCGGAACCAAAACTTCTTCAAACCCGAACGGCCCGGCGCAGAAACAGACCAGAGAAGAACCATTCAGAATATTTTTAATCTGCAGAATCCCAGTAAACATTAAAAATCAGCACCGGCGTCAGAAGAAGAACCTGAAGTTTAACGGGTCGGGCTCCAAACAGAACCCGACCCGGTTCAGCACCAGCGACGTGATTCTACAGGAGGAGCCCAGCCGCTTCGGACAGTTCTGGAGGAATGCTGCGGTTCTGGTCGGGTCCGACGTCCAGAACCTCCTGATCCGAAACAATCAAACCGTCCATGAAAGAAAAAAAGGATTAAATCCAACGAACCGGGTCAGAACCGGTTCAAACCCGTTAAAAAGGAAACCCTGGCATTGCTGTCGCCACGGCAACAGCCCCTCCCACACACGTTGCTGCGCACCATCAGCTGGCTTAAAGAATCCGTCGCCATGACGACAAATTTTTACTATTTCATTTGTACAAAAACAAATCATAACAATAAAGGTTCTGATATTTCACCAGCCGAGGGTTTGGTTCTGATCCGGTTCTGGTCCAAACCGGATCAGAACCAAACAGAACTTAAGGGTCCGGTTCCTCATCCCGTCAAGGATCAGAATCCAGACGAACCCGAATTAAAAAAACTAAAATTGAGCACCAGGTGACAGAACCGGGCCGGTTCCGATCCGTCACCAACTAACCGTTCCCAGCTTCTCCAAACAGAATCATGATAAAACACTAAATGCACAGAACCAGCAGGAGGTCCGGTCAGAGGTTCCGGATCAGCACCAGGTCCGGTTGACCCGGCAGGAAGAAGTCATCGGTTCTGTAGAACCCGGACTGAAGCACCATCAGAAGGTCCAGGTAGGGCAGAGCAGAGGAGGTTCTGGTCCCGGGTAGCACCAGAACCAGAACCGGGTTTGCTGGTGTGAAACAATCTGAGCACATTCCCAGTGTTCAGTCTGCGGTTCTGATCCGATAGTTTAACTGGGTCAGAACCGTTTGGGTTGGCAGTGTCGGGCCCGTCCAGGTCGTGAACAGAACCCTGGAGCTGCTGGTGGAGGAGTTGTGGTCCCGAGTGTGGACTTTTGGTTCCGGTCGGGTCCGAACCGGAGAGGAGCGCAGCGCTTGTTGACGGGAAATAAAATAAACGTGGAGAAAAAGTTTCCTGAAGAGAAGTTTGTTTCGTTTGGGTCTAAGGCGTCCGGGTCAGAACCGCAGGTCCGTTCAGGCGATCTCCATCTCGCGCTCGATGCCGACGTACTTCAGGGCGTCGGCCTGGCTGTACCTGGAGGCGGAGACACATGATGACATCATCAAAACGAGACGGTAAAATAAATGAAACTCAGAGGATTAAAGACTAAAACAGCTTTAAATAGAACTAAAACCACGAGGCGCCTGCTGGGCAGAAATCAGAAAACAAATAAAAAGCTGACTTCATAAAAAGTCAAAAATTTAATTTGTTCCTAATTTTCCATAAGTAAATTTAACAGGCTTTTTAAAGTGTCTAAATTCCTCCAGGTAAAAATGTTAAATCATGAGTTCATAAACCTCCTGGTGATTCTGCAGATTTAACCTCCAACATCTTTTTAAAATCTGCTCTGAAATGAAATAAATACGTTCGGATCCAAAAGGTCCAGCTGAACGGTTCTGGTGTCAAAACGAGGTTTAAAATCAACCTGATGTTGATGTGAATATTCCTGTGAAAGGATTCAGTTAAAATCCAGAACATTCATTAAAAACATCTCAACATTTATTCATGGACGACAGTGAAGAATTAAAGTTCATGTCAGCCATGTTGGCTCCGCCTGATATTTTAATGCCATTTTTAAAAACTTCAGACATTTTATAAAACATGAATTTTATGTCAAAATAAGAGTTAAAGTTGAGAGAATAAAAACGCTGGTCACCAGGCCATTCAATGGACTTGTGGGGCGTTCACTGAAATCACGTAAAAAACATTGTTCACCAATCACAGTGAAGGTTTTCTAATCGGTCAGTAATCATCACCGATCAGTCGTGGGAATATTTAGTTTAACATAAAGTAAATATGCATTTATTATTTAACTTTATAAATGGAGTTATTTTTTTCAGGTGGTGCTGCTATCGCTGGACAGAGGAGAGCTTGGGCTTTTAATTTGAAAGGTGCTACTGATCGTGTTGCTCTCTGCCTGCTGTGTAAATATGAGTTTATTTATGTTTCCCATTTAGTTGCTTGGTGCTGGAAGTGAGTTTTGCTGTGGTACAGAACAACGTTTCCTTTAGACGAGCTTTTTCTCGCTACGTGAAGATCCGATATCCGAGTGTCGGCCGGTATAAATCCGTTTGGGCCGAAGTTCTGCTGACCAACCTGTAGTCGAAGAACAGCTCCTCTCCGGTCTGGATGGCTCTTTTGGCGAAGATCCCGATCCTGTGATCCCCGTTGACCATCATCACTGCAGAGAGCGGACCGAGTTAAAGCAGAACCACCAACAGAACCCGTCCTCTGCGGTTCTGACCGGCCTACCTTTTGCATAGCAGTTTGGGTTTACAGAGTGATTGGCGAAGCGAATCTTGTTGCCTTTCCTCGTGGCGTCAACAACGAAGTCTGAGGAGGAAAGAAAGCGGTTCAGAGTTAGAGACGACCCGGTCGGTGCCGGTCTGTTACGGTCTGATCCGGTCCGTGTCGGTTGGTTCCGGTCCGTTCCGGTCGGTTCTTACCGTTGTTGAGGTTGAAGAGGAAGCTGCACATGTATTTATCGTAAACCTTCCCTCGGCGGTCGGCTTCGTCCTGAGAGATGATCTGCAGGAGACAGAAAGATGAAGAACCTGGACCAGAGTCCAGACCACTGAACACGACCCGTCCACTCCAGAACCTTCTGAGCCCACAACGACCTCTAATGACCTCTGACCTCAACGTGAGGGTCAGAGGTCATCATGGCTGATCGTCATGTGGAAACCAGAAACCGAAGGAGGACGGATGGATTAAACTCTCAGCGAACAGAAACTCAGAGACAAAGTGAAAGTTTCTGGGTGAATCAGCATAGTTTCCCAGCCAGAACCAGAACCAAACCAGAACCAGAACCAGAACCGAGTCCAGGTTCTGGTTCTGTGCCGCTGCAGCCTCACCTCTCCACAGTACTCGGAGATGAATTCGTTCTTCTGGACCGGCTCCTTGATGAAGATTCCCCACCCGGCCACGTCGGACGGCGCCAGCAGCAGGTGCTGCGACCAGAACCACCATTAGGGTCCGATTACATCCGCAGGAGGTTCTGCAGAACCAGGCCTCACCTTCTTGGCGCCGCGCTGGATGGAGCAGTTCTTGCAGGACACGTTCTTGCTGTCCCAGTGGTCGGCGGCGCCGCAGGTCAGGCACAGGTCCGGGTCGCACTCCCGCACCGCCAGGTAGCAGGGGCACTGCTTGGTGTTGCACTGGGCTTTGCACCGGCAACCCGGGAAGCGGTTCTGACCTGCGGAGACGGGACAGCGGCTCAGAACGGGGCCCGGCAGAACCGGGCCTGGCAGAACGGGGCGTGCGCTTACACTCAGAGCTGCACTGGCAGAACTTCTCGCAGAAGTTCTGCGCGGTGACGCAGGGGCAGGACGAGTCGCAGGGCTGCCGCGGATGGTCACACGGCTGGTAGTTGTACACGTGATTGGACGACCCGTCTGCGGCACAACACACACTCAGCGCTACGGGTTCTGTCTGGGTTCTGCTGCGGCCCGGCGGAGCGGTTCTGACCTTTCTTCAGCTGGATCTTCCTGCAGTGCGTGGCCCACAGCCGGTGCTTCCTCTTCTTCTTCCTGGGGGGCGTGTCCTCGTCCTCGGCCGGCGCCCGGGCGATGATGGCCGACTCTTTGACCCGGAACTCGTAAACCTGGACAGGAAACATGAACCGTTTGCTGCTCCGGTTCTGATGGGCCGGAACGGGTCGGGCTCACCAGAGTGAAGTCGGCCACAGAATTGGTCTCAAATGTTTGTGCAGCAACAATTTTACCACTTTAAAGATATTATTGAAGTTTCCAGAGGTCAGAGGTCATCAAACTGAGTTGGTTGACACCAAACATGTTTCATTTTGACGTGAAGGTTCTGGTGGCCTCACCTGTCTGCAGGTCTTGGTGCCGATGAGGCGGGCGATGGCGCAGAAGTTGTCGTAGTACGTCCCGATCAGGACCCGGAAGAGGGACGCCTCGGCGCCGGTCCAGTCCACAGCTTCCGGGTCGCAGGTCAGCTTCATCTTCACCGGCGTCTGGCAGCGAGAGTTCCCCTCTGCAGACAGAACCGGGTTTACCTTCTACTGACGCCGACCAGCAACGCTCAGAGTGACGGAGTCACTCGAACGCATCGCTGGCAGAATCAACTGAGTTCAACTAATAGAGTTAATATTATTAATATCTGATTTATAAACTTAACCAGGATCTGATTTTATTCTCATTTTGTTGCTGTTTTACGTAAAGATGATCATTTATAATGTCAGAACCAGATTCCAGCCGAAGAAATAAAACAACGTTCAAAAGAAAAAGCCAAGGAAACATTTAAAGTAGTTTTACAAAAACAAACATTATTATAAAATAAATCCATAAATAAGTCCTGACATAAAAAATCTTCATTTATTCCAGGCGTCGTCTCACCTGAGCTGCTGGTCGTCTCGTCCTTCTTGTCCTCGTCGTCCTTCTCGTTTTCTCGCTCGTCGTCCTTGCTCCCCTCGCGGTCGCTGTCCGTGTCTTTGGTTTCCGAGGAAACGGTGGGCGTGCCGGGCCGGCTGCTGCTGTTGGGCAGTCGCCCGCGGCGACGGCCCACGCTGCGTTTGGACGGCGTCTTGGCGCGCTCGGCGCCGGCTGGATACTCCCTCGCCATCCCGTCCTGAGAGCAGAGCGCCACGTTTAAAGGCTGCTCCTCAGACCTGAAGGGGCTGAGGGGGCGGAGCCTCACCTGCACCAGGTACATGTAGCATTCGGCGCCGCACGGCTTCGTGTTCACCAGGTTCTCCAGGTTCTTACGCTTGTAGGTGTTTGGCGTGGCGTGGAAAGCTGGGAGGGAGAGTCTGTTGTCATGGCGACTGCGTGTTTGTACAGGGGGCGTGGCTAAGGGAGTTTACTCACGGTGGAGGAAGCAGTCGTATTTGAAGCAGCGGCGGCAGAACAACGTGTGGAAGGAGTGCAGACTCTGCTCCCGCTGGACGGAGCGAGCGTTTGGACCGTCGATGTTCGGCGTGCATTCAGGAGGGAGAGCGCCGGGAAGCTGCTGCTCCGTTAACTCCTTGTACCTGCAGAGACACAGTAACATTAGAGACAGCAACAATAGAGACAGCAACAATAGAGACAGTAACATCAGAGACAGTAACATTAGAGACAGCAACAATAGAGACAGCAACAATAGAGACAGACAATAACATTAGAGACAGAAACAATAGAGACAGCAACAATAGAGACAGAAACAATAGACAGAAACAATAGAGACAGCAACAATAGAGACAGCAACAATAGAGACACAATAGAGACAGCAACAATAGAGACAACAATTGAGACAGAAACAATAGAGACAGAAACAATAAGACAGAAACATTAAGGACAAGTAATAATCCCAAAGTTTATCTCTGAATCTAACTAAGAAGAATTTGAAGTAATTGTGGCTGAATTAAAATTACCTACGTGGAATAAATTTTGTCTTTAAACATTTATAATGAAAAACTTTCTAAAGTTTTGGATGTAAAACATTCTGTAAGACAAAATATAAATTTAAGTAGTGAAAATAAACTTTTACAAAAATCTGCTGGGCAATAATAAAAAACAATATAATTGTTGGCTTTAATATTAATTTCAGCAAAAACAAAAAAAAATCTAATTTTATTTTTTGCAGAACATTAAAAATTATTTAAGGAAATATCTAAAAATGTAATTAATCATTTTATTATGACTGCTGTGTTTTAGCTCATTTATTTATTAAATATTTATTTTTCATCTGAACTGTCTGGATCTGCCTCTGCCGTCGTCGTGACGACGACCCCGGGACAAAGCGGAGCCACTAACTTCTCCTTCAGCTCCTCGGTGGATCCTTTGTCTGGGAACATGGAGGAGATGGCTTCAAAGATCTTATCAGACGGGAACTTCTTGCTGCCGTCACTGTTGCTCCGATCTGGGGACAACAAACACGAACGCGCACACGCACACACACACACACACACACACACACACACTTCGTCATGAAAACGACCAAAAACTGGGCAGACGGAGAGAAAACAGAAACGCTGCAGCAGATAAACGCGTCTGATTGGCTGAAAGTTGCCGACTCGCCTTCGCTGCTGCCATGTCTGTCCCTGCTGCCGTCCTCCAGCTGATCCTTGCCGTCACACGTCTCCATCTTCTCCACCTTGAAGTCCTGCTCTTCCTCCTCCTCGTCATCCTCGTTGTCGCTGTACTGAACCATGGAGTTGACCAACTCCACGAAGATCTCGTCGTTGATGAAGCCGCATTCTGGAAAAAACAACAGGAGAGAAAAACTTTCTTTCTTTGCCTCTGAATGCATGAGACCGCCACGCGGACCAGAGGCCGCTCCAAACCAGGAAGTGGACTACAGCGCAGGGCATTCTGGGTTCTGCTGAATGTTTCCGATCCGGCCCGTTTAAAGCCGACCAGGTGAAGGTTCTGCTCACCTCGGTCTCCATGAACCTTTCCGTCGTAGTTCTTGATCAGCTCCTCTATGAAGGTGCCGTCCTGGTCCAGGATCTCGTCTCCCATGTAGGGGATGTTGTGCAGAACCGTCTCGTCCTCCACCTGAAGGAGAGCCAGAGTTACAGACGGCCGAGGAGGAAACGGCGCCGTGGCAACAGGAAGTCGCTCGCACCATAAAGTTCTGCTGCAGCGGCGACCAGGAGTACATGACCGGAACCGAGGCCACGGCGTTCAGCGTCTTCAGGGGGATCACCTGCCGCGGAAACTCAGAGAAGCCGCTCTCCACGGTGCACTGCGGGGAGAGCAGAGGAGAACGTCAGGGTGGGGACGTCAGGGTCGCGGTGGGTCCGGCGCTCGCCGTCAGCAGGAAGGCAGCCCACCTCTCTGGAGGCGCGCAGCGAGCTGACCGACGTCATGATGTGGACCGGCTGGATGCGCCGCGTCTTCCACTCCTGGTTCAGAGTGTCCGTCCGCTCCACGATCTTCTGACGGTTGGAGTTGAACATGCTCTGCAGCAGAGGTGGTTATTAATAATCACAAATTAATAACCTGCCTGAATCCTTCTGGGAGCGCCGGGTCCAGACGAGTTCAACAGTGGAGGCAAGATTCATCTACGTAGCTGAACAGACAACATCAGTAGCCTACAGGCTTCTAGAGGTCACAGGTCAGAGTATGAACCCACCTTGACCTCGTCGGCCCGTCTGAAGCGTTTCTGCTGCCGGAGCCTCATGTACTCAGACTTCACCCTCCTCTTCCAGCAGGCTGGACCTTTGTCCGAACGCTTCCCTGTCAGCACCATGATCGCCCTGCACACGCACACACACACACACACACACACACACACACAGTGACACGCACACGCACAGTGACACACACACACACACACAGTGACACACACACACACATTTACTAAACAGAGGAAAAACTGGTGTTTTTCACAGCCCGTATCTCATCATATTACAACCCAAAGCTAAAAACATCTCATGAAGATGATGTTGTAGCTTTTAACTTGGTTCATGTGGGAAGTGAAAAGCAGGATCTCCTGCAGCAGTCAGCGCTGCAACGAACACGAGGAGGCCTCTGTATTTTTGTGTTTTTATGATGTAAAGCACTTTGAAACGCCTTTTTGCTGAAAAGTGCCTACAAATAAAATTTGATTGCTTGACCTGAACTGTTGCTGCGTCACTCAGCAAAGACAATATCCCATATGAACCAATCTGATGTTAGCTAGCTCTGCTAATCCACCTCGTTTGCTTTTGCCACTCCTCTTTAAATCCGTCTGGCCGTTGGGTTGGAATGAGATACGAGTCGATTCAGTGAGTCGCTTAATGTCTGCATATCAGAGGAGCTTCAGCTGATTGGTTTCTTTAGTGCATCTTATTCTGATTTTAATGTTTTTATATTTATTATTTAGTTTGATCTGTCCCTCCTGTACTTTGGGTAAACATTTTGTTTCTTCAGTTTTTTTATAAATAAAATTGATTGGATCGTCAGAGATTCCCATCACCACGGTAACGAACATCTCATGTTTTTTTAGGCCGCAGTTGGTCTAAAACGGAAATATAGAGAAAATATATGGATTAAAATCACTTCTGTTGATTCTTCACAACTGTTTGTGATGTGCATTTTATACGTGGAAAAAATACAACTAAAATAAAAAATTTTTTTAAATCAATCATGCTGCATTCAAGAGTCTGAAAAGATGGGATTTCAGTTTTTTAATTGAACAGAATTTAATTATTTCTTGATAAGTTTTTATTCTGGTTCTGAAAAGTGCGTCACATTCATCTTTTATTTTCATTTTAAAACTATACAAACATAAAGTCTGTGTGTGCAGTGCTTTAAAGAAGAAGGTTTCTCAGTTTTAGATTTATATTTAGCAGCTTGTTCCAACGTCAGACACTCCGCACTAATGAGAAGTGTAGCAGAAGTGTCGGCTTATTTCAGGACGTTTCCTGTCACGTGTTTCTGCAGCAACCACAGATCATCTGAAGCTGTTTTATATTATGTTCCAAGCGCAGACTGGTGATTTTACTGATGTAAGCAGCCGATGAACTGAACTTTGACCCCAGAGATGTTGAAAATGAGGATTCATGGATGCAGAGTAGGAGGAGGAAGTTCAAACCCATCTTTTCTGTCCTTCATAATGACAAAGGGTCACATCCCCTACTCCAACATCTTTCTAGCAATACGGTCAGATGGAGAGTTAAAGCAAAGGAAGTGGATTAGCAGCGCTGGCTGACAACTGGACAGGTTACTGTAGGATATCGTCTCTGCTGCCTGAATGATGATTCTGATTGGTTGCGATACTGACTGCTACTGGAGACCCGTCACAACCCTTAACCCTGAAAATATTTGGAACATTTGAGTTATGAGACTTAATTTCATTTTGGGATAAATATGTTGGGATTGAAAAAGGCAAAGTCACCCAAGAGTAAAGAGATCTGCAGAAACTCCAAACAGCGAGGAAGGCAGGAGAGAAAAGATAATCAATATCTAACAATATCTAACAATATTATAGCAACTACATGGTTTCCTAACATTGTGAAATCATACAGGAAGTAATTACATTGTTACACTTAAATACTTTAAAGATGTGTTTAACAATAAATCAATCTGGAGATATACTGCTATGTTGTTTTTCATTTAAACATAAAAACTTCAGTTGACTTCTGAACCAATCATAATGACACATCAAATGTTTACTGCAAATTTATAATTAGTACATTTCTATAAACATGTAAACACCCTCAATAAGGTGTTTCTAACCTCTAAAGAGCTTTAAAATATTTAATGTTGAATAATTTAAATGTCAGAATCAAACTTGTCTTCAGGAGGAACTGCTGCAACTTGATGCCATAAACTGGGTTTCCTTAGGAAACTCATTTTACCAACAGGATTAATCACCTGCATTGATTAATATCTAGGACTGAATGTATGAAATTACAATCAAAGACAGTTATTACTTATTCCCCTAAAAGATAATTACTATGAACCTGGACTTTGATCGTTTCTTTATAAATGATGGTTCTGCACCAGTGTAGGGCTAAGGTTAAGGGTTAAGGTTAGGGTTAGGGTTAGGGTCAGCCAGCCAGTGTGCGTCTGGCTGACATGTTGATCAGCCTCACAGATCACAAGTAAAGAAAATAAGGATTTATTTCTCTCAGCTTCAGCTGACTGAAATAATCAAACTCTCCAAAGGAAATGTCTGACGGTCCCGTGAGGTTAAAGGTAGATACATTGAGCCAAACTGTCAGATAGTTTCAAGGTGAACTTTCCAAACAAACCAGGAAGCTTTAGCTTGCCGATATCGGGCTCAGTATCCTAAAAACACGGTTTCCTCTCTTTGCGAACAACTTAAAAAAGTTAAATAAGGTAAAGTTAAGTTAAATCGGAATGTTTATATATTTAAATATTTAACTGAACTCTCGGTGTATGTGTACGTTTTTCTGGGAAACTAATAAATACAAGGGTACGAATTTGTCTCGAACACCCCGGCGTGCTAACTAGCAGTTGGTCAGTTAACAAAGCACCAAGAACAACCCGGGCGGTTTGGACCTCAAGAAAATACGGCGAAAACAAGCAAAACCAGCACTGACAGCTCCTCTCACCTGGACGACAGGCTCTGGCCTCATTCAGCGCAGTGATTCCGAGTAAACACGACGAACACTGGGAGAGCGGCTCTTTGTGTGGGAGCTTAGCCGACGCGTTAGCTCCGCAGCTAGTTAGCAGTTAGCTCAGCAGGAGGCAGCGACTCTAAGCGCGACAGCCGGCTTTACAACACCGACCGGCTGTTAAACAGCAAAAGCTTCCGTTCCCACGCCTCAATGTGTACCTTTTGCGATAACACTGAGGCTTGTTTTGACGGACACTGCTGTCATTTAACTCCGTCTTTTCTGAAATCAACAGTTTATTTTCAATATTTCCGCCTCGACGCGGAGCAGGTTCAAACTGTCTCGCACTCGCCGCCCACTCCGACTGCTGCAGATTCAAGAGGCGCCAAACGTTTCGCCCAATGACTGAAGCCGATGTAAGGGTGTCAGAGTGTGGTGACCTATGATAGGCCAGCGAAATCTACATCGTATCCAATAGCAGTTTGAGATAAAACGGAGGCCCTGTAGCGGAGACATGCGGGCAGGTTTCCTTTGTTCTCACATTTGTCAATGTAAAAATATAAATTCATCTGAAAGTAGGCTATTTGATAATCAAATCAACTACAATTTCTCAAACAATCTACTATTTTCTAAGTTATGTCGGTAGATTTCTATCCATTTGGGTTTAATTGCTGTTATCCACAGATACAACTTGCTTGTAAAAACTCATGGCGGCTTTGAATGCTGCGACTCTCTTTCCTCCTCCACCTCCTGCCCTCTGACAGCTCAGCTGGGAGCTTCAGCAGATGAAACAACGCCGCTTTCAGCAGGAAGATCAGTCAGCAAATGATAAACGTCATGAAACCGTCCCGTTCCCAACACAACCGGCTAAAAAAACTGCTTTAAATTGGTTGTTTGAGGACTGAGGCTCAGAAACTGTCAGCCCGAAGAGGGTCGACGAGTTTATTAAGCCACACCTCCTCGAAAAGCTATTGGCTTAAGTCATTATGACGTTTCATGTTGCGTTCATGTTCTCATCTAAGAGTGCGTAAAGGCATCAACTTATTTTTCTTGTTTTAATTTGTTTAAAGAATATTTAGACATTTAAATGTCAGCATTGAGTACAAACAATTCAATGTAAAAGTAAATAGGCGTAAAAATACAAGTAATATCAGAAATACATCCATTAAGAAATTCTAATTACTTCCATGTTTTCTCAATTTTAAAAATAAATTTTGAGGACATCATGAATTAATTAATTTATTTATTCCAGTATTTATTTAACATTTCTGGTTGTTTTTATATGCGTGAGTTATAACCATTCACACAGACACACTGTAACCCATCAATGTGAACTGGGGGATAATAGCGACATACTCAAGGTGATGGTCTATAGAATAGAATAGAATAGAATAGAATAGAATAGAATAGAATAGAATAGAATAGAATAGAATTCAACTTTATTGTCACATGTACAAGCAACGAAATGTAGTTTGCATCTATCCAGAAGTGCTATACATGATATAAATATTTATAAACAGGTGTATGAAGATATAAACAGAATAATATTGACGTGCTATAAATAAAATGTTTTGTACAATATAAATATAAATCAGAGCTTATGTATATATTATACAAATTACATAGATTATACAGAATATACAGGAATATGAAGAATGGATTGTATATATATTAGTTGTTTTATGATACAGGTTAAATAATGGGAAATTAGATTTACAGATTATATAAATTATAATATATAGCGGTACTGCTATGTTGATTTAGTTATCAAATGAGCCAGTTTACATCATTTCAACAGAACATATAATTAAATAAATACATGATACAAATATCTGGCTTAAAGTTTTAAACACTGATTTAAACATTTAAATAATTGTATGTTTAAGAAAATATTGACCATTCATATAAACAATGATAACATCTTTAGTAAATAAAAATGTGAGTAAATATTTTTTAATCTACATATTAAAAATTTGTAGATTAATTTTACATATAGAAATAGCATGTTTATTTGACAAATTATTCATAACTGATAACTTTAGTCTTCCAATAATAAAAGCATGGACATATAGTAAAACACAACAACCAATTAAATCCATACAAAAATCAGACCTGCTGCCAAACGTGATCAAGTTGCACCACTGAGGTCTGAATCTTCAGTGGTCCAACAGTATGATCAGTTCTGATATTTTAACATAAGCAACCTCACACTCTCTATGCGCACTATGTAAACAATAAGTACTTCATAACATCCTTTTTAACTACTTATAAACTCAATAAAAGGGCAGTTAATATCACTGCAGACCCCGCACATCCTGGACACAATTTCATCCATTCTAAGGTTGTAGTTCTGAGTCATTATCGTTTTGAAGGACGGATCCTCCTTTACAGCTCAGTTTCTTTAAAATGTGATGCTTCATGTAGTCTCAACAGTAGTTTTTACACTCTGCCTGATTCTTCCTCACATCAGACCCAGATGTTCAGAGAGAAACGGGTCGAGCTCACAGAGGAACCGGATCATCTCAGAACTGGCAGCATCTCCTTTCCTCCTCACCGTGTCGATCAGAACTCGAGCTTTTTCTCCCCTGATCTTCTCCGCCTCCACCGCCTCCCTCTCTGAATCATTGATGACTTTTTCCTCCAGCAGTTTGTCCAGCAGACTCTGCAGAACCGGTCCTGATACTCCATCCTTGAAGTTGATCCTTATCTCCATCAGTTGCTCCTTTGGACCGAGGTTCTGTCGGGTCGGCCCACAGGATCTTCTGACTCTGGCAGCAGAAAGACAAACCCGTCTCTCCCAGACGGTGCAGGAGCCGCTGTCCGTCAGAGACAGTCTGATGTGTTTCATCGTTTCCTCATAAACCACCTGGAACGTTGGGACGTAGTTTTCATAGGATTCTGCATCAAACTCGGCTTCTTTGGGCTGAACCAGAACCGAGTCGCTATCAGGAGAGACAGACAGAGAGTAAACCTGATTGGGCTGCAGTTTGCAGTCTGGAGGCGTCTCCAGGAAAATCTCCTTATCGTCTAGTTTCCTCCTGAAACGCAGCACGTTGTTGAGAACAACGTTCTTTGGCAGCATCAACACGTTAATCTCGTGTTCTGACTCAGGATCAGCTGCAGGTCTGTAGAACAGCAGAACCAAGGCTCGGACCGGGTCAGCAGGAGAATCTTCATCCTTGACGTTCCCAAAAGCAGAAAACCCCGAGATGCTGATGATGATGTGAGTCTCTGTGATCCTGTCAGGCCTGATAAACTCCACGCCTCCATCATGGAGATGAGCGACTGACAGGAAGTGACACGGTCCAGTGGAGCGGACCTCACAGTGAGGGAGATGAAGCTGAGCCACAGACTGCTGCGGGCAGCTGATGTCAAACAGAGGTCCTGCAGGCTTCTTGCCATGTGGGCTCAGTAATCTCCTGTTCCAGGGAACAACCCTGTAAAACACGTCTCCTCCTCCCGTCATGGCAAACACCAGGCCGCTCACTCTGCACTGGTACAGGCCTGGACCGGAGCACTGGAACCAGTAGGTTTCATCGTCTGCATCTCCATGGAAACCAGGAGTAAACTCCTCAAAGCTGCTCTGGAGCTTCATGCTGGGTAAACTAGCAGCTCGGGGTAAGATACTGACGTCTAGAGGAGGATCCTGATGAACCAGAGGACAGAGGACAGAAGGAGACGAGTTGCTGCGGTGTCTTCTTCTCAAACCAGATGCTGAAGGGAGGAGAAGGTCAGTAGAGGCTGATCTGTTTGAGACGGAGCCGCTCTGAGGTGGATCAGAGGAATGATTAGTGAGAGGCTGCTGGAGAGATAAAGATGTTAAAATGTTGGGTGATGGGATGTGCTCAAGATCTTCAGGTCTTTCCAGTTGATTTTCATCAGCTGCAGGATTTTCTGTCTGCTTCCACTCTTTGCTCAAAGTTTCCATTTTGATACCAGATCTTATAGATTCTTTTCTACTAGTTGATGAACTCAGAGGATACTGAGTTGAAGAAACATTGTCTTGCATTCTGGGTAAGCGTAGAAGCCAATCTGAACTTTGGATCTTTGGGAAAGAGGATTCTTCTCTTCGATATAATGATTTATCTTGATGCTCCTGAAGCTTTTTTTCCATTTCTATTGCAGAGTTCAATCGACGTCTCCTTCTCTTTCTGAGCGAAATTCTTGTCCTGTCCTTTGCAGTCTGGAGAAGGTCAGTAGAGGCTGATCTGTTTGGGACGGAGTCGCTCGCATGTCCAACTGACTCCATTATTTCATCTTGGTTTCCTGCTGTATCTTGTCTGCTGTATTTTAAGCACAGCGGTTCTACAATGTCAAAAGGTTCTGAAAGCCTTTCTGTGGAAACGTTCGCACTCTGTGGAACGAAGGTGGGGATATTAAAAGCCCCAGGCTTCATCTGACTGAAAGGTCCCACATACTGACTGTGTGATTCATCTTGATGAGAAAGAGAGAAGTCGAGTTTCGGCGAAGACGTACCTGCTGCAGTGGATGCAGAGGTTGCAGTTGGTGACGATACGTTGATGAGTCCAGTGATGGGGGGTAAAGAGAGAGCAGGCGCTTCAGGTTCTTCATTTAATGAATAAAACCTTCCTTGGTTCGTGGTTTCAGCAGAGGAAGTACCTGTGGGCGAAGAGCTGGGGCTGGTCATTAAAAACCCAGATGAATATAAATACGAAGGGTAAAACGAAGAAGTCGGAGGCTCGAAGAAACTATTAAACGAGAGAACGCCCTCAAGCGCCATAGAACTGAAAAAAGAACATGAACTACTGCCTAATTCTGTATTTGTTGAAGAAACAGACCCGACTGACTCGGTATCAGGCTGTCTTGGTGTTCCCTCATTGGTTTCTGTTATTTCCTCAGTTTCACTTCCTAAGTCTAAAGGTGGAGCTCGAGGTGGACTTATTCCTTTACTGAACTGCTCAGATGACATCTTTGCTATGTGATCAGCAGATTCAAGTCGATACAGATGATATCGACTTGAATCTTGAATCGTTCTAGAATAACGCGTCATTTTCCTCTGAGTTTTTCCATACCACAATGATTTACAAAGCGGTCTACTGACGACTAGAGGATTCTGATGACTCATAGGAAAGACGACAGAAGGAGACGAGTTGCTGTGGTCAGTAGAGGCTGATCTGTTTGGGACGGAGTCGCTCTGAGATGGATCAGAGGAAGGAGAAACATTCTGAAACACTGAACGAGTTCTCCTGCTGGTGGCGCTGCAGCTGCTTGTTTCCTTCTCAGAGGAATCTGTGCTGAGAGGCTGTTGGTCAGGTAAAGATATTTTCCGTTGGCCTGCGAACTGGTCAAGTTCTTCAGTTTGTTTGAGTTGATCCTCATCAGCTGCAAGATCTTCTGTCTGCTTCAAGGTTTTTACAAGTGTCTTCTTGAAATGAGATGCTTTGGATTTTCTTGTTGCTAAATCTGTAGAATCTTCGATTGCAGAAGCAACTGATCCATATCTGCTTTTTGACAGGGATGAAGTTGATCTTGGTAATTTTCTGCGATGTCTTTCATCTACTTCATATAGATCTTCTTGAAGCATTTCTACATTTTCTTGTCGTTTGACTTTGTCTGTTTTCTTTAGCTGTTGATGGACGACACGCTTCAAACTGGAGCCACTAGAGAAACCTGGTGACTGGCTCTGGCCTTCATCATCAGCAGAAGAATGAAGTTCAGCAGCATCGGCGGTAACTTTTGCTACTGATATTCTATCAATTGTGCTGCTTTGTACTTCATTCAGATCCATTGAGCAGCTGCTTGTTTCCTCCTCAGAGGAATGATTGGTGAGAGCCCTTCTGCTTGGAGTCACAGGTGTGAAATTATTGGGGACATCGATTCTTCTTTCTTGTTCTTCCTCTGTTTAATATTCATAAGATCCTGGAAGATGTGAAATCAGAAAGAGAGATTAATGTACCCACCTTAAATATATTAGAAACTGATTACCTCCCATAATAAAGAACAAAGGTTTATTTTGACAGCAGTTCTGTTGAATGGTGAGTCTGTATGTGATAATGAACAAAAGTGGTAAAGAGTGTCATGTCTGTTTGACTTTAAACTATCTTGTCTGAATTTTATTTTTTAAGGAAAAAACAATCAAAACTTCAGAACATGGACTGTTTCTGAAACATCCACCGATAAGTGATGATAGAAAGTATCAAAGTATTCAAACTCACTATAAATACAGAAGCAATGGACATCTGCTAAAACACACACACACACACACACACACACACACACACACACACACACACACACACACACACACACACACACACACACACACACACCTTTAAGCCTGTTTGAAGTTTTCTTTGAATTTTGCTCTATTTGTTTGAAACATTTAGAGCTCAAGGATTCAGACGTAGTTTAATAGTGAAATTAACCTGGTTTTATAATAAACATTTCATAAATTAAAGCTTTAATCACAAACTGTGTTCAAATAATTCAGTAATTAGTAGAAAAATCTATCATCTATTATCTATTATCTAGCTATTGTGGTTTAAAACTAGAGATGATTAATGAAGCTCAGTGGACAGGAGTTACATTTCTCTAAACTTAAACTTAGTCACACATTTAACTGTTGGAGAAAGTTAAGTCAATATAAACACCGATAAATAAATTAAGCAATGAAAACTATTTGCTGACTGAGAAAGTTTGAGGCTTACATTTCCTCACTGCTCGGGCAGCTCCTCTGCGGATTCCGTTATTCCTGAAGGTTTTTCCACAAGTTTCCTTTAATTGTTATGGAGAAACTGGTTAACAGGGAACCGAACTAATGACTCGGAACGAAAACCGAAAGAAACAATCAGATAATTAGAAAAATGTTGGCAGTTTTAAAGAGAAAAAACCTGGACGTTACACAACACTTCCTCGTTTTTTTCTCAGCATAAACCAAGCGCTTACAGATGGATAACAAAGCAAATAAAGCGGGGATGCTGCCACCTGCTGTACAAGCGTAGAACTGCACTCTGTCATCAACATCCTGTCTTCCCTCCAAGCTGCTTTCACCAACACAAAGTAACTTCTGCTTCTCTGTTAAAGTTGGTTTCTTTTCCCTCTTTCTGTTTCTAAACTTTCTCATTTCATATCCATGTATTTCGCAGTTTATTATTAAATGTTTCACATTTCTATTAGATTTAGCTTTCATGGTCAAGATTGTCTGCATGAAGGAAGAATGACTAACAGAGCTCGCTGACGTTAAGTATACATGTACAAACTTTAGAGAGAAAATAATGAATGAAACGAATGATATGTATATGAATGTGTGTATGATTAAAAGGACAGGTTGTGACACTGCATGTGCTGAATGTGTTTATTTTGTACATCAGAAACATGAAACTGACCGGAAGGTCAAAGTTTAGACGGTTTGTGTCCAGGATGTGTGGGGTCTGCAGATATGCTAACTGCTTTTTCCCCCCGATTTACCTTCAATAAATGCTTGTTGCAAACTTTAATTTTCAATGTTGGTTTAAATTTTTTATGAAAATAAGGAACTTTCTTTGTAATAGTTCTATAATGAAGAATTTTTATTTTCTTTCTATATGTAGAAATAAAAAGATGTGAAATAAACCATAAAGAACAAAAAGAGCAAAACCAAGAACTCATTAACACATCTTCCAATTTTATCTTTTGATATTAATCTTCACATTAATGTTGCAAATATTAATCCTCATGCTATTTCTAACAATATAGCAAAAAGTTAATTATAAATGAAAAACATTACACAATACATTTTATTAAACGAGAGTTGGGTAGGAACATGCAAACAATATTCTCTGTATGTTTTACTTCTAAATTTACATTAAATTATAACATTTTGAGACAAATTACTCCACAAATACATGCGTATAAAAGATTGTCCGTTAAAGAAATTAGAGGTCTGATTAAAAGTGACTGGAGAAACAAACTGAAACATGTTGAAGAGCTCACAGTGATTCAGTTCAACTCATTCTGGGGAAGTTCACAAACTTCCTTTTACATAATCGTCTAGAATGACAACTCCAATACAACTTTAGCACGGTTCCAACTTTGCTACAATGTTAGAACATCTTAATGATGCTGATTTTATATTTGTTGTGCTCCCTTTATTTTATGTTCTTTAAATAGAACATTCGGTCAAGAATGATAAAACGTTGTTCGGTCTTGATTTCCTTTAATGGAGCTGAGAGTGGTTCTACAAAAACATACGGAGGACAAACAAATAAAAGTTATTTTCAATACCATTACCACAAACGGCTATAACCAATTTGTCCATCAGATGGCAGCAAGGGACAACAAACAAACTACAAATCACATTATCACAACCTTAACTCTAAATTGCCAAACTGTATGTTTATAAGATGCGCAGATAAACAAATCTTACTTAAATAATGATTAATCTTACTTAATTTTAATGGATGGCCAGTCCCTCTGCCTGAAAGAATGTTTAAATGATAGTGATGGGTAAATGAGGCATCATGAAGCCTTTTGACCCAAAGCAATACATTATTGATACTGTATTGATACTGTATTGATACTGTATTGATTCTGTATCACTGAATACTGACACCTGCTGGACATTAAAAGTCCCTCGTTGCATTTTATTGTATATTTTATATTGCATTATGTCATACCTAAATTCAGCTAAATTCTAAATATACTTGATATTCTTAGATACAGTCAATAAGTATTGTGACCATAAAGTGAAAATTTAAGTGAACGTGTTTGGAATTAGGATACTTGTGGACTGGTGGCTTTTTTCTCACAGATTTTCATTCAAAACGTTTTTCCAACATTTTGGCATTTTTGACACAACTTCTGCTGTTGTAGAACAAAAATGAAGAAACTGGAACCAAACATGACACTCAGTTTGTCCAGCCTGGAGTTTGCATGTTCTCCTTCTGCATGTCTGGGTTTTCTCCAGGTTCTCCAGAGTCCGGTCCAAAGGTTGACTGTCTGGGTTCTCCTGTGACCGACTGGATTTGTGTCCAAATGGAAACTGGTTCTGTGATTTAACTAAATGCCTCAGTCTTCTACAAGAAATACATTTATCTATTTATAATATGTAAATATCAGATTCCAAGAACAGCCTGTAGAAGATGACAGTTAATGCACTTAAAGTTAAATTTAGAGTTTTGATCAGTAGGATTTTTATGGGCTGCTAAACGTGCAAAACGTGTCAACATCGTCTTCTGCATGAAGTTCTGAAACCCTCAACATTTCTGATCATCTCCACATAAAATAAAAAGCCGGACTATTTAACAAAACACAAAATCAAAATGTCTTTCTGCTCATGCAGAGTAGAACCTGTTGCCATAAAACGACAGCAGACCAAATTCACTGAGAAACTGTTAAATATAAACAGGAAGTTTATGTCCCTGATGACACCATGTGAACTCTTTTGGTCAAAATTCCCAAAATATGACATAAAGAAAAGATGTCAGCAGTGACAGAAACAGATATTTGATGGTTTTCCACTTTAGGAAAAATTAAAACCATACATTACCTGAAACTAAATATTGTTTTTGCTGTGAAACGTCTGGTGGTATTTTCTTGTCACCGTTCTTCAGCAGTCTACTTTGAACTGAAACTGAAAATACCAGTCAGTTGATCAATCAAGTTGATCTGTATCGCACTACTACTCCTATAGTCGTTTAAAGATTTAAAAAAAAAGAACAATTTGGACAAATCACTGCTGCAGAATTGTCCGTGACGTGTCTGCGTCCTGTGCTAGTCCCTTTAGCTTTCTGGCTAGCTGCGTCCTGTGCTAGTCCCCTTTAGCTTTCTGGCTAGCTGCGTCCTGTGCTAGTCCCTTTAGCTTTCTGGCTAGCTGCGTCCTGTGCTAGTCCCATTAGCTTTCTGGCTAGCTGCGTCCTGTGCTAGTCCCATTAGCTTTCTGGCTAGCTGCGTCCTGTGCTAGTCCCTTTAGCTTTCTGGCTAGCTGCGTCCTGTGCTAGTCCCTTTGGCTTTCTGGCTAGCTGCGTCCTGTGCTAGTCCCTTTAGCTTTCTGGCTAGCTGCGTCCTATGCTAGTCCCATTAGCTTTCTGGCTAGCTGCGTCCTGTGCTAGTCCCATTAGCTTTCTGGCTAGCTGCGTCCTGTGCTACTCCCTTTAGCTTTCTGGCTAGCTGCGTCCTGTGCTAGTCCCTTTAGCTTTCTGGCTAGCTGCGTCCTGTGCTAGTCCCTTTAGCTTTCTGGCTAGCTGCGTCCTGTGCTACTCCCTTTAGCTTTCTGGCTAGCTGCGTCCTGTGCTAGTCCCATTAGCTTTCTGGCTAGCTGCGTCCTGTGCTACTCCCTTTAGCTTTCTGGCTAGCTGCGTCTTGTGCTGGTCCCATTAGCTTTCTGGCTAGCTGCGTCCACATTTTTTCTGATTCAACTTTAACAGGCGAATAACAATGAATGGTGAGTTTTTATCTTTAATTCCCTGATAATATTACAGGCTTGTTTGTTTTTCTAAATTAAATCTAAAACCTAAAAGAGAATTTTGTCATTGAAGAGCATTTGAAAATGTGCAACTCAGTAACTTTTTATTTAGAAGGTAGATTAATGTCGTGGTCATAAATATTCATTGAAAATGGTCTTATTTAATTGTGTGTATATTACTTTAAGAGCTCAGGGAGCCGTCTGAATAAGCTTCACTCTGATTGGTTCATTTGTTACCTCAAGCTGCCATCAGTTGCTAAAGAGCACATTTTCAGTTTTCTTTGGAAAGTAATGGTTGGAAGCCGTCTAGAGCTGTTGTTCCAGAGACTGGGAGTGTGTAAATTAAGTATTCAGTGATACAGTATCAATACAGTATCAATAATGTATTGCTTTGGGTCAAAAGGCTTCATGATGCCTCATTTACCCATCACTAACATTTAAACATTCTTTCAGGCAGAGGGACTGGCCATCCTTCCTGGACATGTGGGGAAACGTCAGTTTGTTTCAGTTTGAGGTTCATTGTTTGAGCCTTACCTTTCAGGTGCGTCTCCTCAGCAGCCGAGGGAGATGAATGCTGCAGATTCTCTGAAGAGTTACATTAAGTTAAATTTAGTCTTTGATTGACCTTAGATTAGTTCAGTTCTAATCATACGCATGCATGTAAATATTTGTTGGTACCATTTATTGTTTTGTGTAAATTATTTCTCGTTTTGTTTCGTCACCCCTTTACCTTTATGAGTGTTGGAATTGCCCAAAGTATAAAAGCCAGCTTCTTTGTCTCACTGAAAAATGTGTTTCTGTTCAAATGTGACCTACAGTTTTAAATCAAATCCATCTCCATCTGCTGCCTCGCCTCCTTTCCTCAGGCACGCCCTGCCAGGGAGGCGGCCTCTGGCGCCATCTGGTGGATGAAGGTGGAACCGCAAGCAAACAGGACGGAAGAGGAAAACCCACAAAAAAAGAGCAAAAACCCAGGTCCCGACACCCAGGAACTTCCTGCTGCATTTCTGAGTTTCTGTTACTTTATTACTTCATATTAGACAGATTTCAACTCCTTCTTACTCACCGGCTTTTAATACAGAGGGAGGAATTCATTTATTAGACCTTTTATTTTTCCTTTTCTGTCTTATCTCTGTTGTTTTTGTCCCATTTCAAGTGAAAATGTCCCTGAATAGTTTTACAAACAATTTACAAACCTTTTCCAAAATCCCTTTTGGTCGTCTGCCTTCAGCTTTCCAGGAAAACCTGAAGTCTATTATACAAAGTTTAACTTCCTGGTAAATTTAAAAGCATAAAGAGTAAATTAGAAACTCCTGAATGTTGAGTCACATTTATTTCTTTACCAGGATCAGAAAGAAAATCTGAAACTTTTAGTTTAGTAAAACATTGAAAACAACAACAATATGTGAGTTAACAGACTAATATTTCAATCTGGAGAGACTCAGACTCAGAAGGTAAAACAATTAGAAGAGTTTATTGACATACAAAATGAAAGTCTTTGGCGCCCGGCTGAGGACATTGATTATCACAAAACTTTTTGCAATAAGCTCGGAAGGGCAATTCCCGAAGCTGGTAGGAACATCGTCCCCCCAAAAGGAGGCCGAGGAATAGGAGAAGGGAAAGTGGTAAAGGGAAAAGTTGCGCTGACTTGGCTTGCTAGATTAGAACTGAAACTGAAGCAGGTGCCGTGACAGAGATGTGCTCGGATGATGCTGCAATGAATGTCACCCCCCAAAAGAAGGCCGAGGTCCGGCTGAGGCTGGGGGGATAGGAAATGGGAAAGTGAAAATAAGAAAGTAGAGAGGAGCTGCACTGACTTAGACTGTGAGGTTAAGATCCAAACTGAAGGAGATGATGTGACAGCAATAGAGGAGAGGAGAGAGAGAAAGGAAGCAAGGGGAAGGCCAGTGGGGGAACAGCGGGGAGAGGGATGGTAAGCTGCTCAGGACACGGAGCATTGGATCCACAGAACGCAGGGCTTGGGATGCTGGTAGATGAGAGCCGGCTGGGGATGCTGCAAGGAGAGGGATAGAGGGATGCTGGTAAAGGCCGGCTGAGGATGCGACAGGGCGTGGAAAGATCGAATAGACGAGGCCTGGCAAATGGGATGCCACTGAATAGGGACCAGTGAGGAGTGCTGCGGGGCGAGGGATAAGAGGCAGCCGGTAAAAAGTCCAGCTGGGAGCGGGAATGCTCCAAGGCATGGGGTGACATGCAGCTGGGAGAAAAGGGCTGGCTGAGGAAGAAACGATTAGCAAGGAGTGAAAGAGAGAGAATGGATCAAGCTAAACTTTAAGGATGAGATTAGAGAGGGAAACTTAGAGAGGTAAAGACTGCTTGTTACAGAAACGAGATGCTGTAGTAGGAATTAGGCTCGCAGAGAAATGGTCGAAAGATGCGGGCAATAGGTGAGAATATTCCTGAAAGAAACCTGAAGGACGTGGAAGCAAACGGGGAGTAACGGCATGGGGAAGGAGCACGTGTTTAGAAGGAGTAAACCAACCACCACCAGAGAATTGTGCAGTACTCATCTGGTACTGAGGGGAGCTTCGGACACGGAGGAAAGATGTGTATAATTATAAGAGGGGAAAGCTGAAGATGAACAACGAAAGGCTGAGAGAATACCTGAAGACTGGTTGAAAATGATCTAGAAGGCTGAAGACGACTCCTACAGATTCTAGCCTGATTGTCACGAGAATGGGCAGCTTGGAACGATAAACGAGCTTAAAGAAACAAAAGTTAAGACTCAAAATAGATAAGGATGAGAAACTGAGAAGAGAATAGGGAATAAAATACAGTGCTAGAAGTGAGACTGAGATAACAGTGGGTGATTTAGTCCAATCGTTAGAGTGGACTGAAC